>JAJHZJ010000150.1:2324719-2644719 GCA_023548195.1 Bettongia penicillata ogilbyi
GCTGTGGAGTCCAGCGTGTCCTCCAGCTCGGTTTTCAGAGCCTCTAGCTCCTCGCCCAGATCCCGCTTCTGTTTCTCGGCCTTGTTCCGGGAGGCACGCTCAGACTCCAGGTCCTCCTGAAGCTCGGAGATCTGGGACTCCAGCTCACGGATCTTCTTCAAGGCCAGGTTCTTCTGGGCTGCCTCCTCCTCCACTCTGAAAGAGAGCAGGGCAGTAGTGCATCAGGACCAGGACAGCAGAAGCCCTCAGTGAGGCAGCCCCAAGATGCTACCACAGGATGGTAAAGATGAGTTATGTGGGTCTGTCCCAGGGCTGGGACTCATGCTTTCCTAATGAAGGCCTAGCCTGGATAGCTCCTGCCACCAAGCCCCATGATCTGCCTCACTCTCTCCTTCCCCCTGACCCACTCACTCCTGTCCTGGCCAGCAAGACTCCTACTAGCTGTCCTAGTCTGGTATTCTCATCTCCAGATACAGAAGGGCCCTAGCCCGCCTCACCCTCTCAGCCTCCTTGGTCTATGAGCTTGATTCCCTCCATCCTTCCTTCCTGGCCCTCCCCTCCCTCCTCTGTCCATTTTCCTTATTCTTTCATAGTCATTATTTAGGGCTGGGCTTTCTCCATTCGATGCGATGTTCCTAGCAAGGAGGACCAGGGGCAGCTCTTGGGGCACCCTTGCCAAATGTTCTGGTACTTACGGTGCAGGCCAGGGGCAAGGGTCCCTGGGGCCACCACATGCGCCTGACTCCTCACCTGGCCAGGGCAGCCTGCAGCTCCTCTTCCTTCTTGGCGAGCTGCATCTTGAGCTCTGCGATCTGCGCCTGCAGCTCTGCAATCTGGTCATTCAAGTCTGTAGAATCTCCCTCTAGCTTCCGCCGGGTCTTCTCCAGTTCCTGCCGCTGCTTCTCCTCCCTGCGCAGGCGCTCTGAGGCATGAGGACACAGGATCAGAGGTTCATGCCAACCATCTCTAACAAGAGACCACTGGCCACAAGGCTCATGGCCAGTGAGGCCCATCTTCAGGATCCTGGGGGGCCCAGACAGGGCCTCTTCCTGACCCTTGTGAAAACTTCAGAGCAGCTTTGCAGGTAGGACAGGATCATAAGAACATGAGTGATGGGCAAGAAACAACTCAGCCAGGGAACACAAGCTGCCAGGAGGGTAAAGGTCATTATTTCTACTTTACACGTGAGGTAACTCAGACCCTGGTGGGTTAAAGGACCAGCCTCGGGGGAAGATCTACCTACACTAAGATGCTCCTGCTCTAGGGCCAGAGGATTCCCAGGAGGGAAGAAACAAGGCTAAGCAGCCTCAGTTCCCAGAGATTCTTCTTTAGGGACAGGGCAGTCAGGGGCAGCCTCAGCCATGCTCCCAGTCCCTCCCTGCTCACCTTCCAGGTCTGTGATCATGGCCTCATGTTTGTTCTTTAGCTTGGCCAGACTCTTAGACTTCTCCTCCTCCTCTGTGAGGTTGGTGGTAAACTCTGAGATCCGGTCCTCCAACAGCTTCTTCTCCTGCAGGGGGAAGGTGGAGGTGTGAGCTCACATGGAACAGCCTCTATAGCCACTGTACTCTCCACCTCAGGGAATTCCTAGAGGAAAGCTGCCCAAGGAGGCCAAATACATAGGGGAGTCTGGCCTCCCAGGACACTTGGCCCTCGTTCTGTGAGCCATGTGCCTTCTGACAGCCCATCACTGAGAACCCATCTCTCTGGAATGTCCCCTCAACATTCCTGGTTCTGCCCAGGGTGGCAGCAAAGCCCTGTCACCCAGCCAAAGACAGCTGTCTTATGCAAGCCAGCCTGGTTTCCCCTTAGCTATCCTGGTGACCCTCTTCTGCACCTGTGCCATTCCCACAGTGGACCCCAGTCAACTGCAGAACCCCTCCTAGCTGCTGGAGGGAGTTAGGCCTTAACTGTGCAATGGATGAGTGCTCTCCCAGCCCAGGCCAGGCTTGGTGAGGGCTGCTTCGAGCATCCTGAGAGTGTCGGCTAGCACCACTTAGGCCCCGGGGCAGGGCCGTGCACAGATCAAGGCCTACTCACCTTGGCCAGTTTGCAGTTCTGGTCTTCTAAGATGATCTGATCTTCTTCCAATTTCTTCAGTTTGGCTTCTGTGGTCACCTTCTCCAGCTGCAGTTTCTGCCTTGCACTCTCCTCCTCCTCCAGCTGCTCCTCTAGCTCCTGAAAAGAGGCCCAAGACAAAGTGAAGGCTGCGGCGACCCAGGGGCCTTGGGGCAGGAGATGCTTTGCTGAGCCAACCTGCCAGATCATGAGAAGTGACTCCTGGCAAAGGGGTGCAGACCCTCCCCCACCTTCTTCAGAACATTCCATTCCACAGGAGGTTTCTGGTGCTCATGAGTTTTAACGATCTCTTCTCTCCCCCTTTTAAAAACATTCTCCTCAAAGTTCCCAAGGCCTTCCCTCTCAGGACTCCTGGGTGGGAGTCATCTCTGCTGCTCTCTTTTGGCCTTCCCTCAGGACTTTTGCTCCTTGGTAAAGTAAGGGGGAAGGGCCTCAGGTGGCCCCGAGGCCCCTCTCAGCTCTGGTACTCTGGAATCTGATGTTCAGTGACAAAGACACACATTAAGCACAGTCCTAAATGTTACCAGGTCCTTCTCATCCATTCCTTCTTACAAAGCAGTTTCCCTTACGGCAGGGACAGTTGACCCTTACTTAACAGCATCCTGGGCACACATTCGATGCTGCGCCCCTGCCACGACCACCTGGGCACACATTCGATGCTGCGCCCCTGCCACGACCACCTGGGCCCTCACCTGGATGTTCTGCTGCATCTTCTTCTTCTCCGTCTGCAGGTGCTGGCAGCGCTCCTCCTCCTCCTCCACACGGGCCTCCAGGTCATGGCAGATCTCCTCCAACTCCTGCTTCTTGGCTGTCAGGCGGGCCCGCAGCTCCTCAGCCTCAGCACACAGCTCTGTCTCGGCCTGAAGCTGCTCCTGGAGCTGCAACTTCTCTGCCATCAACTGCCAAAGACACATGTCCCAGAGTCACCTCCAGATAGTGAGTGCCAGTTATCCTACAATGTCTCTCCTGGGAAGGAGCCTTCCCCTCTCCTGCCAATGCTGGGGAATGGATTTGGTACAGATTATCGGCTTCCAGGGAAGGCAGCACTCCCCTGGCTGAAGAGCTATCTTCCAGGAGCCCCGAAGGCCCGAGTCACAGACATAAGCTGGTCTAGGGCAGTTAGGTCAGAGAGGGGAAGTGGCCAAGAAGGGGATTAAGCCAGATGGAGCCATCCACAGAGGAAGAACTCCCCAGGAGAATGTGAGCTTCTAGAAACGTTATCAGAGGAAAATGTAACTGGCACAAAGGATACCAATGTGATTGAGAACTGAGAAAACAGTTTACTGAGGAGAAAACTGAAAGTTTCTCTTGTTAAGGTCTCACATCTGAGATACAGAAGGAACCCATTAGAATTTATAAGCTTAGGGGCCATTTCCAAGATGGTAAAATGGTCCAAGGATATGAATGGGCAGTTCTCAGGAAAGAAGAAACCTCAGTTACCAAAAACCACATGAATAAGCACCTCCAATCAACTGAAAATTAGAGAAATGCCCATTAAAGCATCTCTGCCGGGTCGGCATGAGGAACCAAAGACACATGATCAAGGGGGGAAAGATGTGGGGAAATGGCTCAGAACCAAGCCCACAACGTGAGCTGCTACGACAAGGCCCAGAGCCTGGAGAGCGGACAGGCAAAGGATCCAGATGTGCAAAACCCATACAGGAGCACTGGACACCAAGGGGTACCCATCAAGGGCAGAGGAGTTAAACAGCAATGGAGCAGCTGAGGAGAGACGCCAGACTGGGTCAGAGCCCTAAGCTCCTTGGGGGACCAGGCCCAACTCTCAGAGGTCAGCATTGCCAATGTGGGCTCCAGGGCACTGGACCAAACCAAGGTGACCCACGGGCAGCTGTGGGCGCTCTGGAGGAGGCCTATAGGCCGCCCACCTGAGACTGCAGGGTCTCCATCTCGCTGAGTCGGTTCTCTGCCGCCAGCTGCTTTTCCTTCACTTTGACGAGTTCCTCCTCCTTGGCCATCATTTCTTCCTCCTGCCTGCTGACCTGCAGCAGGGGCTTGACCTAGAGACAAATCAGGAGACCAAGTGAGAGTGGATGGATGGGGCAGGGTGGGGCGCATACACGCCCAGGCATACCCACAGACGGTGCAGCCTCTGGCACCCAAAAGGGGGTGATCCTATCACAATGGACATATGTAGCCCCTGCCTGTCACTGTGCAGCCAGGTTGGGGTGAGCCCCACACACATCAGGGTGAAAAACCGGTCACTGGGTCCACCCAAATACTGGAGGAGCCAATGAGGAGGGGCCAGGGACCATTTCAGGAAACACCTCAGTGAGGATCAGCACACCTACCTTGGTGAAGAGGCGCCACCACTGCCAGTTCCGCAGCTTCAAGTAGGCCGCACAGTTGCGCTGGAGTACCTTCATGGCCGTAAGCTGCTGCTGGCGCTTGGCGAAGGCCCTATGCAGAGGAGCACAGGGTAAAGCTGTGGGTGCCAAGCACTTCCACCTTTGGTGATACCTGGGCTCTGACCCTAAGGCACAGCATCACTCCTATGCACATGTAAGGCCAGCAGACTTAAGAGTCACCCGACCAAGAGGCAAGAGCCCTAATGGCAGCCATGCAGCAATGGTCCCCAGCAGGGGTTTGTCCCATGCTGGCAGGACCCAAGCTTTTCATACCCTTTTCCCAACCTCCCCTCTCCCATCATCTGGGTCCTCCCCCACTTATTTGTGAAAATGAAAGTGGCCCCAGAAGCAGAGGTCGCATGGGCCCCCACAAGAGGCAGGCCTTGCCAGTTACCATACTAACTCAAGCCCCACCAGCTGGATTCCCTGCACAACTCTCTATCTCACCCCACCCCAGCCTCAACAGCTGCCCCCACCTCAATGACAGCAGTTATCTCCCTCTCCAAAGGTTGGGCATAGGACAGGCCTAAGGACCTATCCTGTGCCACCGGGAGGGAGGCAAGGGGGTAGGGAGGGATCAGCACAAGGGCCACATTACTTTCTGGCCAGGTAGCCCCTGCAGCACGCCTGAAAGCCTATGATGACGTCTGTGATCTTCAGGTCTCTCTCCTCCTCCAGGTGGGCAAGCACCCCGGCTCGGAAGAAGACTTTACTCTGCCCGATGCGGTAGAGGTTGCTGTCTAGTTCCAAGGCTTTGATCTAAATGAGAGAAGAACACACTTTGCTCCCCACCACAGCCAAGCCTCAAGCAGGCTGAGAGCAAGGCAAGGAGCGGAGAATGGGGGGAAATGTATGACTGGCCCAGGGGATGATGACAGAGACCCCACTGAACTCTCCCTAAGCACCTAAGGCCCCAGGATTCTTCTGCCCAATTAAAAGCTGCACAGACAGATCCTGGAAGTCCTGGTCAGACAGTGGCTGACTCCCCTCCCCTCCTCCTCTCCAGGATGCCCAGCTGGCATTCACTGGATCAAAGATCTAGAACTGCAAGGGGGAACTTGAAGCAAATGGGGTCTCCTCATGTCTTTCTTCTTCTGTCACCCCACCACCCACCTTTCCTGCTACCACTAAGTTCTCAAGTAACTTGTCAGTTTGGGATGGGAGGGTGAGAAGGAGAGGAGAGAAGAAAAAGGAAGGGAAGGCAGGGGTACAGTGTTTCCAGTACCCACCCTGCTGCTTATGCCCAGGGGGCATCTCCCTGGTCACCTGACTTCCCTATCTGTAAAATGGGGATAACTTGATGCCCAGTCTCCCCTGAAGAATGCAGTTCATCCAAGGAGCCCTGGAGTCTAGTCCAGTCCCTTCCTTTAATTAGGGAGAAGTGAACTTGCGCCTGTAAGAGGCCCTCCCGTAGTTGCTCTGGTGGCAGCAACAGCCAGAACAATGCTTAGTTCACATCCCAGATCCCTTGATCTCCCTGGACCTCAGACTACGGGCTCTCCAAAGCTCCTGCCCAACTCTGGATCTCATGAGTGGTGCTATCAGACCACCACAGGTCACGTTGTGGGTGGCGCTTCTCGGAGGGTACAGCATAGGAAACGGGCACAGTCTGACTGGCATTCTGAGCATGTTGGCCCATAGAGAGGAAGGGAAGGAGAAATCGGCAGCTTGGCTTACCATCAACACACACGCCTGTTTTCCATCCATGAAGCCCTTAGGGATTGAATTTGGAGTCAGGATCTCATATCTGAAGGAGCAGACAGACACAATAGCCCTGATGACAGAGAACTTTCACACTCATTTCTAACGCATTCCATAAGAGTCATAAAAAAGTACAAAAGAATTTGAGAGGCAAGTGCGAAATGGAGATCATTTTCCAAACTGTAGCAAAGGAATTTTTTTTACATCTCCCAATGAAAAAAAGAGAAGCAGAAGATTTCAGGAAACAGGATATATGGGAGATACTTCACATGATGTTCAAGGGCTCGGGGGTGGCAGAGGTGAATAACCTTTCCTCATAGGCTGGTGAGAGCATCTCTTCTCCAAGAACTAAGCTGTCAAAGGGTGTGAGCAAAGAGTCCTCCAAAGAACTGCCAAGTATTTTCAAGCACATGAAAGGATGTTCCAAAGTACTAGTAATAAGACAAAGGCAGATCCAAACAACCCTGAGGTTTTGCCTCACACCCTGCAAACTGGCAAAAATGGCCCCCCTTCCCATGGCAACAGTCCATGTTGGAGGGATTGTGGGAAGAAACGCACACTTATACATTGTTGGTGATGCTGGCAAGTGGCAAAATCATTTTAGAAAGCAATTTGAGATTTAAGAATAAAGTGCCTAATGTCTGAACTCCAGACCAAGAAAGTCAGTGATGAGGAAAAGGTCCCCACAGGCTTCCAAAATATGTACGGTGGCACTTTTGGGGATGGTTAAGAACCAGAAACAAAGCAGATGCCTATCGGCCGGAGAATGGCTGAACAAACTGTGTACAGGAATGTAAAAGAGCATTATGATGCTATAAAAAATGATGTGTGTGAGGAACAGAGACATGGGGGAAGATCTGCATGAACTGATGCAGAAGGAGTCAGCAGAGCCAAGCAAACCACAAAGACAGTAGCCACAACAATGCACACACAAATGGAGAGGCCAGGCAGGCCTGGAAGGGCGGGCAAGGGTGGACCAGGGTGGGGACGGGGTCCCACGGGAGTCACATGCTGCACATTTGTGAACTTTCTCACATTTTGATCGACTGAATCAATCAATCACTCAGCCAACGTTAAATATTCCTAAATGTTACATACACGAGGGGGATTATTATGAGTGTCAGAAACAGAAAACTACCAATAAAACATTTTTTGTAAAGCCATGTTGGAGGAGGGGCGGTGTTTCCACTGCTCCCAAAGATGCCAGGAAGCAAGGCTACTCAACAGGGACCATGTGACTGAGGCATCATCGATGTCTGCCCATAAGTTTCACATTTCTGGGCTGACCCTTCCAGGAATAGTTCCATAGCTTTAATTCTGAGTCACTGGGAGGAGAGGCAACATACAGATACCTTGTGTAAAAATCACATGACAAAGCAAGGGTACTTGGAGAATACCAAAGGGTCAGACCCTGGCTCTGCCAGAGCGGCCTCCGGCAAGCCACTTTGGGGATTCCCTGCAGAAGTGCTCTTGAGACACTGAGTCAAACTGACCTCTGTCGGAACTCCTGGAAAACAACCCTGTTGGGGAAGCCCTGCCGACAGATGCGGATTCCCTCCAACACACCATTACAGCGCAGTTGGTCCAAGACAAGATGAGGGTCTAGTTTGCCGGCCTGGAAAAGGAAAAGATGTGGTAAGGCTTCCATGCAAACTGAGTAAGGAACAACAAGGGTCCCTCTCTCAGGTTGAAAAGCTGGCAATGGGACATTCAACATGCAAGGATGGGAAATTAATGCTTGGCTGGAAGGAGTACAACCAAGCATCTCCAACAAGAACCATGGGGAACCTCCCCAAAGGGTCTGTAGGAGAAGGTCAGAAAAGGAGATTCAGGAGGGGAAAAAAATGGCACAGATTCTGGTCACGTTCTCTGCTTTGCTTTACCTTCTTCTCATGGTTGGGGATGATGCAGCGGACAAAGTTGGGGTTGGTGTTCCTCAAGGTGGCCATCAGCTTGGACAGCTGCTCTTTATAGAGCTGCCCGACCGTTCGGAACATGCCCTTCCTGGTCTTAAAGGCACCTGGCAGAGCTGTCTCAGACATGCCGGCCACCTGGTCAAGTCCAATGATGCGATCAACTGCAGAGACCATGCAAAGGGAGATTAACCACCCACGGAGACAAGCAAGTGATGAAGCAGACACAACATCAGGCCTGAGGAAGCAGCAAGACCCTTTGTCATTGCTTTGTCTCTAGCTGATCTTCCATACCAGTTGTGAATACTTGTAAACCCCAGTCTTTGGGCAAAAAGGCCCAGAGGGTGATCACCAGTTTTCATCCTCTTCCAGAATAATTCATTCCAACTGTTCTAAGGACTTCTCTTCTAATCTCTTTCAGAAGTTTCTATTCCTAACAAGAACCGAGGTTAGAATCAAGGAAACCTGACAAACCCAGTCCAAGTTTTTGAGAATCTGACCATGTTAAGTGAGCTTTATCTCAAAAATGGCTCACAGCACACAAATGAAATCCTTCAAAGACGTATTACTTACTTGAACTACAGAAAAAACCATAAATCTGTTTGTTAGTGCTCCCAGTTTTAAGAAGCTATTTTAAATCATGAATTGAAATAAGATTGGATTGAAGGACATTGGGCTGTGAGGCTGGGCCCCATCTGCCAATGGCTGTAACCTGTGAGGGGCCCTGTCTACTCTGTGCTTTGGGAACATCTCCCTCACCAGGGATGCTGAATCTAAATCAGAAAATAGGTGACAATACTTGGAACTCTTGGGAAGTAAGGTATGGGAGAAACCTATAGGAGGGTTAGTGATAAGTAGTCAAAAGCTTTGGGGATTCTCCAACTTCTCCAAAGCCTTCAAGAACCCAAGCAGAGGATGCACAAAATGGGCCTCCAGGCTGCCCCAAGTCATCAGCTGCAAAATGAACCAGTCCTTCTCCAAAAGGAAGCAGAGGCTCTGCGCTGCCACTAATAAAGCAGCAACCACAATTCAGTTTGGGGTGTCCAAGTGAACAATGTCCAAGGACATTCCACTGACAGCTGATGACACAGTCCTTACAGTCTCTGTGGACATGGCATAAGAAATGGCTGAGGCTGGTATTGATGGACCAGCTCACTAAAGCAGGTGGGAACCCTAACTGAGCCTGTTCTGAATGACTCCACAAGGCTTCCTGGGGCTGACTCCCAGACTGGCCATGGGAGGCACATCATTAATAATGCGTGAGGCTTATCCAGAAGGCACCCTTCCCCCACCTCATCTCAGGTTGCTCCATATCTGCTGACATCCAAGCAATATGACTGCTGCTCTCCCTGAGAAAAGGGGTTTGGGAATAGTTTCACTGCACAGACTCCACAAGCGTCTAAACTCAGCATCTATTTGACTGAGGCATAGAGCAGCGAAAGGATGTTTAAGGGAAGGTAGGGAGAGCCAAAGGAGCAGCAGGAGCCAATGGAATGCCCCGCATTCCATTCCTTGTGTGGCTCTAGAATGCATCACACACACACAGAGCAGAGCACTTGGACAGCCCAGTCACCTGGTTCTAGATGAAGAATAGGAAAGTGTTGATAGAAATAAGCTCTCTGAGTGTTCGGCACCTCTGGAACAGAGACATTAAAGCAAAACCCAAGACAAAGAAAAGGAAAAACCGACAACAAAATTAAGAGACACTTAAGAAAAACATATCTGCTACAAGAAGAGCACAAGGAGACTTACTAAAACCCCTGAAGAGCCTTTTCTAAAAATCCCCACATTTATAGAGAGGCACAGCCAAACAGAGAGAAGGATGAAGGTGAGGGCCCAGGCTGAGGGGGACTGCTGAAGGGTGACTAGCTCACCCTTCAGTCTAAGACCTCTCTCCCTTGCACAGAAGCAACATTGGAAACTACCTGGAAAAGTCAGGAGGATGGGGTTGGGGGTGGAGATGCTGAGCAGCAAACATCATTTTGCTACCTACATAGAGTAGAGCAGACCTCACAGAAAGAACAAATCCAGAGTGTGAAGGGCGTACCATCTTTCCATAGTTCGGAGACAAATTTATCTGAAGACTGATGGAGAAGTGTGGCAATATTATCATTCAAGGGATCCATGTTCTTCATCAACCATTCATCAGCTTTATAGTCAACCTGAAAGAGGAAGAGCCCTTAGCCATCACAAGAACTAGGCAGCTTGGGATGGATGTAACTGGGCCAGAAGGACCCTATGTGTACTTAGAGAAAGGCTGGTCTGCAGAAATGAGTACATGCCCAACAGAGCTTCACCATTGGGAATTCCAGTATGTGATCAAGTCTATGTGAAGGGAATGGATTTATCCTATAGAGATACCCGTACCACAATACCTAGGGAAAATAAGCCCCATGGAGGCAAAGTTTCTTAGGACATATATAAATGGTAAGATTTGGTCCTGATGGATGGATCTTCTGGGCAGGAGAGGCCAAGAGGCATCAGATGCCATCAAGTCAGCTTGGACCCAGACCAGATGACCCTCCCGTTGCCTTTCCACAGCCCTCCAGAGAGGGATTCACACTGCACCTTACCTTGCCAGCATAGTGAATGATGCAAAAGTCAGCTTTGTCTTTCAACTGCTTGGGCTTCTGGAATTTCGGGTGCGTGCCCTGCTCCTGTACCACCTTCTCTACAAAGCTTTTGTCCGTGGCTTTGGGGAACCAACACTCTTCATCTAAAAGGGCCAAAATGCCAGGGGGACCTGCCTGGAGGGAGCACAGAGAGCAGAACACAGCAGTGTCAGGCTGTGAAGGGGAAGAAGCCAATTGTCCACACCACACTTTTACATCTCAGTCTTACACCATAAATTCTCAGCCAACCGAAGCCTTTAAAACAATGGAATCTGGATTTGACTGAGAGTCAGAAGGTCCCATTAATGAAAAAATAGATTTCCTAAATGATCCAAGTTAATTCATGTTTTATTGAAGGAGAGAAAAAGAGGTATACGTTCCAGATCCGAACAACCCTGCTCAAAACTCCAGAAGAGGATGCAAAAACAGTCTATACACATATAACCAGAAATTTAAGGCTCATTCAACCCCAAAAGTAGGGGTGCAAAGGACAGAACCCTAGCCTGGAGTCAGGGGACCTGTTTCAAATCCCAGACCTCAGACATTTACTCATGCAGAGGGAGTTGACTCAGCTTCCAAGAGGCCCAGTTTGCTCATTGGCAAAGGAGGGGTACTACTGATCATTAAAAACCTGTTTGGTACACACAAGTGGGAATAGGAAGCACTCCAAACCCAAGGACTCATAATCATGATCTCCTTAATAAAAGGATGTGTTCTGTAAAACTTGGACTCAGTCAAGAGGCTGCACCCAATGACCTAGAGGCCCACATGTGGCCTGGAGGCTGCAGGCTCCCCATCCTTGATCTAGAGTACCAAGGAAGATCTTCTCCTCTGAAAATGTCAGGGAGAGACACGCTGCACTGTGCTTTGCACTGGGGGTTTTACTGTCTTAGACCTGCTACATTTCATGCACAAAGATAGGGGAAGCAGAGTTCTGCTACCTACCAGAATATTCACACTCTCCCATTTGGCTGCAAAGCCACGCCCAGGCCAGGTGAATGGTCTCCTAGACTTTGCCCCCTAGCTCAGACTTATCATTCTTACAGACAAGCAAATGAGCTGCTCAGCCCTAGGCCTGTGATCAGACACCCTCCTACTGAGGCCTAACCCTTTTAGGACACTTATCTGAAGAGTGACAGTTGGGCAGATCACACTCACGCCCATCCTACAGATGCGGAAAAGTTAACTGAGCCAGCCTCATGATGTGTGAGCTGCAGAGTTCTTGGACTCTCCTGAGGGCCATGGGAAGGCTTCTCAGAGATCACTGCGTGATCCCAGCCACACTGAGAGCCAGAGCAGAGGGGGCCAGGGCCAGGATGGCAGCCCATCTGGGACTAAGAGCACACGCACACAGGGCCAAGGCCAGCACTTACAGGCTTCTCGATGAGATCGATGCAGGGCTGCAGGTCCAGGCCAAAGTCAATGAAGTTCCACTCGATGCCCTCCCGCTGGTATTCTTCTTGCTCCAGGATGAACATGGTGTGGTTGAAGAGCTGCTGCAGCTTTTCATTGGTGTAGTTGATGCACAGCTGCTCGAATGAGTTCAACTGCAAAGAGGCCAATTAGGGGCAGGTGAGGCTGGGTGCTTACCATTCTCTGACCTCCAGGAATAAGTGGGTGATCAGGTGGGTGAGGTCCAGCCCTGCCCAAATGGGCTGACCACCCTCTGTGCCCCCCAAGAATGAGGCTGATCAGGTGGGTAAGGTCCAGGACTGCAGGGAAAGATTGATCTCTCCTCTGCCTACTGGCCAGGCCCTAATCACTGCTGAGACTGGGTATAGCAGAACCTCAGACTTTTGTGGGGCAGGGGTCCAGCCCACACACAATCTAGAAGATGGCCAGGGATCCTGGGGGTCCACAAACATCAGCCACTCAGCCTACAATGACAACGGGGAAAGGCTCACATCAAAGATCTCAAAGCCAGCTATGTCCAGGATGCCAATGAAGGAGGCGCCCTGCCTCTTTGTCTTGTCCAGGGCCTTGTTGATGCGCATCACGAGCCAGCGGAACATCCGCTCATACGTAGCCTTAGCCAAAGCCTCAATGGCAAAGTCAGCCTGTAATGGAAGGGAGGGGGAAGAAAGTCCATTGAAAAAGTGAAGGTGCTTCCCTGGAAGACGTGGCCCCAATCATCATGAACCCAACAGCACATTTTGAGAAGAGAGAGAACGCACGTACCTGTGTGTGTGTGTATGTGTGTGAATTGGGAGAGTTTGCGTGTGTGTGATCAGGAGTGTGCGCATGCACATACGAGTGTGTGTACATGTGTGCGAATCAGGAGAGTGTGTGTATACACGTACATGTCATGTTTGAATTGGGAGAGTATGCATGTGTGTGAATCAGGAGAGTGCACATGTGTGTGTGCGTGTATGAATGCGGAGAGTGTGCACATGTATGAATGCGGACAGTGTGCACATGCACATGTATGTGCATGTGTGTGAATCAGGAGAGTGTGCACGTGCATGTGCGCTGTCTGAACTCCCTGGGGACGCAATGGAAGACTCTCGAGTCTTGCTCACCTCACAATTACAATAACATCACCAGTGAAACTAAGGGGAGAAATCACACCTGGTCAGGAATCTCAGCATCCCAGGGCAGGAAGGAGTAGTGTACCACGAGGGCACTGTGATACAGCCAACTCAGACACACGCAGTGACGGCCCTGGAGCAAGTCAGCTTGCAGGGATGAGCCACCCTGCTTTGCTCTGACTCCCCACCTCATCAGGTCCCCTCCTTTGGGGAAGATACCATGTCTGGGGTGGTGGGACATGCACTATTTTTTTTGGACTTTTTCAATGCACTGATCAGTTCAGCTGATTTACTGCCCCCTCTTCTTCTTCTTTATTTAAAAAAAGAACTGCTTGTGAGTCTCCCTGGGACAGGGAATGAGACTGGTGACTGATTCAATAAAAACTGAATGTTTTTAAAAGGACGCAAGGGATAAGTGTTTGTCATGAGACAGGTGATGTGAAGTGAAGACGTACCTGCTCTTTGGTCTGGGCTTTCTGGACATAATCCCGTCCAACCTTGATTCGAGGTGTGAGGATCCCTCGAGTGAAATCAGTCACGTTGATGCCCAGAAGGTGGGAAACTTTTTGGGCAGCTATAGGCATCAAGAAGAGAGAAAAAGTCAAACCCTCAGGTTTAGTAGGGCAGCATTTCTCTGTATGAGGCCAGGTCAGAGGGCCCCTGCCCAGCAGTGCCACCTACTAAGCCAAAAGCCCTCCAGCATGAAAGGACCCATCACACCCTCTCTGCTCCTATGAAAACCAAAGAGATGCAGACAGACTGTTCCTTCAGGTGTTGATCCTAAGAGTCTGTATGAAGTAGGAAAGGCATATCTAAGGTCCCCTCCAGGCCAGCCCACCGCTGGGACAGCGAGGCCTGCCAGGGGCAGCAAGGCCTGCCAGAGGCAGCCTCTCTCCTTGACCATAATCTTGCCCTGAGGCATGTCAATGCTCACAGGCTTTGGACCAGATGAAGTCAATGACTCTACTGATTGTCACCAGTGAGAGGCTCAGCAGGTTCTTCTACCTTCTATGCCAATAACCTAAATCCCCCCCTTCCCCATCCCGTCTTCCAGGACCACTGTCCAGGGCCTACCCCATGCTTTCCATGTGTGGTCTCTGCCAATCACATGCAGCTTCTGGAGAGCAAGGACTAGGTCTCTTTTTCTATCTGTAGTCCTTGCATTTAGACAGCTTTTTCCTCCAAGCTAAATCCAGCAAAGATTCTGCACTCAGCTTGCTGGAGGCAGGAAGGACAGGTAAGGGAATGCACTATATGGGGTGGGGGTAAGTTGTTCCAGCATCACCCAAGTGGTCTCGCACCTGTATTATCCGGCATAGAGGCCTGGTCAGTGTTACGTTCCTTCTTGAAGGCAATGTTGCCGAGCTGAAGGACCCCTGAGATCACTTTCAGCAAGCCTAGAGGGGGACACAAGGCCAAGTGAGGATTGGTTGAGCCACCATGATCCTGAGAGCACAAGGTGATCGGGCCAGCCCTGTGCTCTTCATCGCCATGGCTGTCAGGGCACATGGAGACAGATGAATGGGTGCTCCTTAACCTTAACTCCCTCCCGGCTTGGTTCCCACACCTCCTCCAGGAAGCCCACCCTCCAAGGCCAAGTGATCTCCTTCAAATTGTCTGTGTACTCTGCCCTCTTCTGGGGGAGGCTATGCCCATGTCTTCTCTCCCCTCTCTAACGGCTGGGCAGCCTGGCGCCAGAGAGGTTGTTTTTGAAACCTTTCCACTGAATTGGGATAAACAGTCCCTTTCTCCTTCAGTCTTAACTAAATGAAGAACACAGGTTAAAAGAAAGCCAGGTTAAAGGCAGCAGGGTCCTCCTCGGAGTCAGACTGAGACTATCCAGTGCCCTGAAAAGTCCACGCTCCCCTCCTCCACGACACTGCAATAAGCCAAGTCTCCTCACGATGGAGGCAGACCTGGGCCACAAAGTTCTCTCTCAGCATGAAAGTGAATGTTTCCCATTCTGAAATCAGATGCTAAGTACACCAGTGGCCCCAGGATCCTTTCTATTCAACTCAACTAAAAAAAAAAAAAAAAAGATCAAATTCTCCATTTTCCTCAAGACAGTCTCTAGGGAGGTGACAAGAGTCATGGATGAGAGGAGAGTGGCAGTGGGAGGAGAGAGGAAGGAAGAAGACTGTCTTGGACCTAGGCCCCTGCCTCACCCCTCCCTGATGATGCTGCCCCAGGATATGCACAATGATAATAAGCCGGGCCCATCTCTTCTTCGCTTTCCACCCCTTACAAGACCCCTTATGAGATCCCTCTGATCCCCCAAAGTCGTACCCATCTGCTCCTCCTCAGGAATGCTCATGATCCTCATGGCTTCCATGGTCTCCTGGAACATATCCTTGTCTTGCTGGCCAGGGATGGTGACATGCCCATTGGACAGGAAACGATACTTGTTGTAAGGCTCCAATAGCAGGTCAGCTGCAAAGGCAAAAATCCATGAATCTCATGGGGCCATGGATCAGAAGCTCCACAGGGCAACGGTGGAGATCTGGGCCCTCACTTCAGCAAGGACCAAAGAGTGGAAATAACCTCTTTAGACTCTGCGGCCGAGTGAGGCCATGGAGCCATGGGGCTCTGCAGCTGGTGAGAGCGAGTCTCATCTTCACCAGGGGTTCACCAGCTGACTCGTCTCAGCTCTGCTAATTCCCACACATACTAGTAGCATGTGCTTTGCACACGGCAAGCGCTATGTAAAAAGCACTGCTATGAACCAATATAGACCCAGAAGCTGAAGACAAGTCCCTGAAACAGCAAAAGAAAAGACAAAGGAGCCACTGCTTACTCTGCCTAACTCCCAGGGTCAACGAAGAAGGGAGCTCAGGGCAGAGAGGAAGCTCAGTGTGCCAGCAGAGTCCAGACACCCGGGGTAACACTTGACAAATCCCAGCTTCTGTGTGGATTGTCCCCTATGATTTTATGTACGTGTTACGAAAATCAGATTGTTTTAGCACTAATAAATATGCACTTCTGAAAATACTAAAGCAACCCCTTGGGTTGGGCCTTGGTGACTGCCTTGCCGGCCTTCCTTGGTTCCTGGCTCTACTCCCAAGGTCTGGACTCTGGATCTCCCAACAACTCACTCTTTAAGTGTTCTCCAGCACCAGACAGCAGATAGTAGAAGATATGGAAAGTTCGTTCCTCCTTGGCTTGACGGATGGCCCGCGATTTCTCCAAAAGATCTTTGAAAATGTCAAGGAACTGTTCTAGGAAAAATGCCATGAAAAGGGAAGAAAAATTCCCTACAGAAAAAGGCAAAAGTTGTGTAGAAAAGTCAAAACAAACCACCTGGGATTCAATCTACTAAGAGATAGGTCTTCGTATTTACTTCCCAGCAATATCCTGAGTAACTTAAAGATCAGGCACAAAAAAGAATTATGGGATTTTAAGAACCAGAGGAGTTTCAAAATAACCCTCATTGAAACCAACATGGTAGCCAAAACTGAGGTTGGCTTGTAGCCAGCACAAACAGGAAATGCTTTACTTCAATGAAGAACCCAACTCAAGATGCCACGATCCTTACTCTCCCAGACTCCTTCTAAGAGACAACTATACAGTTATCCCTTCCACATGGCAGGGATCAGGACCATGGCAGCCCCTCAATCTGGAAAATCCACATAAAATTTTTTGGCCCTCCCCTTATACAAGAAGTGTGAATTTTTTTTTCTTTTATGGGATGTTTATAGAACCTTATTATAAAATTTGGGTTAAGTATTTGGTCATAGGCTATAGGCAGGTCAATGTTAAGTTAAAATACTAGACATCTGCTGGCTTTCACATTCTTTTAGCAACCTTTACCTTTTTAGTTTAAAAAAGAAATTGTGTATATTGATGGTATTGAAAGATACAATATGTTGATAATATAAAATACTATATATTCCATGCATTTCTGAGTTTTTAAACTTTTTCTCTATCATCTGCTGGCTGTAACAGTTTGTCTGCAATTTCAAAATTCCCAAGTCCCCATTTTCATTTCTTATGCCAACCCGTGATATAGTAAAATTGCAATGGGGAAAAAACATGATGGGGAAGGGATAACTGTATTCCTGAAACCCGAACAACCAAACCACAGAGAGACAAAGCAAAGAAAAAAACTAGAGAACAACGTCCCTCCCCGTTCTTGAAGAGATTGATAAAAGCCTCGATCCATATGGGCTAGGATCCCAACTCCAGAGACAACCCCTGGAATGAAGAAGCAAAGTCCTCTCCTAAGCCCTGAGACCTTCCTCTTCCACCTCAGAACCTGTGAATGGGTCAGCAGCAAGGATACAAGTTTCAATATTGGCTCCCACAATGTAGCCGTTGACATCAAAGTTGATTCGGATGAACTTGCCCTGAGGAGAGAGAAACAAAGAAACCAGAGGGGTCGACCCCATGCTCTCTCTGGTCACCTCACCCTAGCTGGCAGAGTTCACTCATCTGTTGGAACCAGTTCACATACAAAGGACATCTGGAGGGCTGGGCATGACTCTATCCCTCTGCAGCTGACACTAAGACAATACTAAGAACCAGGAAATGGGGCCTAAGTCACAGATCAAAGTTAAGAGATGGTCAAGTTCTACTATGGCCTGCCCTTGCTGGCCTCTTACTGCCATCTCCTTTGGGAAATGAAAGACCAGCAAACCTAGACCAGTATATCGGAAAAGTGGGGCTAAGTATCAGAAGTACACTTAGTAGGCATTAAAACAGGACAATTCTCCCCTCCCAGAAAGGAATACCCAATCTAAAAGCACCCAGAGGCCAGGACTTTTGACTGAATAGGAAACAATAGACACAGCTGGTTCTAGCAAACCAAACTCTCTCTCATGGTCCCATACTAAGTGTGGGAGGGAGATGGAAGGTAGGGCAAGACCAGTTACTGCTCACTTCCCAATGGGGGAAGCTGACATATAAATAAAACACATACATACAAGATCTACAGAGAAGAGGGGGAAGGCAGCTAAAGCAGGAGTGGGGCTGGGGGTGAGGGAGGAAAGGACTGAGTACCGAAGAAGGCTGCTGGGGGAGGGGAGGAGCTACTCACAAATCGGGAAGAGTTGTCGTTCTTCACAGTCTTGGCATTCCCGAAGGCCTCTAGGATAGGGTTGGCCTGCAGCAGTTGCCGCTCCAGTTCACCCTGTGAAGCAATCCACAGTAATAGTAACGCTCAGTGATGAGTTTCGACCAATAAGCCCATCAGAACCAGGCATGAGTGGCAAATCAATAGCAGAGACATCCTGTGCAAGCACTGACAGCCCCTGGTCTTCCTGGGAGCTGGGAGCCCTGGTGCTAGAAGGAAAAGTCATATGACCAATGACATTCCAGAAAGGTTGCTGGACATCCCCTAGAACAATCGACTCATTCAAAAGATGAGGAAACTGAGGCCCAGAAGGGGAGTGCCTTGTTGCAGCTCAGGTAATCAGTTCAATGTCCTACCGGCAGCTGGTGCCTGGCACTACTCCTGGCTGGCCCTCTTTCTGGGTAGTTCCTCTTCTACTTCTAAGGTCCCTTGGCTATGACTTCCCTGCTGAGGGGTCCTGGCTCATCATTACACCTCAGACCAAGTTTCTTCACCTCCAGACTGGTGATGGTGCTAATGGCACTGCCTGCCTGTCCTGAGGGCAGTGTCTGTAGTACTAGAGAAATGGGAAAGGCAAGAGGTGGGAATCTACTTCAATTCCCTCCTTTTACAGGAGGAAAACTCAAATCCAGAGGTGTCTGTGACTTCTCCAAGGTCATCTAGGTGGTAACAGATGATACACAATGGGCACCCTCCAAGCCAGCCTGTGCTGTCTCCTGGCAGGCCAGTCCTACATACAAGGCCCACAGGACCCTAGCTGGCAATGACAACATGGTAGTTAACACCAACTGACCCAGCCATTTGGATTGGGTTTTCCCATTCAAGACCAAGTATGCTAGTTAGAGGTGACAGCATTCCCATCATCCCCATCTTAGAAATCAGGAACCTGGGCTGGGTTATACAGACACCACCTCCAGTGTCGACTTTGTCCTCACAACAGCCCAATATGGCCAGGCACTGTCCCCATTTTGCAGCTAAGGAGTCATAAGGCTACTAAGGGGCAGGGGCATGAAGGATGCAGGTCCAGGGCTCTGCTGCCTTTGACTGCCTGAGGCTTCCCGTCACTTGGGGATCAGGGCCCTGTGCTCATTTACAAGAGACAAACCAAGCCCAGGCTCAGAGAGAAATCAAGACTGCTCTTCATGGAGTACTGGACAGTACTGGTGATCTGTCTACACGCAGCCTTCCAGCACACAGGACCCAAACAGCAGGGCTGCAAGTCCACTTAAATGCAAAGAGAAGACAGACTAGGCCCTCCTAACAATGTGGCCAGATCTGGGGCCAAGGTGCCTATAAATAGCAGACAATGGGGATAGGCAGTGTAATGTCTTCCATGAAGAACCGATTGACAGGCCAGACCACGGAGTAAACCAAGGATAGAAACAGGGTTCCACAGATGTTTCTGGCACCAGCAGAGACACCCAGTTTCCCGGCTTCCCACCCACTCTTATACTGTTGAAGGAGAGCTGACTTGGGAAAGCTGGCTGCCATGGCTTTTGGGAGCAGCCTGGGAGGAGGCCTGCTTTCCACCCATTACATCTTCCTTTCCAGTCACATGTCTAGCCATCCCCCAGATAAGTCACCTCACACTTTTCCTGCTCTGGGAGCCTCTGCCTCTCCTGGGCCTTCTGCCTGCCCCAAGAGGAGGCTCCAAGGTTCATGTCTAGGACCATAAAGAGTGACCACGGAATGAAGGAAGGGCAGTTGAACACACCCAAGGTGTGTTCAGAAGGGCAGAAGGAAGGCCACACTGAAGAACATGACAACTAATTGGTGGGTTTTCTTTTTTTTTTTTTTTAATTTAATTAACCATTCTGGAGATTTTAAAATGCAATTAACTCTGCCTAACATACAATTATGAGCTCTTTTTAATGTATGTTCACAGCTTTCTAGAGAGACCCAGCATGTGCCTGGGTGATGGTCTGGGGGAGCAGTGCAGAGCCAGGAGGGCTTTACAGGAAAGTCTGCTTAGCCAAGGCAGTCAGCTCTGCTGAAGGAGGCCTGCTGCATGGCCAGGCTCAAGTCTGGCCACATCTTCCTCTCCAGAGAAAGGCAAAGGACAAAGCTGTGCTTGGGCCCCTGGGGCCCCAAGCTCCTGGCAGAAGGAAAGGATTCAGGCCTTGGGTTCACAGACGATAAGGACAGATATATCAGATAGATTAGACAGACAGATCTTTCCTTACAAAGACTAAATGAGACAGTGGCTTGAATGTGAGTCTATATAAAGAACAAGGCACTCAGTAAGGGACAATGGGACTTGAAGGTCCACATGGTATCTCAACTGTGTCCAAGTCCAGTGAAAGGGATGCCCAGAGACTTCCACTTTCTTTTCCTCCAGGAAGGTTTCCCCTTGATTATTCCAAAGCACACAAATTGCTCCTGCTGAGGGCTTCCTTCTACATTCCCATCTGGCAGCAGGCTATGTGAGGCCAAACACAAAAGCCAGGAGAGTGACCCCCTCCCACCAGAGATTCAAGAATTAAAAAAAACAACAAAAAAAAAACAACCCATAGTTGGAGACCCAAGCCCCAACCTCATAGATCAGTTTTAAAAATAAATCTCCTAAAAAGTGAGAAATGGAAAATAAGAGGGGTAGGAAGGAGGGAAAAATGAAACTTTTAAGAGTTTCTAAATATAACTACTAACACCCCATGGAAAAAACATCAGTCGTGCAGGGTTTGGCACCCAGAAAGTTCTACTTGATTCAATTCCAGAAGTCTGTTCTCATTAAGACATTAGAGTGTCCACACCCCAGGTCTGCATGCAAAGACAGTTTCCCCTCCACCCCACTTAGGGATATGCTGCACACAGCCCACCAACATGTCCAGGTACCAAGAGCATCTAAGTCCACCATGAAAACTACCAAGGATACCACTGGCACCGGTGGTTTATAATGAAGCCCAGAAATGTGGGTGCACGTGAAAGAGAGAGACACACAGTCATGCTTAAGACTGACTGCCAACCCCCAACCAGAGGGAGACCTCCCTGTAGGCTGGCCTAGCAGCCATGGCAAGCTCCAGGCAGTAGGCAGGATCTGTCCACATCTGGCTTGCAACAAAGTGGGCAAAGATGCTACCAGTGACTTCCACACGATCCCACTGAGGTCAGGTCCCAGAACAGGGACATTTCAGGCACACTACACTACACCAAGTTTCAGGTTAAGGGGCCTGGAGCATGGCTCACTGAGCAACAAGGTCTGGGTGATGAGCCCAATTAGCAGTCATTGCTCCAGAGCACAAGAGCAGATCACTATGAATTACAAATCTCTAGCCCTTGACCTCCCCTCCAAACAGTGAGCAGGGTCTATGAGAATCATTCTAGCTGCAGGTGATATGGTGTGGAGTGAAAAGCATATTGGGGAAAAAAAACCAGAGCACACGATGGGGAGAACACACATTCCTAGTGCAAAACGTGCAGTAAACGTGCGGCTCACCTAGCGAGGACCCGACTGACGAGTTCGACCATTATCCATCAAGGGGGGGGAAAAAATGCACGTAAGACAACTGTCCAGATGGCCTCTTTTCCTGGGGGGACAGCCCCCACTGGCATTAGCACAGGCCCCTGAAGCACACGTGTGGAACTGCTGCCTGCCCAGCACTCTGGTCTGACAGGTGGCAGCCAGCTCTTCAGCTCACAGGGTCCTCCCCCACCAGATCACAGTAGATTATCTCAGAGAGCTGCTATGGCCACAACTAAAGCAAAAGACCTCCACTACTCCCCCCACCCCACACACACATCCTGTGGCCACCCTGGGGATGAGCACCCCCCAGCTCAGGTCACCAGGCATATGCTGCCCATGCTTGCCTTCAAAAGGCAAACAGCTCAGACTTCTCGGATATCTTAGTTTGGCTAAACTGGTTTTGCTTTTTATTTAACTGTTATAAGGGGGGATTCTCAGAAGAGGAAGAGGGAAAAATACACTGGAAAATGTGACCTAAAACCAAAATGCATTGGTAAACTTGGTTTGGGCCCAGGCTCTACGGAGGTGCTCGCTGGGGCAGGCCTTCACACACAATCCAGCAGTTTCTCCCAAAGTGCTCCCTCCTGCCACAGTCAACGCGGGCCTTTACTAAGGGCATGTCAGGGGCCCAGCCAGTGGCGCTGTCAGTCTGCCGCCCTCCTCCACTTTCTGAGGACAGACTAGCCAAGGTGAACCACAAGCAAGGAGACTCACCTGGTCCTTTTTGCTCTTGTGGGAAGAGGCCACATACGCCAGGTACTGAATGACCTTCTTGGTGTTCTCAGTCTTCCCAGCTCCAGATTCCCCCCTGACAAAGAGATCCAAGGAAGGGCTGAAGTGTGGGGGACGTCCCTCAAGGGCTCCCCTCCTCCCCCAACCCTTCCCCAGTTCTTTATGGCTACAGCAACCACTGGGTCTCATCTTCTGGTCCCTCTTGGGCTCTCTCCTGCCACACGGACAGTCTGAGGGATAGGCATGGGTTTTCCTCCACTGATTCCCTTGAGATAGCTTCTCATTCCCTTCCTAATGAGGTTGGCCTCATCCCTGCCAATCGTTCTGCTCCCATATTGAGGCCAATCCCACTGACCAAGATTCTTGGGCTTACTTCATCTCTCCCTCTCTTTACCCCTTCTCTTTCCCTGCTCATCCCTAGTCATGGCTCAGAGGATCTGCTCCTCCTCTCTTCCGCCTCCAAACCCTTCTCTGGAGTGAGATGTTTTTGTGGGATCCTTCTGAATTGTGTCCTGAGCTCCCTGCTTTATTCTGGTCTTTCGGGAGATCAGAGAAATAGCCAACATGAGCTGAGATGCCTGCATTTTTACATTTGCAGATCTTCTCCCATCTTCTCCATTTGCTGTTGTGTCTCCCCCTTAAACACATCAATGCAGGTGGGAAGCAGCACCAAACTGGAAACGGGGTCATGGTGGCAGGCACCCCTCCTAAGTCATGTGACCCTGCCCTGCAGCCCCCACCTCCAACCCCCCAGCAGTCCCCACAGTCATTCTCTGTTCTGGACTCATAAAGCTTCTCTCCGGGTCTAGGAAGCTTTCCCTTTTCACCCTTTTCAACAGCCATGGGAGTCCAATCTCCCTAATGACCAGACTGCAAGCTCTAGCCAAACTCTGCTTTGTGGAATCCCTGCTTAGAGAGCTTCCCATGGTCCTCAGGAGGCCTGGCAGAAGTAAATTTGTGTCCACAACTTGGCCAGGTCACTTGGCAGGTTTCCTATCCAAATGGTTTAGGAATGAATTGCAGGCAGCTGCTGGGGGGTCAGAGGGACTTAAACTTCTTTAAGTTCCTTCAAAATTTCAGTTGGACTAAAAACAAAATGTTTCAGACCATTCTTAACTCTTTCAGTAAGAGAAGGACTGCTTTGCTCTTTGGAGGGAGTGGTGCTGTGACTGAGCCGGTCAGATCCAGGAAGCAACTTGGGGAAAGGTAAATAAATCTCTCACTATGAGATCAAGGCCATCCCCACAGTGAAGTCAGGTGGCACTGAACGGCTCTGCTACTTGGATCAAAACCCTGCCACTTGGATCAAAAACATTCTCAAAAGGAGATAAATTCTTCATATGACACACCAAGCCACTCTTCCCTGAAAACAGGACAGGGAAGAAAACACAGAAGATAGCATCAAGACGTTTAAAAAAAAAAAAAAAAAGACTAAAACCCCACTTACGTGCACAGAATGGACTGGTCTTCTCGATCTGAAACAAAGGAAACAGGGGTGAGACAGATCAGAATGAGCCCCTTTGTGCAGCCCCTGGAAAGAGAGTCCTGCCAAGGGCTCCCCAGCCAGCATGAGCACATAGCCCTGTTGGCAGGCAGCCTCTCGGACCTCCCAAGCAGCAGGCCTGAGCTCAGTGATGGCCAGAGAAGACAGGAACAATGTTTCTATTACCTTTGGGGCATATTACCCACACGTGGCCTAGAATTTCTCACAAATTCTGCCTTATGAATAAGCACAAGAAACCTAGAGGGAGGCCTGCAGCCATGGCCTTAAATTGGACTTTTCCTTATCAAAGGTCATGCTCCCTGCGGGGATTAAATCAAGTTCCCTGGAAGGAGGAGGGGGTTATTTAATCTAGTAACTCCCTGTGTGCTTAAGAGCAATTTTGAAAAGAGAAATTAGTGGGAAGGCAGGTCTTTCATTAGGTTCCCCCAGCAATCTGCCCTCTGAGTCAGGAGCTCTGGGGCTGCCCCCTCCCATCTCTTATGGATGCCCAATGAGGCTCCCTGACCTCCCTCAATCCCTGAGGTGTCAGCAAGAATTGTTATGGGCTCTGCACTGAGCTCCCTCCCCAAGCGACTGCTTAGATCTCTAGTGGGCAGTGCTGGTACCACCATACTACTTGGAGAGGCCTCCATCACCCTTCCTAGAATGTCCAGAACCCAGAAGGCCTGGATGATGGCTCTCGAGGAACTGGGCAATCAGAGAATACATCCGAAGGTTGTTAATGCCTCACTTGCACATGAAGCCAGTCCTCTGATGACAGCTGCTCTCAGCCGCTGCTTTTGCAAAAGGTAAGCATTCAGTCAACAGGCCAAGGCTAAGTGGGCCCCTACCATCATTGATAATTCAGCAGAAGGATCTGGGAGGGTGAGAAGGGGAAGGGGGTGCCACATCAAAAGGCTAGCCTCCTGCAGCTGTCCCTTCCCATCCCCAGGGACCTGCTCCTCTGTTTCAGGCCTGCTTAGTCATTACCTCCTGAAGCCTACAGGAATGTACCTGCGAGTACAGACAAGTCCAGCTGCAGGCGGGCAGGCAGCTGTTACCATAAAAGGAAGTGCTTTCCCAATTCGACCAGGCCCTGGGAGAGTTGGAATTCTTCTAATTGTGTGAGGTGGAGTCAAAAGCTGGGCTGACAGACAACAGGAAGTGGGGGTCCAGAGGAGAAGCCAAGGGGCCTTACAGCTTCACCAACTACACAAAGGCTCCCCATTCTGTGCCCCAGTGGGCCCCCACAAAGCCCCGAGCCCTCCCCACTGTGCCTGGCATTTGTCTTGGGGGGTGGTCTAACTCTTTAACACTCCAGAAAAAGTAAGGGAAAAAGAGGAGAGGGGAGGGGAGGGAAAGGAGGATGAAAATGGTCCCCTGGTCTTCTCAAGGTCTTAGAGGTGGAGCCCATCTTGTGCTCAGACTTGGGCCCAGGAATCAGCCACCCAGTTCCAAGGACTCTTGCCTTTCTCTGATTGTAATTTGGGATGATCTCATGAGCATGTTTCAACCTCCTTTCTCCAAGCAGCTGGAGTTCTCTTTTCAGGTTACAGAGTAAGCAGAGGTTTATTTATTCTTGTCAAGAGTTAGATTTTTAATAGACATGAAAAAGGCCTAAAATTTCCATGTGCTTCTGCTGGGTCATTTGCCCTAAAGGAAGCAGGGAGAAGCAAAGAAGGAAGTCTGCGCAGTCTGGAAGGCTGAGCCCGTGGGCAGGGCGGGGAGAGCTGCCTTGTGTCTGTACCCTCAGCTTTGGCCAGCCCTCAAAATTCCTGAGAGGCTCCAGTGGAAAGAAGCCCCCAAACATGGTTACGCACTGCCATGCTGCCCTGGGCAAGCCCTCCATCTGTGATGCCACATGTCTTCTTTTTTACCCACAAACTGGGCATAAGCCCCCACACCCCTGCCAGCAGCCTGGCTCTGCCTCTTCCACTTCTACCAAACTGTGCTTCCTAGACCTAGCACACAAACCCAAGTCTACTCCTCTTTAGTCAAATGTTGAATCCTCAACAAACCTCTCTCCACACTTGCCCTTCTCAAAGAATACCATCACCATATGCTTCAAAAAATATCTTTGTGCCTTGGTTCAAGCCCTCACATGGGCTTCTGGACACAAGGGCCTCCCTTCAAAACAGCCCTCGTACCTCCCCACAGGGAGAACAGCCTTCAGCTAAGATCCTTGTGGAATGGACGGGGCCTCTGGAGAGCCCTCTGCAGAGAAACACGTTCATGGCATGAATGTGAGCTTAAAAGTGTCCGGTTCTCATCATTTTCCTCATCCTTCGGAGGCAAAAACCAAAGCACCTCTGCCTTCACAGAGGTGCCTGCTCTGGGTTTCCTTCTAGGATCCAAAACTTAGATTAAGACACTAGCACCTTTTCTGATACAATTAGATTTATACCCCAGTGGGTTGTTTTTTCTGTTGAAACCCCAAATACTTAAGTGTTGAGCTTATGGAGGTGAGGTAACATCCTTCAGTGGTGAGTCAGGGCGCTCAGCAGGGGAGGAGGGGAGGGGGACTAAACACCCAGGTGCTGGCCTCCCTATCAGCTAAGGGATGGAACATCCTCCAGGCCCCATCACCCTCTCTTGCACAGGCAGCTCTGGAGCCCATTCATGGCCTTAAAAGGCAGCCAAGCTGTTCACAGAATACTGACGTCAACCCCAGCAGGAAGTGAGTACAGCACAGACCCTGCCTATGACTAATTCATTCAAAGACCAAATGGTGACCATCCCTCATGGTCCTGTCTGAGCTCTACAACCAGTATTCTCTGGAGAGGGGGCTGGGGCAATTCCAACAGAGATCAGAGTATGAGTAGCCCAGGGAAAATGGGGCCTGGCCCGGCAGCTCCCAGAACCCAGTGGTACTCTCCTCCACATCAAGTGAGCAGCAGCTTCAGGAGTCAGGTTTCACGGAGCCTCAGTCAGAAAGTTCTCCATCTCAACCTGCACTGTTGCCTCAAAGAGGACCATGGTTTGAATGGTGTGGAAAAGAAGGCCCAAGTCCCAAGTTATAGGAGTCAGCAGTTAAAGGACTGCTCCACAGCCAGGTAGCAGGAGAGAAGGGACTTCCGACTGCCTTCTAAAAAAAAATTCAATAAAACACGACAAGGGGGTTGATGAGGGAAGCAAGGAACCAATGAGGGTTTGGAACTACCAGTCTGATGAGTGAGGAAGAACTATTGCCAAAGGAACCTTGGGGAGAAGTGGGAACAGCACTTTAGAGCAGGTGAGAAAGTCGTACAGAGAAGAGGACGGGCATGACCCCACGGCCTAAAGGCCGACCAAGAAAGGCAATGCTGCTGAAAAGGGCTGCCCAGGAAGCCGTGCAGAATATAGCAGTGAAGACAAACAACACACAGCGGTTACAGAAGAGGGGCATGTTCCTGGAAGAATGGAAGGAACACCAACGCTGCCAGCGAGCTGAGGCTCACAGTGAATGTTAAGGGCCAATCACAGTCTTTTTTAATAGATGTTCTGGGGACAGATGATAGCAGGGACAAGCCCTGCTGTGCCGCTCACTGGGTATAATGAAGAAAAGGCAGAACTAGCACGGCTTTCATCTTGTTTCTTTCCACCAAGGAGAAAGATCTTCAGGCTGGGCAATGTCCAATTCCAAATAGTTTCAAGTCCACTGAAAGCCTGCCTGCGTATGGGGGAAGATGGGCAAAGAACAATGTACATGCGCTCCCGAGGCCCAGTGTGCATCACCAGGCTGAAGGAGGTATGTATGAGAGCTGTCCACTGTCCAAAATCAAACCAATGGGACAAAAGAGAGATCCCTGAGGGCAAAAAACATCTAGACTTTCAAACAGAGAAGCGAAAATGGATTCTCCATTTTGTAATGATGAGCATGGATTACATGGAAGCAAAGCTTCTAGGATGCATTGGATGGATTTGTGAGCACCTGAAATGAAAGCAAGCTCTTAGAAGGTAAATCAAGCAAACCTGCCCTCTCTTTTTCTTACTGATTTGGTTTGTGGGGAATGTCATAGGCAAGAGCCACGCTGGAAGGACCAGGCTCAAATCTGGGTACAAGGTAGAGCCCACAGGACAAGGAGTGACCAGTACCCTAAGGGGATCTGTTTGACACATCAGCACACCCAGAGGCAGGTGAAGAAACTGCAGTTGTTTTGCCTACAGAAATAAAGACTTGAGGATGATGGATGGGGATGGCTGTATCTTTAATGCCATCATTGAGACTGGAGGCTATTTGGCCCCAGAGGACAGAGCCAGGAACAGATGAAGGGCTTTGCAAACTCTGACTTGTGGGGAGAGAACCTTCCTAATGCCATTGGAGTGCCATCCATCCATCCACACATGCCTGCGGAGTGCAGGAGGCAGACTAACCCATGTAAAAGATGTCGCACAGAGGACAGTTCTCTGTTCAGATGAACTCTCAACAATACAATGGCTAGAGAAGAGAGAGTGAGGGTGGCTAGACAGGGTGCTAGAGTATTAGGTGCGGATCAGAGCAGGTTCTCAGTGGACCACAGGCGGGCCAGGTGGCAGAAGGCCTAACATGGCTCTACACCACTGTGTCACATGACAGGATAGCACTGCATAACCAACTCTGCAGTGAGGTCATTACCAACCTAATGCCCCTCCCACTTCAGCTTGCCAGCTTCTGCCAACATCTCCCTTTGAGGAAGTGGAAACCTAGCAGCAGAATGGGACCCTGAACTCAGGAGGCACTCAGCGAGCCCAAGAATGGAGTTCCTCCCAAGGAGGAAGGCGTTAAAGGGAAGAACAATTAAATTACAGGGCAGAGAAAGGAGAAGGAAATGCAGCAACATTCCTGGCAAACCTGGCTCAGAAAAGACCAGGAGAACAGCTGGGTAAAAAAGCCCAGCTGGGATGTTCCTGGGACCAGAGGAGACATCCTGGGCTTGGAGAAGGGGCCAGGCCTCCAAGCAGCCTCCCTGGGCACAAACGCGGATCATCTGAAGTCTCTGCACTGTCTGTCACTGAGGAAAGATCATTCTCCTGACCAGTTCAGACCTTCGGACAGGAGTGGTATCCCTCCAGAAAGAAGGCCAGCCCTGATCCTAACAACACAGCATGTACCCACTAGAAGGGGACACGGGCACGTTAAGTCTCCTCTAAGTCTGGAGAGCTTTGCAGAGAGGCCAACCATCGTTCTTAGAATGGAGAACATCCACAGAACCCTTAGCCTTCATTTCTAAAACTTTAGGTGTTAAGTCAGAGGGAACAGCGCTAATACAGGATAATAAAGGAGAGAATGGGGGTAGTGGGGAGAAGGGGGCCTGGCAGCACCCCCAAGAACCTTCATTTTCCACATTTATCTTACTACAGACTCTCAGGTGGCAAAAACTCAGAAAAGTAAATAGATAAGATCCAAATAAGAAGGGCTGACTTTTTGCCAAGGAGGAAATGGTACAGGAATGGGGAGTAAATAAGGGCATGGTTGTTTGGGGTAGAAGGAAGAGAGAGAAATGAATGCGAATAACTGAGTATTCAAACTGGAAGGAACTGGAGAGATCATTAGTCCAATCCTTTAATTTTACGGGTAAGATAGCTGTGCCAAAAATGCTGAATAAAGCATGAATATAATGAACTCTTACTGTGCCATAAGGATTGAGAAACACAAAGAACTCTGAGAAAACTTGCATGAACTGATGCAGAGTGATGCTAGCAGAAGCCAAGGAGTAAGCCCACAATGACCACAAAGCCCTGGGAAAGGTCAGCCCTCAGGCCACACACTGGCTGCTCTGCCGTTGACGGAGATCCTTCCCAGTGACCACCACCCAGCACCACGGCTTGGTTCCAGAGTTGTAATGAGTGTTTTGTGTCAAAACAAGGTGGAGTCTATTTCTAACAATTCTTATTCTAAAGCACCCAACAATGTTTTAGATTCTCCAAGTGGGAGGATCCACAGAGCTAACTACAACTCAAACACTGCAACCTGAAAATAAGATCTCTGAAAAGGATCCACTTCAGGTGCAGACTGTGTGATGCATTTTAGGCTGCAGCCAAAGCAGGCCTGCTGTCACCAGCCTGTTCTTGCGTCTGTGGAGATAGGAAGCAGGCAGGTTAGCCACGTGATCACTTCATTTTGTCACTGGGGGCAGACCTGCCCACAAAGACTGTCCCACTCTCCACTGTGAAGAATCCCCAGTTTCCTCAGGCCTCCACTGCACTGAGCTCCTCCGGCAGGAGACCCTCCACCCTCTACCCCCTCTACTCTGACTCTGGCAAGCACCAACTGAGGCATCTGTCTCTCTCTCTCTCTCTCTCTCTCTCTCTCTCTCTCGTGCATCTCTAATGCTCTGATCAGTGCCTGACACACAGGAGGTGCCTAATAAATGCTAATCAACAGACCAACCGACTGACTTAGAAAATTGCTTGTTATAGCTGAAAAACTCAACCCTGTGGCTAAGCCTCTTCAAGTTCAGGAGCCAGGGCCTATCCTCAGATATAAACCCTCATCTGTGGCAGGGGATAAAGTCACTTTAGGACTAAACTACAGGCCAAGAATTCATGTTTTCTGACTCCTGTAGTCTGATAAACTCTCAGTTAAGCTCCTTTAAAAGTAAAGACCAATAGGTAGTGACTATGTGTACTAGGGGACATCTCTAAATAGTGACATGAGGAAGGTGCCATTGGCTCAGGCACTGACTGGTAAAAAATAAAACCAGAATCTCCTCTAAGGTGTGAGAATGGGGAAAAATAAGAGATGAAGGAAGCAGGGGAGCGGGATTTACAGCTAAAGAAGACTCCAGGCAAGCAGCTGGCACAGGGACAAGGACGAGGCACCCCCTACCTCTGGAGGGGCCGAAAGATTAAGAAAAATGCTACCACTCCCTGATCGAAGAGCCACCATTATTAATGAGGCCTAATTCCAGGAACTTCAGTACCCAGTGAGTCCTTTGTGTCGAGAAGGCACTGCCTGCTGCCATTAGTAGGTCTCCCTCCACCTCCTGGTCAGCACATGCCAACTTAAGTGGCTTCCTGCAGCTGTCATCCTCACCACCGACTCCCTCCCCAACCCTGGCCTCCAACTAGGAGGCTCAATGAATTTGTCCAAAAATACTTGCTGAGCTACCCCCTGAAGTGTTCAGACAGGGGCCTAGGTTTCTCTGGAGAGGCTCCTGAAGATGGTTCTGAAAAGCTGCCGAAAGAATGAAGGAGCATGGATGGATGGCAGGAAGAGGAAAGTCACTTTGTTCCCTTCTCCCACAGCTCTGACACAAATGGAACCCTGGACCATTTCCTGTCAGGATGGCTGTGGCCTCTGCCAGAGTCAAAGGGGGACCCAATAGGGAAGGCCCAATGGGCCACCAGACCCAGTACACAAGAAACAGTCTACCATCGTGTCTCAAGGATGAAAAGGACTGGACTGAGAGGTGAGTCTGAATTCCAGGTCCACCAATAATTCACTGGGTAACATCAGACATGTCATTTAATTTCTCTAGGCCACCATTTAAAAGCTGCAAAGGGATTTCTAAGAAGTCTTCCAGCTCTGACACTCTATGATATTATGTTTATACAAAAGGGTAAGTTAGTCACTAAGTGGTGTGTGGACACTGGCAAAGAACTATTTGCACAAACTCTGAGAAACTGCCCACTTCCCATTCAGCTGCCACCACAGAGTAGGGCCCTGGGGAGAGGAAGGGAAATGGATTAACAGAGTAAAGGGTTAAAGCGTTCTTGGATTAGCCTAAGCCAGGCATGAAAGCAAACCCTTGCTGCCTCTCTCTCCCAGAAGGGCAGAATGCTATTAAAATACCATGAACCCAATGGAATTGGCCAGAATCTGGAATTCAAACCAATTAACATGTAAGATTTTTCCACTCAGCAGCTCTGGAGGAGATAACGGGGCTAGGGTCAAATTCTTCAGCTCCCTGTTCGGCCATCAGAGCAAATCCTTGCTCACCAAGGGATTCTCTGGCTCCAAGAGATAACACAGGAATGACAAGTTTTCAAAACAAGTCTCTTTCTTTGTAGACTTTGGTTCAAATTCCCAGGGCAGCTCTATCCTACAATGGAGAGCAACCCCTAACACAGTTGAGACACTAACAGAGGGTCAAAAACCACCCTCATGAAACCCCAAGGTATGATGTCAGCCATTTAATCATGGTTTACTACAGGGCTTAAAGCCATCCAAAGGCACAAGACAGGGTTGGAATCAGTCAGACACTAAAGGGCATCCACCTGGTAAATCCTATGGTAGAATACAGCTCTTAGATGGTGGTAGAAGGGAATTCTGACCATTGCTAATGACTAAGACTCAGACTTTAAGAAGAACACAAATCAGAATCCCCAAGGGGGATAGAACCACAACAGAAACAGAGTTCTGACTGAGCAAGAAAAAAGCATTTCTGATTTACTGGGGGGAAAAATCAAGAGAATGTTTTTGGAGGGGGGGTCCTCAAAGAGAGGCAGGATTTTGGCAGAAGGGTCTTGTGGGAGGAGAGGCTCCAGGCTTCCAAACAGTGGAAGAAAAACCAAAACATCAGTGGGAGCAAAAGCATGAAAGAGGGAAAATAGAAGTCCGGGCCTCCTAGGGAGGGCAGAGAGTAAGAGGAGGCTGAAATCAGACTGGTACTCGGCAAAGGGGCACAGGCAGGCCTGTGCCAGGCTGCTAACACTGGCTGTGGCCTGACTCCAGTGGCAAAAGACAAGAAGCTGGGCTGGCTTGCTTTTTCCATCCCTCCTCTTTCCTTTACTACACCCCCCACCCTCCACTCCTGCAAGAATACAGGAGCCTTGAGGGCAGAAATTGCTGCTTCATTTTTGCCTTTTCAGACCCTAGCAAAACAGCTTTAATAGTGGTGGAATTGAACTGAGAAGCTGGGCCTAGAGTTAGGAAGACCTGAATGCAAATCTAGTCTTAGATATTTATGAGCTAAGTGACCCTGGGCAAGTCCCTTACTATGTCTGTCTCAGTTCCCTCAAATACAAAAGGGAGATACTGATAGCATCAAACGGCATACAGTAGGTGCTTAATTCATTTTCCTTCCTTTTTTTCAGTGCAGCAGAGACACAACGAGAGCCCAGACAGTGGGAATCGTCAGTGAGAAATGCACGTGGATGAAATGGTGAGATGAAGCTTCCCTGAAATAGGGACCGGATCTCATGGGACATTGGTATCTCAGTACAATGTGTGGAGGGTCATAGCTCATAAGCAAAGACCTTCCCGTGCCCCAGCTATTCAATTTAGAAGAAAAGAATATCCCACATTCTGGCCAATTCCACTGGGTTTATGGTATTTTAATAGCATTCTGCCCTTCTAGGGGAGAGGCAGCAAGAGTCTGCTTTCATTCCTGGCTTAGGTTAAAAAAAAAAAGCATAACTCTAAAACAGCAAAAATCTGGAAGGATGCTTTTGAGAAGGCTCTTACATGAAGGAGTAGTATTAGAAACACCAGCACCCAGAAATCTTTTCAGTACATAAACCTGGCTCTTTGGTTTTGGTTTGTGGTCCTCCCACGAGGCACTGCTCAGCCATCAGTGGTTTATAAAAGGGGGAAAAGGGGGAAGGAGGGTATTTAAAAGCTGAAAGCACTTAGGTCAATGCTAGTTCTAAACAGAAGTAGGAGGAGGTCAAAGATAAGATGACTGAAGCCCAGTGACCACAGCTACACTCACCTTGCATCATGCTCCTGTAGGCCGTGTCTGTGATGGCGTAGATGTGAGGGGGCATCTCGTGTCGCTTTTTGCCTTTGTACATCTCCACAATCTCTTCTGAGTAGATGGGCAGGTTCTTGTAAGGGTTGATGACCACACAGAACAGGCCTGAATAGGTCTGGATGAAAGAAAAGCAATATAAGGGACAAGCACCTGCAGGCCTCACCAGATTTTATTGACAGCCAAGTACATGTCACTGGGAAACTCTAGACCACTACCACAGATCTCGTACTTTCAAGGCTAACAGCTTTCTTCCCAAGAACTTGTGAGCAAAAGAATTTTAAGGCCCATTTTAAACATCAGGAGAGAGACAGTCCCACAGAGAGCAGGGATCAGGCCTACATTTGAATCTAAGTCTCTGGGTGCAAGCCCTAGGCCTCCTCCTCTGACAGTTGCTATTTTCCCAAGAAGACTAGGGTGTATCCAGACTGACCTAACGTGGAAAAATGAAGCATCTAACACTGCCCCCAAGTTCTTTGGCCCAACTCAGGCACTCATGTTCAAAGCCTATGTGGCTCTTTCCTTGGTTCCAAAGCCAGTACTGGCCTGGTACCAACTTCATCCCTTCATGTCGGATTCACAGTCCTTTGTACTCTATGTGACTGTGCCATCTTTATATGAAAACCTGTGCATCACACTTCAAAAATAATAATGCAATTGGTCAAATTCAAAGTAATACTAGCTTACATAGCACTTCAAGATTTGGAAAGATTTGACATGTATTAGCTCATGTAATCCCCATTATTCCCATTTTGCAGATGAGGAAGCTAAGGTTCAGAGATGTTAAATGATTTACCGATGGTCACAAAGCTCCTAAGTACTCAAGGCAGGATTTGAACCTAGTTTTTCACAACTCCCAAATCTAGCACTCTACCTGCTACCTCAGAGCCACGATGTAAAAGCAAAGAACCTAAACTTGGTGTAATAGGCTTTTCATCTGAAAATGCATCACTGTGTTCATAGGAAACAAGGTTGGAGCTACCATGGACTAGTATGTGAACTTGCCCACAAGGAAGGTTTTTCATTAGGATGTGTATGTTCTGGAAGCATATCTTGACCCAGTATTAGAGGGTGCCAGTCAACACCTATTCTAGGCTAACTTAACGCCACTGTGTCACACTCCTGGTTCCTGCCTCCACCAGACTGAAGAAGGACATCTACCTCAATCCCTTAAGTCTATCTACAAGGAGGCCAAGGCCTACAAGAAAAAGTTGTAGCCATATGTTTTCCATCCAACTGCTCTCTGTAAGGGCTCAGGAAAGCACCACACAATGAAGATAAACGGGATACTGCTGGTATCCTGCATTAAGGGAAGGCCTGAGTGAGTGCTGGGCCAACCAAGAGAACCCAGGTCTCTCCCTCCAGCTCCCCAAGTTCCCCCCTGATGAGGATTTTCAGGCCACTGTCATTCATGCCTGATTGCTCTGCTGCCAGCCCCCTCCCGAGGCTCATCCGTCTGACTTGGCTACTAGAGCTGTACCATGGATGACTTTGGCCCACTGGGAGCACCCGTGGGCACAAGGCTTGTGATAGACTAACCCTTGGCTGGGGGGAGGCTGCCCCATTCACTTGTTCCTTTCTCCTTTTCCATAAGCAATGATTTTACAAAACCCAGATCCCTTATTATAGTACCTGGGGAGTTTTTATTAAGTATACTTTCCTGGCATTGTGAGAAGTATGACTAATTCACTCCCCTCTCAGTGCCTCATTTCTAGGAGGGCTGAGTTTGTGGCTATGAGGACACAAAAGGCCTCTATGGCCCTGGCACTGGGAGCAGATCTCTTGTGAGCCTGTGTAGGCATAATGGCACTGACTGCCCACAGCTCCTGGACATTGAGGGGGAGAATGGAGACACTGTGCACCCACTTATGGGGGCAAGGCTTTCAGCAGGGCATGATAAGCCATCCCTAATTAATTAGATGAAATGAGTGCATGGAACTTAGAACCCAAAGGAACTCTGTGGTCACTCTTCACTGCCAGAAGTTGGGTCCCCAGAACATCTGTCTGAAGCACATTCCAAACTCATGACCATGGGCCTTTAGCACTTGGCGGTTGCTAAGATGAAAGCGTGAGCATTTCACAGCTGTTCGGTGGCTCACTGCACCCAGGCTCCTGTGGAACACATCTCTGGTTTTGCAGTCTATTGAGGAAACCTTAAATCTAAGGCATCTGGGGAGGGTGGTCCAGCACCTTCTCAGGCCTTCCCTTAATGGAGGATCCCAGCAGTATCCCATTTAGTCTTCTCTACTGTGTGGTGCTTTCCTGAGCCCTTGCAGAGAGCAGTTGGATGGAAAACAAACGGTTGATTATCCCCAGGAATAAGGACAGTGGAGGGTCCAACATCATTCTTCCTGGCCCTTTCTGAAATCAGCTGTGCTAAAGGCAGATCTGTGCCGGCTATGTGGGCCCTGAGCAGTGCTATTTCCAGAAGACCCTTTGTTGCGGGATTCCAAAAGCAAGACCGCCTTGTTCTTGGAGGGAGGAGGCAGGGGCAGGAGGCCCTCATGGCCTTGGTGCATGTGTGGCACTAGGGCTGTCCCTTGGTGTGCAATCATGGCATTCAGGAATGCCAATCAAGTGTGAGGCAGCATAGCCTAGTTCTCCAGGCAATAGTCTCTTTGTCAAGGTAACACTTTAGAATTGGTCAAAAGAATGTTGTACTTGAGGAATGGAGATCTGACCTTCTCTGGACTCACTATTTAGTTAACTGTCCATGGTTTATGCTTGTTCCCAGGGATATAAATCAACCCAGGTCACTAACTGGGTACCATGGCTCGTGGAAAAGGAGGGGAAATGAGTGGATGGCAGTGTCCCTCTAAAGCAAAAGCTTTTGTGACTGAGGATGCTCCCAACAGGCCAAAAGTCATCTACAGTGGAGACAAGAGAACTCATGTGGTATCTCTATTTTTAGGAGGGGAGCCCAGGGAGAGAAACAGCACCCAGAGTCAGATGCCTGTGGCTAGCAACAAAAAAAAAAAAAAAAAAAAAAAAAAGACCAAAAAAACCTTCATGACAAGGGTCTGAGAAATCCCTAAGGCCAAGCCTTCCAAGGGAGAGTCCCCAACCTGCTGCTCATTCCAGAAAGAAGAGGCTGGAGCCAGGCACTCCTCATAGGTCCAATCATGGAATCAAACTGGCAGTCACTTTACTTATTTTAGCATCAGAGATGCCCCTGCAGGCACAGTCAGGAGCAGACCCAGCACTTTTGATTACCCTGTTAAGTCAAGAGCATTTCTATACATGCACATTTTTGGGCTCATCTGCAGACAGATGCCAGGCAAATGTACATCTCCTCCTAGGATCCCCTCTTAAGACCATAACTCCTTGCCAGTGAAGACTGCCAACCCTTGGGCTACAGAACTACAGAAGGACAAGGCCTAGAAGAAAAGGAAAAACGGCTGACTTTGTCACCGCTGTGACCACCTATGAGTGTCCTTAATGTGGCAGACAATCTTCACATAAAAGCCTTATTCCTTCACAGAAAAACTCAAGACTTGCAGAGGAGCCAAGATTCACACTAAACCAAGTCCATGAGACTGATGCTGCCCAGGTGATGTGTAAAAATAAGCCCAGGACTCCACAAAGAAAAGAGAAGCAAGCTGAAAGATCCATGAGGCCCCAAACCTTCACACTGCCAGCACAGCCTGATGAGAACTTGGTCACCTAGTACCACCAACTCAAAGGGCCATGGAAACCAATGCATGCAAATGCTTCATCTCATAAACAAGGAAACCATGGCCCCAATCCCACCTGAGCTGGGGATCCAAGTGTCCAGCACAATTCAGAAGAGCAATGCTCTCACTCCACAGAGGACTCCTGCTTGGTGGCCTTGGTCACCTGACCTATCTCCACAAGAATTTTTTTTCTTGCATGTTCACATTGAAATGGTCATATATGCATCAAAACCTCCCCCTCTAGATGCTCTTAATGCTAGGGTTACGAATAGAATCCAAGTGGTGCAGGAGAACAGAGCTCCGGGCCTAGAATCAGGAGGACCTGTGATGGTGAGAAGAAACTTGACCTCTGCATCAGTTTTCTCAATTGTAAAAAAGTGGATGAGAATAGCAACAACCCCCAGGGTTCTTGTGAGGATCAGATCACATGCACAAGAGATTTCTAAAGCACTGAGTACAGTTCCTGGCCCTGCTAAGTGTAAGTGCTACGTAGCTGCTAGCACAGCACCTGGCGGGTAGGAGGGCTATGTAACTGTTAGCACAGCACCTGGCGGGCAGGAGGGCTATAATCATCATTACTGTTATAGCACCCTTGACTAGGATGATGTACAGCGTAAGATGGTGGTTATGTGAAATTTCAGAAACATACCAATATTTTAAAATTTACCCTTGCTATTTTCAGTAAGCCTGTAGTAATTACACTTCTGAAGTTATTAAAGCCTAAAATGGCACTAAGTCTTTTGGGACACACTGTATAAGCACATGGCAAATCCTAAACCAGGCCTGGACAACCTGTGGTCCATTGGTGCAACCTGCGAAAAATGGAGAGGCTACCTGAAATTCTCTAGTAGGTTCATGGGTCACAGGCTGCACAGGCACCTAGAATTGATTCTTGTAGGGAGCCAGGGGTGGCTTTGAATTCTGAGAGCCCTGATGTCCCAAGTGGGTCACTCAATCTCCTTAAGCCTCAGCTGTTCTCTAGGACTGCAAACTACAGGAATCCTGTATATCGATGACATCCGGTAACATCACCGGTTCTGGTCCCTCTGCCAACTATACACTGTCTGTACATGGTTGACATCTGGTCTTTCCAGCACCACCAGGTTCTGTAGGGCGGGAACTGTGGTTCAGACCTTGATTCTCTAGTCTGAGCTGTTTAGATGTACCAGAACAAGTGACAACGTCTGGGCCTCAGGTTCCTGACTTGTAAAATGAGATTGTACTACAGGCCTTTAAGTTCTTTGATGTTCAGATATTCAGTCACATCTGTGACCCCTTCTGGGGTTTTCTTGGCAGAGACACTAGAAAGCTTTGCCATTTCATTTTATACATAAGGAAACTGAGGCAAACAGGATTAAGTGACTTGCCTGGAGTCCCATAGCTTGTAAGTGTCTGTGATCACATCTGAACTCATGTCTTCCTGAATCCAGGCCCAATATTCTATCCACTGCACCACCAGCTGTCCCATGGGACCTTGTTTGTGGTTGCCCAGTTGTTTTTAGTCATGTCTGACTTTTTGTGATCCCATCTGGGGTTTTCTTAGTAAATATAATGGGGTGTTTTTGCCATTTCCTTCTCCAGCTCATTTTATAGGTGAGGAAATTCAGGGCAAAGAGGGTTAAGTGACTTGCCCAGGGTCACATAGCTACTAAGTGTTTGAGACTGGATTTGAACTCATTAAGATGAGTCTTCCTGTACTATGTGCACTATGGCACCATCTGGCCACATTCAAACATTCTCCAATTCACTAATTTCACTGACATTGTGAAAACATTATGCTCATGGCTCCATGAAAGCAGGAGGGGAAGAGTTCCTTACCTCTGGAGGATATTCCAACCCAACCATCCCACAGAAAGGGACAAAATACTTAGGCTCATGACTAAGGAGTAATGTATTACCAAAGGTTCAGGTATTGACTTCAGCATTTTAAAGTGAGGGGTCAGCCTTGTGACAATACCAGGGTACAGATATGGTTCTCAATGGTCAGCCTCCTAAAGCCATTGAGCCCAAGATCACAGAACTACAGAACTGGAAGGGACCTCAGAAGGCAGTCTGCTCTATGACAGGAACCTCCTATCCATATTGTCCAGTTTCTGAGACCTAGCCACCTCCACAGATGGAGATTACTTCCTGTGTAACACTGGGTAAGTCACTTAACCTCTGTCTACCTCAATTTTCTCAACTGGAAAATGGGGATAATAACAGCACCTACTGCCTAATTTTGTTTTGTTTTGACTTCAAACTCTTTAAAACACGTGAGCTCTGCTAGATGAAGCCACCCTTTTCACATCTGAATTGTTTTCCCTACTGGGAATTCTATTCCACAGAAGCTAAAAACGACCTGGAGCACAGTCAAGGGAGTCCTACTGGACATCCAGAGGCATTATAGGGAATATGCCCAGCACCCCAGCAGCCCCAGTGGAAGGAAGGAAGCCTGAACCTAGAGCGAAGCATGCTCATCAACCTCAACAAAAGCAAACCAAGGGCAGCAACAAATAGCAAAGAGTTTGTGACCTCAGCCAGTGGCCACATAGAAAGAGGACAAGACCCAAAGAGTGATTCCAGCTGGCTCGGGGGTAAGTGTAATGCTAATAAGTTAAAGATTCTCCCCCACCCATTGATGGCCTGCCCATGAAGGGAAGCTTGATTAACCCTATGTTCACTTCTAATGCACTGGTTCTCAAGGGTTCCGATGTCCTCTGGCTCTGAAAAGTGTATAAATATCCTGAGGTGAGGTTTCGCTTTGGGCTTACTCACTGGAAGGGTTTGTTTGGTCAAATTCTGAGCAGCCTCTATGGACCCACCCCCACCCTTTGAATACCCAGAAGCTGGTGCTTCTTACTCTGACATGTATGTATGTAACGGTCAGACAGCTGGTTCTGTCTGTTGATCTGTGATGTATGTATTGCTTATGGTCAGACAGTTGGAAGCCCTCTCTGTTGGTCCTTACTTCTCTGTATTTTCTCTGAAGTTCAGGGTGCTGACTTTTCCCCTGAACTAAGTGAATGATATATGTGCTTGATTAAAATAGATTGTTGATCCCTCAAAAGTTGCTTTCCTTTTAGAAAAGCAGATCTAAGAACCTGTGATAGCAGGCCATTCTGGAGGTGTCAGGATGCTTGCTTTTATAGTAAATAAGTCTAAGAGAAAATGATCAGAGGGTCCAAAAGGGCAGCCACTAAATGTCAGCTATTTACTGTGGGAGTCACAGATATGCTAGGATTGTTAGGTGAGATTTACTAGCAAAGAGGTATGGAGGGGTCAGAGAAAACAAGTAACTGGACAAAACTGTGTGCTCTTCTACTGTATGATTATGCCCCAAACAGTGAATGGATATAAGATGTAGAAAACCAAGTCAGGGGAGAAGAAAAATTCAGGGTTCAGGAATCAAAAGATGACACAGGGAAAAGGAGTTAAAAATTCTCAGCACTAGTGCAAGGGACTAGATTATCTAGGATTTCCATTCCATGACTAAAACATAAGGAGGAATCACAAAACTCTACATCTGAATGAGAGATCACCTGGTGCACCCCCCCCTCCGCCCACCTAACAAACAAGGTCCCTGTGTGGCCCAGCATTTTAAGGGTGGAGCTGGGACTAGAACCCAGGGATCCAAACCCAGGGTGCAATACTCATATATCTCCCGCAGCAGGCTGGAGTCACTTCTCCAAGTCAGGAGAGGCCACATTCTATTTCTACAGCCACTCTGCAATTCCTCAGACTAAACAGTGGCATCCTCACATTGCAGATGATAAAGGCTGGTGCAGCTCAATTCAAAGTCGTCACCCTAGGTGACAGAACTGGGGGTTCTCGACCTACTTCTCACTTCAGCTTGAGCAGGGTCCCTTCAGAAGCTTGGGCAAGTCCCAGATCTTATCCTTTCCTTCTCAAACCTGATTGTCTAGATGGGAAAAGGCCCAGTGAGGCTTGGCTGTCACCCATGTCTGGATGTCATTGTCTCTGTTACAGGAGAAGGTGGGGATTTCCAGAATGGGCCCTGACATATAAACAAAAGGCATTCATCCACCACATTATTTATGAAGAACATTAAGATGTTGCAGTAGAGGATCCCTCAATTCCCTTACCCTCCAGCTCCAAAATCTGAGGACTGTGGATCAGAATTATCTTAATAACTGTTCTAAGAGTGACAGATTACTGTCTGAAAAACCAGAGGAGGGCAGGAGCTCAAGATTCTCCATTGAGAAGACTGTCCCAGTAACAAGAGTCCTAAAAGCTTCAATAAACCAGACTACCAAGGGCAGTGTGACTTCCCCATTTCTTCAAATGAGAGCTTGAGTGCTTTTTTTCTTTTTTTTAATTTGTTTTTCATTTATCTAGTACTTTTAAGACTGCTTTTTTCTGTGACAAATTACATCCTATCCTATCCATAAGCAATAGACCAAATCACTTCCTTTTTCTGGGACTCAGTTTCTTCATCTGAAAAATGAAAGCGTGGAACCAGAGTAGCTAAATCCTCTGATTCTTGGTTATTCTGCTACTTTGATATGAGTCACTTGGACAGAGCTGTCTACTAAAATGATACTCATGAGAAATTATCCTGCAGGCCCACAGTGAGAAAGGACTGAGGCTCGGAAGGAAGGCAGAGCCAGCATCACCTGTCTCGGGAGGGGCTTGGTGGGCACAGTCAGGTGGGCCTACCAGGTCTAGAAGTGAGAGAAAAGCCAGCTGTTGGATGGGAAGACCTTTCTTAATAGCTTGTTTGGTTTGGAAGGTGCTTCCTGTCTCCTGCAAAAGGATACTGTTCCCAACATTACACAAAGAGTTCCAAGCCAAGGACCAAGCACCCTCCCCATTCCCTGTAGCATTCCCTAAAGTCTCATGGGGCACAGGCTCAGGTAGGGGCCACTCTCTTACCAGTCCCATGTTTCTACAGACCCATCAATGGTTTCAGTATGATTACTTACGTAGATGAGCCCTGAGTAGTACCTCTCCTTCAAGTTGTGGAGTACGGATGCCTCATTGAGGCAGGTGAGCTCCGCCATGTCCTCCACCTTGGAGAACTTGGGGGGATTCATCTTCTGGATGTCATCCTTATTCACTTTGACCTTTTTCCCATTCTCAATCAGCTCCACAATGGCCTCATCACCCACTTCCTCTTTGAGACTAGCAGGCTCAAAGCCATTCTTCTCAGAAGGGACCCAGACTAACTTCTTGGCAGCCCAGTCGGCCTGTGCCAGTGGGTTGTTGATGAAGTTCTTGTCCACATAGAGATACTTATCAGCAGCTTGCTGGGCCATCTTGATTCCTAGCTAGGACCTGCCAAATAGAAGGAAGAAAACAAGACATCAGATAATGCAGCATTCATATGAGCTCCAGTTACACAGGCTCACATCCACCTTTGCAGGATCATTCACATTTCTACAGCACTTGAAAAAGCATACACACCACTGTGCTTGTGACAATATTGGGAAATGGGTACAGCAAGCATTAGCTCAAACAATTCGGTGGCCCATGGGGTCCCCAGTGAGGCTTGGATGTAGGCCAACACCAAGGCTCTTTCCACAGTGCTCCTTCCTGACAAAATCATGTTGTGGTACAGCAAACTCTCAAGGAACCAGAATCTTTCTGCACTCTACCATTACAGAAAAGAAGCATAAGCTACACAAGCTCCTGGAGATGCTCTTGGTCAATATCAGATCATAGCAAATCTTCTGTACGATTCAGAATAAAGATATACTTGCAGAAAGATGAAAGTGGATTGAAAATTTAAAAAAATGCATTTTCAGAAGGATGCTTAGCCAGAGAAATATAAATTACGCTGACCATACTAAAATAAAAACAAAAACAAAAACAAAACAAAACACAAGTAACATCCAGGTCTAAATTTCCACACGGAGGTATGTACTGAAGGGTGAATCCAATTACTGGGATTTTTGTATAAATCGGATAAGTAGGCCTAACTGGGCTCCCGCAGTGTTCTACCAGGCCACATCACGATGCCCACAGAGGCCAAAAGAAGCAAACCGTGATTCACATGCACACCTTAGCCCTGAAGAGGCCATTCTGGTACCTAAGGATCATCCTCACACCACCAGTCTAAGTTTAAGTTTAAAAAAAGAAGAAGAAATGGCCTGTACTCATCAGAATGGCTTACAATTACATTATGCTTTCAAGGTTTCGAAAATACTTTTCATTTAAAATAAAAACTAATTTAAAATAATTAAAAATAGGTAAAGACCAAGATTATGGATCCCCAATGGGGACAGAAGGTTTTAGGAAATTTTGAACCAGAAAGAGGATGGGAAGGAAGAAGGCTGTTTCTAATTAATCAGAAAACTTAAAATGCTGGAATCCCTTTTTTTGGGCTAAATGAGCTTGCAGTCACACACTGAGCCTCCTTAGCCTGGGAAGAAAACAAAGACATCATTTCATTCGCTCCCAGATTCAAAATCAGTCACAAAGATCCACATAAGCCTATGCCTGAAAGAAATATGTTTTGGTCCCGTTGAGTCAGGAGTGGGCAAACGTGGAGACAACAGTTTCACGCGAGTGGTGCTTGCTTAAGAGATTAACAGACATATCAGAGGAGACCCTAGGATGAAAGCACTGATCAGTCTATGGGCTAGACAGTTGTATGTGCACCCACACACAACAGAATGATGTTGGCTGCTTCCCAAATCCTTCTGATATCCAAAAGATCTACCCAACACAGTACAGTCTGACTATTGTCAAGAGACCTCAGTTCTCTTCTCAGCTCTGACCATCACAGCACATGTGAGACCTAGGACAATGTGTCATTTTGGCTTCCTCTGCTGTCTAATGTGGAAGCAGCAGGGGACACAGTGGATCAAGCACTGAGCCTAGAGTTCAGAAGACCTGAGTTCAAATCTAGACTCAGACAATTACTGGCTGTGTGACCCCATCTCCCTCAGTTTCTTTAGCTGTAAAATGGGGATAATAAAAGCCCTTGTATCCAGATCCAAGAGTAAATGTGAGGAGCAAATGAAATGTTTGAAAAATGCTTACCTTGGGCCCTAGAATGTAAGAAATGCTATATAAATATTAGCTGTTATTACTAGAGTTATTAAACAATACAAGCTATTAAGTCTATGACATGCTGATCATTCACCCTCTTCTGCCCTTCCCTTCGAACATGCCCTTGGCACTCTCCTGTACTAGTTATGGCACAGAATTTGGGCTCCACCACCTGTGGGAGCTAGGGCAGGTCACTCCATTTCTCTGGACCTCAGTTTCCCCTCCTTCCCACCTCTGGCACCATGATCTGCTGTTATTCTGTGCTTCTTCTCCTGTAAGCATATCTTCTGGCACATTCTCTAAAGCTGGCACCACTCTCATACCCCCTGAAATTTGGGGACCTGGAAGAGAAGTCACATCCTTTGTTCCTTAATTGCTGTCCCAACACATTTAGCAGCTGGTTCGGTGTTTTCTCCACCATAATGCCAACCTTAGCCCCTTTGAACACCCTTGGTGTCCCAGGCAATCTGCCTCACCTTCCCATGACCTGTGTCTCCATATTAAGAAGGCATCATGGTCCAGTGGGAAAGCCTTATGGGACACCAGCAGCCTCCACCTGTATGCCCTCAGGCACATGGTTTACTTAACTGGCCTGAGCCCCATTGTTCTAGTCAGTAAAAGGATCATGCAGGACCACATGACCTCTGAAGGGCCCTCCAGCTCCACACTTGTGAACAAACTGATGAGAATCCCTCACCACACCAGAGTGGTGATACCCCAGTTCACCACCAAGCCTTTCCCTGGCTCAAATGAATTTGCCCCAGGTGCCCCTAGTGCTGCGCTTGTTTGAACCTGTAGCAGAATCCAGTAACACCTAAGAATATCTAATGTGCTGAAAACAGGATGAGGAGGACAATACACCTCCCCACACCAATTCAAAGAGTGGAGTCTAGATTCAAATCCCAAGTAGTTTTGTTCCAGATGCTTCCTGATTTGGACGCCACAGAGGTCCAAAGCTTAAGAAGAAAATTCTAATGGGACCAGAGGGAAGGAACCAACAGAGTCATGTATCTGGGTTCATTAAATGGGTTTCTGATAAAAGAAGCCCCAATAGATTCATGGAGCTTCCAAGTCTCTCAAGATGGACAATGCCAAGGCCTCACACAGGGCCTATGCAAGCACGTGCTCAACAGGCCTTATTGGAGCCGGCCTTGAAGGAAGGCAGGCTGTGATTTCAGTCTGCTGAGAGGAAAGGATAAAGCAGGAGGAGGGGAAGGGACTCTCTCCCCTAGTGGTCACTTTACTCAGTAAGTAGCCATTACCAAAAGAACTGCTTCTCTCTCCAAACAGGGTTATACTCCAGTAACACCAACATCAGCTTTCTTAAAGTGCATGAGACTACAACACAGATAAAAAAATGACCTGTCCAGCCATGTTGCTTTCTCCATCACATCACATGCTACTTACTAGACTACTCCCTAGAAACGAGTAAACTATTCTGGTCTTTCATCCAAGTGCTTTGCACTTGGGAAACCATAAACATCCTAAGTCAATTATAAACAAGGGGGAAAGGGGCAGGATTCTGCAGTGCTTCCTGACCCTGGAGCCCCAACAGAGCCCTCTTCTCCCCTCCTCTGAGGAGACACAGGCCCAATACCTGCACGGTTTACTTTAGATAATCTAACAGAGGCCTAGAGCCTGAAAGTTACACATCCTGTAAGAGGAAGGAGGGGACAGAGGCCATTCCCCCCTCCCCCAGGACCCAGGGCCCCAGTCTCAAAGGCAGTTCCCAGAAAACAAAGCAAAAAGCTGTTAGCAAAACATGGGACATTCACAGAGTCAATGCTTGCCACAATCAGGACTTTTAATTAAACAACAGCCTGGCATGACTTTGCCAGGCCAAGGACACAGCAACAAATAACTTCTCTGGCATGACGTGGTCCCCAAGTGGTGCCAAGGTCAATACACTGGCCCTGGGGTTGGGACAGTGGCTTTCCAAGTAATAATGGGGCATCTATTTAGGGCTGGCTCGGCTAATTATGAACCTCTCACATGCATAGATAACAAAGTCATTGGTACCCAGGCCTACAGAGGGTCATATCCCCACCCTTGGAGCCCTGAGCAATGATATACTTACTCAAATGAGGAAACCAATACAAGATGGGTTCATGCCTGCCTACCCTCAAAGGTGCCAGTGGGTAAACCAGTTATTGTTAGGAGCTTTTTTGAAAATGAAAAGGGTCAATATAAAAAGCCTCTTGGAGAGGGTTATTTCCTAAGTGTGGGACTGGCTCCTGGCTTTGTCTTCACACCATGTCCCCTTCTAAGCAGGACCCATCTAGGGGAGGAGCTACAAGGAGCAGGCCCCCACATCAAAAAATCTTTCCAAATGGGCAAGTCCTTCCTGATTCAAGACCAGCATACAACCATGCAAGGAAGGACAGTAGGGGGAAGGAAAAATGCTCATTGTTTGCCACGCCAAGACAAGGGCTCTGCTCTCACTGCCCTTCTCGGCTTCCTGCAGAGAATTCCAACTCCAAGAAAGCAAACCAGTTGCCTTTTTAGGCCATAACTGAGCAGGATGCAACCAGAAGCTAAATTAGGGCTTAAATCAGGAAATGATGCAATTTCAAGTAACTGAGTTGACCAGAAAACTGTTTCCAGCCCAATACACACACACACACACACACACATTTTCCCCCCTTGACTTGCTACTCCACACCCCACACCTCCTTACACCACTATGCACTGGGGTGTTTTGCTTCTCCCTTATGCTATGAGAAACAGCTTCTCTTTTTTTGGAAAGAAACAGGCCAGGAAGGGAAATCTTAAAAACAGTCACACCAAGTAATCTAGAGACACCCCCCCACACACATACTCTCTCTGTTCACAGGCATGGCCATGCCATCTCAGATCTGAGACTGGAGAGGGAGTGTCAGACAAGACCTAAATGTCTGTGGTTTTAAACAAGAAGCACAGTTTCAAAGACGAGAGCTACAGAAGCCTCCACGATCGGCTCGACCAAATGTGCTTCAATATGGGAGTGGGGAATATTCCCCATCTGGTTGATTCCTGGCATGAAGGCACTGGAGCACATGGGGCCCACCCCCTTAGGCCTCAGTTTCCTCTCTTAAAACCAGGGTTGCACTAGACTTGCGATCCTTTTGAGTTCTAAATCCCATGATTCTGAATCATGTATGGGTGGTCATAAGGATGCTGGGAACCCACTTTCTGTCCAAAAGTCTATACATTGATAAGACCTCCTACAGAGCAAGAATGGCTGGTTTCCTTTCTCCTTATAATAGCTTGTTTTGTGTTAAAATCATGCCACCATACCCAGTCCCTTTTTCTGAGTCTGTACAAATGCTCAACCTATCTGGTAGAGTAGTCTGGGGGCCCAAAGAAGATAATGGATGTGCTAGGTAGGCCACCCCACTGAAAGGAATCTTGGCCTGGGCTCCAGAGAGGTGAGTTAAGGTAGGGACCAGAGTAGGTGGCAGAGTAGCTGGCTCCCTCCTGCACCCCAGAGTGGGAGGGAGGGAAGGAGGGGCTTGAGCAGCTGCTCAGTAGGCTGGTGGGGAAGGGGATGGAGGGTGAGGGCCCTGGCTACTACCCCCACCTCAGGAATGTTGTTTGCTTGAAGAAGGAGTTCAGACTTGTTTCCATTAGCAGTATTCCAACCTCTTTGTGCTGATGTTTAGCAGATAAGAAAGCCAGACTGGGGAAAGGCAAGAGAGGAATTTAGCAGCGGGGTCTAAAAAGTCTCTCCTCCTTCACACTAAAAGGCTCTATGCACAGACTTCCCATGACTCATCTCAACTGAATGAACATTTCCAGTTAACATCAAGATTGGAATGGGGAGCTCTTCACCTTCTCACACTGGTGTCTCAACCTCTTTCCTGAAACTTTCCTGAAGAGTGGGCCGGCTCCTTTCCTTCCAAAGGCTGAAGCTTACATCGTGACTCTTCTGTTTGCCCTCTCACAGGCCACAATGGCTTCCTCTAGATTTCTCTAGGACCAGGACACTCAGAAAGCCCAATACAATGAACCTCTTTTCTTCATTATTCAATACAAAGATAAAAGAACTCAACATCCCCTCCTGGATTTAATTCACTTCTATCTGGAACATTAGGGCCTGGAATTTGAAGCTGCAGAACACAACCAAGATGTCCATGGAGAACACTGATCTGAGGGGGAGGATTGGGCTTGCCTCTGCACTTAGACCGGTGTGACTACTGAGCAACCAGACCCCCCAGCTTCTTTAGCCAGAGAACGAAGGGGCTGGGCATTATGGTCCCTTCCAGCTCTGGCTCCTCCAATCCTATGACTAAGCCATTTCCTGTGTAAGTGGGGGTGGGGGGGTGGGAATCGGGGCAGAACAAGATAAGACTCAAAACCCAGGAATGCAGGGCAATCTCTGCGGGGAGGGCACCCTGGAGCAGAGGCTCCATTCACACCAGAAAGGCATGTTAGAGGTCACTTACGCTGCTCCCTCTGCACACAGGTCATTGGTTTATTCAAAAACACTGAACACAATCCTCAGGCACAAAGCACTCAATTGGCAGGGAAAGGCAATGGTGTGTGTGTGTGTGTGTCTGTCTGTGTATCTGTCTGTGTGTCTGTGAGAGCTGTTCCTCACTAGTTGCACACACAACATGGTGGACCCGAGTCCTCTCTAGAGGAGGCTAAGGCCTACTCTGTCCCATGGGGCTCACACCTGGACCTACCTATCATGGCAGGGTTCTTTGCCAACTAGAAAGCAGGACACAAAGGGCGGCAAGCCTAAGGCCAAGCAGTTGATTGCCCTAAGTTTCTAATTAGCACAAGTCAGTAATCTCCCAAAGTGGTTTTTCTCTGACAGACCTTGTCTATTTTTTCCCCTCCAAAAATGATGCCAACAGGTCTGCCCAACTTTGTCCAGAGTAGACCCCAAAAAGCAGAATTTTCACTGATCAAATAAGAGACTTGGCATCAAACGTCTAACTTGTGCTTTTAATTGGTGAGCTATTTGAAGAATGAGCTCATCCAGTACCGCCCTCACCTGCCTAGCCTTGAGGCCTCCTGAAGCAGCAGGCTCTCTGCTCCACCATCTGCCAGTTTGGGTCCCTCCTGCCTTTAACCATCCCTCTGACTCCAAGGGTCTGTCACTTTGGTGACTTCTTCCTCCCCTGGTCCCTGATACAGCAGCTTGACCCATAAAATACTACCCCTTGCCCTCCTGGCCCCACTTCTTTCCTTTGAAATGTCTCCTTGATGGTGTAGAGCAAGGCTTCTGTGTTCCCTGCTGGTCCCATCCCCACCTTGGATTCATTTTTGGACTTGGAGAAACAGCCTTCCATCTGCATGGCTGCATGTACCTCTTGCTTGTTACTGATTTTGGAGGGGTGGGGGGAGGCAAATGGTACATTCTTCCCTTAAACAAACCCCAGCAAACTGGAAAGAACAGACCATATCAGCCTATTCCTCCCACCCATCCTCCTGCATCATTTACCTGATATGGCTTGTCTTGGCTTTCAGCTGCCAAGTTACCATTTGACAACCATACAGGGCTGTAGGTATTTCAGCACGTTGTGTACACCTGGCCCAGGCGGAATCCTTGTCCTTAGTCACATGATATTTTAAGTAAATACACTGGCTTGAAAGAGGGAGAAAAGTCAACTTTCAGATAAAGAAAGCAGATCATAAGATTAAGCTGAAAAGCACCTTGGAGATCATTGAAATTCAATCCTTTCATTTAGCAGATAAAGAAACTTGGGACCAGAGATGTTATACGTAGTAGTAGGGCCAAAATTTGAACCCAGAGTCTGGGACTCCAAGTCGAGGACTCTGCTCCACACCATGTGAACCACCCAGGGTCCACTCCCGGAGCCACAGCTATCCTTTTCCCCTATTTCTGCTGAGAGAACAATTTTTCTTTTCTCAAGCATCTGAGTATAGTTTGCTGAAACCCAATGCAGAAAAATAACCATATTTAAGAGATTTAATTATATAGCAACTGTCTCAGCTGGAAAGTGCAGCCTATTGGTTTTTCTGAGTTGACAACAAGATGACTAAAAATTTAACATGCGACCAAAGAACTGAAAGCAACTGCTAACCGGCAAGATCTGTCTCTCCAGCCCATGACCCATTCGGGCTTAAGTGGTTGGCTGGCGGGTGTTCTTCTCCCCAGTTGGGAAGGAGGGGGCAGTAGAGAAAGCTGCTTAGACCAAAAGCCACAAGGCCTCTCCTGAGCCCAAACCCTAGCTCTAGCCCAGGGTGAGGCTGGCTCCCTGCTGACAGGAGCTCTCCAGTCTTCCAGTAGGTGTGCAGCTCCAGAAAAATGCCAGGCAGGCATCGTGCTAAGTGTTTTTTACAAATATGATCTCATTGCACTTGGTTAACACACTGCTTGTCACTCAGTCTTCTTAGCTGGGGTCCCGTCACATTATTGACCACCTTAAGTTTCCAAACAAGGTGCATAAAAGCCCCTCAGTCATGGCTCCTGATGGTGACCCTCCATTTGCAGGGGAGGTTCACAATACTCGCACTATGTTCCTCGATCACTAAACAATACAGGCTCTCCTTGGTCTTCTGTTCTACGTCTACCATGTGCAAAGGTTCACTAACCATCAGGGAGATGGTTAGTCCTCACCCCAGGACATCTCACCAGGCACCTAGGTCAAGGCTGCGCTACTTGAGGAGTTGTGCCTTATGCTGAGCAGAAATCCACATCTTTGCACCTTCGGCCCAGGGGCAGCTTTCAGTCTAATGCAAACAAATCTAACAACTCTTCCAGCTAACTCCTCTAAAGGCTCAGTCGCATAACAAGATGGCCTCCCCAGACTATCCCCAGAGACTTCTTTCTTCTCTCCCCATTCTGGCTCTCCTTATCACCATCCTTTCTAAATGAGAGTTGCCCCAGACCAGACTCCAGAGGTCATCTGACACAGAGAACAGCAGCCCTGTGGCTTCCCTGAAGGTCTGCCCAGCCTAAGCTTGCAGTTACCCTGTCTGGCTGCTGCCTCACTTGTTTAATACTGTTTTCCCATGACAAGGGTGGTGAGGCTCACCCAATGCTGAGCAGTCCCAATGAGGAGGACATAATGGACCAAGACCAAGCACAAGACTCATCTTATCTTCCATGGACACACCAGATTAAAAAGACACAGGACCAACGACGTGAAACGATTCTTCTGGGCAGCATGGCACTGGATTAAGAGGCTGGAGCCAAAGGCTGAGTCCTGCCAAATGACCTTGGCCAAGGCATTTTACCTTTCTGGGCCTCCCTTTCTTCTCCTATAGAATGAATTCGTGGCCGGGCTAGGTTGTTGAAAGGTTTTTCCAGAGCTAAAAGGAGGCTTTCTTCCAGCCTCAGACCAGGTCATGCTGCCCCTGATTTCCTACGTAGCAATAGACAACACTGTCCAACAGCCTGCTTGAAAGGGGCCTCAGCTCACATCCTGCCTTGTCTGAAATACAATTTATTCCACCAGAGGAAGGTGACTCCCTTCCCAGAATTCTCCAAGGAATTTCAACTGGAGGGGTGGGTCTTGCCACTAGCTGGGTCTAGGCACCAAGGTGGAGCTGTCCTGGTCTTTCAGTGCTGGCTGTACACACAGAAAAGAAAGGACCTTTGGTCATTCCATCAAACCTCATTTGGCAGAAAACGAAATGGTAGGCTTAGGAGGTTAAGTGACTTGTCCAAGGTCATCCAGCTAGTCAGGTCATGTAGAAACTAAGTCAAAAGAAGAGATTGTGGAATATTCATGAAGATCATTACAGCAAAGCCACAGAATCGGAGGCATTTATATAACAAGTAAAAGTAATCTCTTATATTTATACAGTGGATTATGGTCACAAAACACTTTTATACACACACACACACACACACAATGGGCCTAACAACCATCTTAAGGCAGACCAGGCAGATACACTCCCCTACTCCATTAAAAAAACATAGCTTAAGAATACTGTTAGTAGGTCCATATCCCAAAAAGATCAAAGAAAAGGGAAAAGGACCCATATATACACAAAAATATTTATGGCAGCTCTTTTTGTGGTGACAAAGAATTGGAAACTGAAAGAACACCCATCAATCAGGGAATGGCTGAACAAATCATGGTACATGAGTGTGATGGAATACTACTGTGCTTTCTTTTGCAACACGGCTCATAATGTAATCACATGTGTAACTGCTATCATACTGCTTGCCTCCTCAAGGGCTAGAGAAGGGGAAGGAGAGAAAGAATTTGAAACTCAAAATTTTTTTTTAAATCAACATTAAAATTTTTTATATGTCATTGGGAAATACCAAAATAAGTTTAGTATTTTTCAAAACAGCTTAAGAAACTTGAGATCATGGTTGCTCTTTTCTTTTTCCTTTTATTTGTTACAAGGAAAGGTAGGGGTGATATAAGGGTGATATAAGAAAACCAGCTCTTGTGAAAAGGCCTTAGGGATGAATAGAAAACTTTTAGAAAATGAAATTAGGAAGGTGACTTCCTACCAAACTCACACAATTAGTGAAAGAAGTAGGATTAGAATCCAGGTCTTTTTGTCTCCTAATCCAATGTTCTTTCAATCACATATACGCAAGCGGCTTCTAACCAGGTCAATCAATACTTGTAGCTTTGTCCTGTGAAGTTTGGATTCAGTCCTTGAAGACCTAGAGGGCCACATGGTTTCCCACCCCTGGCCTAGAGTAAGAAGACCTGAATTCAAAACCTGTCTCAGACTAAAGGACCTGAGGCAAATCACTTAACCTCTGCTGCCTCCCCTTCCTCATCTGTAAAAGAGGAATTCAGTAGTACCTACACTTCCCAAGATGGTTGTGAGGATAAAAATTCTACATGTTTATAATTTAAACAAAAACAAACCAACCAAGGATGGCTGGAGAAATCCTTGTTGGTTGAATACCAACTTAACCAGGTTAGGTAACCAAATCAGACAGTAACTAAACAAGGCTGGTGACAAAGCTGCAGAGAGAATCTCAGGGCCTGAAGAACTGGGTCAGAACCTCTCTTTTCACCTTTACTAGTCATTTCAGCCATTTCCTCATTTGTGAAATGGTTACAACTCAGTACTTCACAGACTGGTTCTGAGGACACCCTTGTGGAGGTCTCTTTTCATTAGGGTCTCCCAGAGGCTTATAACCATGGGTTGGCCCAGGCCAAACCAGGGATAAATTACAGCCATATACAGGGTTCTTTAGGCACCAATGGGGGGTGGGGGGGAATAAGAAAGGGCATTTGCCTGTTTGGGTTTGGGTTATACCCTAGGGTCCAATGTATTTACTGAACCATGAGGGAAAAAATCCAAACCCCAAAAACAAGTCAAAAATTTGACTACTAGGAAGTTAGATTTAAACTCACTAAGTTCATGCCCCATGATTTCCTACTAAAGTCGGGGCAACATTTTGTTAGATGAAATGATTTTGGCAGTTAGCACCCCTGAGTTGATGGACTGGTCTGACCACCACTTGCTGTGTTAGGTGACCCTGGGTCAATTTGTAGAATGAAAGTGGCTGGACTAGACGGTCATTAGAATCCTTTCCAGGTGTAACACTGCAGCCTTCAATGTTTAGTCAGTTTCTAAGACTCAGCTTAAAAAGCCAGGAATGGCAAGAAAGGGGATCTTGGATTTGACAGTAACACCCACTGAATGTCAGACTATCCTCTCTAAGTACAGAGGAGTTACTCACACATGTACATACATATGCACATTTAGGCATTTAACCCTAAATATGTCTGTCTCTCTCTGCAACATGGATAGTGGATAGAAAGTCAGCCTCTGAACCAAGAAAGCTATATCCTGGATGTGTGACCCTGCTCAAATAATCGTTTCATCCCTAGGTTCTGAACACAAAGTTCAAAGCCAAGAAGAGGCGGACATACTGCTACTTTGAACAGGTAGAGAGAATTTCTGTGCTGGGAGCCCCCAATACCAATGGAATAGTGGCTTCCATCTCTACCCCTCAATCTAAAAGTCACACGATAAGAGATCACAGAACAAAAGCACTCTTCTCCCTCAGGAGGCCCATTTTCAAGCATATCCAGATTTCCACTGGCTTGAAGGACTAAGGTAGGTCTTTTCACCCAAGAGCACAACTTGGCCTTTGGTTGTTTTACTGCCCATAAATAATGATCACGTCTGGTTCTGAAGAGACCAAAGCAATGCCTGGGAGCAGAGAGGAGGGCTTCATTAGGGGCTGAAAAGCAAAAACTTTTGAGAAGCCTTTGGGGAGGCACCATCACTGGGCTTTAAAGCACAGCTAAGGTTCATATTTCAAAAGACCATAGATGCAAAGTGTGAAAAGACTTTGGTGGTCACTTCACCTAATTGCCTCACTGAGGCCCAGAAGTAAAGAGACTTAGCCATAGATGTCTCAGGGATGGCCTTAGTGTCATTAAAAACACCCTGCAATTTCTCAAAGAAGATCCCAGGCCTTTCCCTCTCTCCCCTGTAGATTCTAGGCCACACTCATTGTCCATTCCCAGTGTCTGGTCATCACTGATGTTTTCTCAATGAAGATAGATGTCTAAGAGTCATAGGAGAGGAGTGCCACCACCCATGACCTAAAAGGAACTCTGCCCAAGAAAGATATATGACTGAAAAGAGAAAGCAGGTCAATTATATACTTAGAGGGAGGGATAACTGACAGACAAGTCACTCTTTCCACTGGTATCCACACCATAAGGAAAGCCGTCGAGTATGCCAGGAGGATCCCTGGTGAAGAACTGATGGGAAGGCCTGGCCAAGAGCAAAACGGGATCACAATAAGGAGGTGTGGATGGGCTACAGCCTGCACTGGCTGAAAGAGTTCCCACATCAATAAGAATTCAGAGACACAAAGTCTTGTGCTGAGTACTAGAGACAGATACAAAGAAGAAAATGCCCATCCCTGTCCTCATGGGTACACAGTCTACTTCAGTGCAAATGTGTTAATAAGAGTATGGAATTTGGAGCTGGAAGGTCAGGGTTCAAATTCCATCTCTGCTATTGCCTATCAATATTGACCTTGGGAATCCCTTCTGGCCTTAGGCCTCAGTGTATCCATCTGTAAAAGTTATCAGGTAAAACTAGATAATCTTGAAGGCCTGGAGTCTACAGTCCCAGGACCCACACCCAGGCTAAAGGCATACCCTCTCTCCCCCTTTCCTCCCCCTTTCCTCTATTCCTCCCCCCATCCCGTTCTCTTTCACTCTTTCAGAGTTAGACCACTCCCCTCAATCTGGCATTTGGTGGCACTCTGTATTAAATGGAACAAGTCCTTATCAGACTGTCATGAACTGGAGTCAGGTAAGAGGACTTCTAACCACAGACAATCTAGGAATACAAAAGGCATCTGATAGTAATCCAGCTTTGAGTTCTTCCCTTTAACCATGATCAATTAACTAAAACATTCTTTAAATTCTTACTGGAAACCAAAATGCAAGAAACTTCAACCACTAATTCACCCAAGGACAATTAAATAAAAATAATCACGAAGCCACTGCCTTCTCCCCTGAGAGGCCTACCTGCTCTATGGATCTGAGCTGTTTAATTACAGAAGGCTTCCACATTTCTTCCCTTTGGCAAAGAGGGCAAGTGTGCTGTGCTGCTCAGTGACTTAAGAGAGGATTCAGAAGGAAGCGCAGATGAGATGGATGGACCACCAGTCAGAGGCATCCTGGCTCCTAGAGCCTCAGCCCTTCAGTCAGCGTCTCCATAATGAGCTATTTCTCAATGGCTGCTCTGCACATCCCCACCCACTCCTTCCCAGCAGCAAATGGGAAACAGTCAGAAGTCGAGCAGCTGGACTCTGTCCAATAGGAAAGCTCTCTGGGAAATGGTTTTCTAGCAGGGCACATGGTCTTCTAAGACTTGCCTCCCTCATGACTCCTAAAAGAGATGGGAAAGCTCAGGGACCCTTCAATGTAAGGAGGTTAGCAAGGTCTTAGACCAGTTGCCTTGCTGGCTTTAAGTAACCAGACAACTCTTGGCTTGAACACAAAGAGCTGTGCTTTATAGTGGGGCCCATAAAGTTAGCTAGGCTAAGTAAGCCCATGCATAGGATCTGGGGGATAAATCCTGCAGCCCAACGAGGAAGGCGTGTGGCCAAGAAGAGGAGGGAGAAGTGGGGCTGGTGGTTGGGGGGTGGGGGTGGGGGTGGGACGGACGGGGAGAGACAGACAGACAGAGATGGGTGTTCTCCAAACTAGTTCTTATGCACAGCGAGCTCCAGCAGGCTGCCACCCATGTCTGGGCTTGGAATCCAAATTTCAAGTTTACAATCAGAACCAATAATCCCTTGGGGGACTCTTCTTTTTCATTAGCACAAGCATCCTCAGAAGAACAAAAGTCCCCTGTAACCACAAGCAAAAGCTTCCAGAGGGGAGAACATATTCTTGGTAGTCACTCCAAAATTCAGACATAAATAGAATCCTGCCCCTTAAGGAGTTTGGAAGGGCAGCCCCCTCCCCCAAGAGGCCTTCTGGCCCATTGTTCTACATTGTCTCTACATGATTCAGAGGGAACTCCAATGACCTCCAGAGAGGTGTGGCATTTACGGAAGACAGAAGAGCTTCCCCACCTCCCAATCCTGGCTCACAGAGTCAGTCTCTAGATGCAATGAAAATCAATTCATTTATTAAGCACCAACTGTATTTACTATAGTAGGCAATATGTTTCAAGGCTTACAAAATACTTTAGACACACAAATCTCTCACAGTCATTGTGGAGTAGGCAGCTCAAGTTTCTTCCATCATATATAAAATGAGGGTGATACTCAGATTTAACTGACCTGACCAGGGTCACGCAGGTACTAAGCGTCAAATTCAGGACTTATATTCAAGTCTTCTCTTTCAGACCAAAGTTTTCTCCAAGACACTACCAAGAGAATACTTAATTTTCAAACCTCAAGATGGGCAGCCGGAATAAGAGGAAACCATGGCAACTAATCTCAATGATAACTGAAGAAAAGAAGGAATAAACCCCACTGTGGGGAACAGGAAGTAAGTTTTATTTCCACACTTCTGGTTGATGGGGGAAGGTGTGTGACCTAGTACAGTGAGGTGAAGGTCAGAAAACTACTGTATGTGCTCAATAAGTTGTTTGAGGGAAAGTCTATCAGAAGAGAACATGAAGTCACAAGGCAAAGGGATGGTATTGTGGGAAATCCAAAGTTCCAGTTTGGAATTCTATAAGGGTCCTGCCTCAACCTCATCTGGTCATAGTTCTTCTGGTGGTCATGCTGGAAACTACCCATTCTTTCAGGGGGAGGAACAAAGAAGGGCTTCCCTCCTCTGAACTCCCTTTTTAATAAATTTTTCTTGGTATCTTTTTTTGTGTGTCAAGTTCGTCTCTAACACCCACTCCTGCAAACCCCCTTCCACCATACCACCCCAGGTAAAAGGGTTACATGCCAGTGAGTCTTAAGGGAAGAACCCCAGGAAAGGGTTAGATAAGCCTAATGCAAATGGATGAGACTCTGGACTGGGAATCAAGCAAGCTGGGCTCCACTACTGACCCTGGGCAAAGAGCATCCTCCTTCAGTGGGCTGAATGATCCTGCTAGCAATAGAGTTTGTTCCCCAGGCTTAGGCATAGGTGTATGGCAAACAGGTGACTACAACACTCCTGTGGGCAGCCTAAAGCAGATTAAAATGCAACTGGGAAATAATTAACAAGATAAAGAAAACCATAATGAAACACAGGGTCAATATGCAGCCCAAAGAGGATGTCTAGATTAGGGGCTCCACTTCTGGCTGAGTCAGACACTGTTGGGCTAAGCCACCAACCAGGCAGCACCCACAACTTCCCTTGTCCAGGACTAATCCCGTGCTCTAGGATCTGGCCCACCTCTGACAAGCGTCTATGCTCTAACACTTGCCTGTTCCTCCCTGTTCTTTCCCCAATTGACAAGGGAAGTGCAGACACTTGCAGCTGTAGCAACTCATGGCTACACTCCACTTCATGCCCTCAGGAGAAGTCGAGGTTGAGGCTCCCAAACTGGGTTGGCCAATGGGCTTCGCAGAAAGAATTGCCCCTTTCAACCCTCTCTGCCCTCACTTTCTCTGTCCTGACAGTCCTATCACTGTCACTACCTTCCCACTCCAAGTCCCTTCCCTGTCCGGTCCACAGCAGCTGCCGCCTGGTGAGGGCCAGCACAGCCCATCTCCTAAGCCTGCCTCCTAGGGTCCCTCCCACTCTACTGCAAAGTATTTGCTGGTCCCCAGGATGGGAACCTTAGAAAGAGCCCACAATTAGCAAACACTTTCAGGGAAGTTCATTCTTTCTGTCTTTACAGTTATGACAAGGAGTCTCTTCTTTAATCTATACATTCACTTGTGCACCTTCCATTCTACTGTCTCTCAGAGAATGACACTTCTGCCTAGAAGGAACCAGGAGGTGAAGAGACCAGCTAATCTAGTTTATGAGGCAGGGTGGCACAGAGAAGGAGGCAATCCCAACTCTAATACCTGCGTGAGCTTGGCCAAGTCATTGAACCCATTGAGGTTTTCTCAACTGTGGAATGATAGAACTGGATGAGAGAGCCTTTGATTTAAGGTCCGTTTCACCAACCCTGAGCATGGGCTTCTTGAGAGCCATCATTTCTTTTTACAAATCAAAGAAATGAGGCCCAGGGAGGCTAAGAAATAATGCTATGGCCATAGCGAACAGTGTAATGAGAACTAGATCTGACCCCTCTACTAGAATACATGGCCTGCAAGACTCTGGAATCCTCTCCCCTTTGATGTTGAACAGAGGAAATCCAAGGTGCTGAATTTTCCCCCAAAAAACTGACCAATCTCTAGAGAAAAAAAGTCACTTTCTTATTCAACTTAAGAAATATTTCATTAAGCCCTTGTGTGTGACTCCAAAAAAGGAAACAGTACCCCAGTCCTCAGGGATCTTCCCCAGGCAAGTGAGTGAGGAACAAGACAGCTTTGCCCATTTCATCTACATAAAGACCTGGTCTAGCAGAGCACAGGCAACTTCAAGCCCCAGGGGCTGCTTTCTGACCAGTACCATACAAAGACCTCAAGGCTGGGTTCTTTAGAACCAAGAGGAACCAAGGGGTTCCTCAACCAACCAGAGTCCCAGAAGCAATCCATGAGGGCTCTGGGATACAGATTGTTATTTGGAGGGTGGACCTTTACTGTCATCACTCATTTAATAGAGTAAAGGAGAATGGAATTAGCCAGCCATCTGCTCGGGTTACCTTATATTGAAGGGCTGGGCTTGGCTAACAGTAAATCTCTCAGGAGGTGTTGGCAATTTACTAAGTGCCCAGAATCAATATTGAAGAGAGAGCTCAGCCGTTCTGCTCACACGATATTCCAGGCTGCTCAATGGAGGAGCCAGATCCAGCCCCAGACTGGAACCCCGCCTGTTATTTATGTCTTTAACAAATCAGTTAAGTTTTGACAGAAACCATTTCTACCATCATCCATGAGAAAAGGTGCTGTTCTTTCCTAGCATGGGAGATGGGGTGGCCCACCAGTGTTGACCACTTATTTCCAAGGTTATCTCACCCCAGATACCTGCCTACTGGCTAGATAATCAGAGGCACTTCCCTGTCTTGGAGACCTTCAGTTACCTCCCCTGTAGAACATGATGATGAGGACTACTGCTGGAAAAATACTTGCATGCCCTAAGGGGGCCAGGGTGGCAGCTGGTTCCTCAAGTCTCTCTCCAGTCCAATTCATCCTCTTCCTACCTGCCAAGATGATTTTTCTAAAGCAGAGTTCTGACCATGTTACTCCCCTGCTTGAAGAGTGCCAGTGGCTCCCTATTATCTCCAGAATCCACTATCACCTTCTCAGTTTGTATTTAAAGCTCTTCCTAAGCTGGTCTCTTCTTACACTTTCATTCCTTTCCCTGCACTCTATGATCCAGCCAGACTGGTCTGACTTGCTATGCCTCCCACACTATCTCCTGTCTCCACGCCTTTGCACAGCCAGAATGGTGTGCGCCCTCACATGGGCTCTGCATTCCCTTCCTTGAAAACTCAGCTTAAACCCCACATTTTTCATCAGTCTTTCCCAATGCCCCCAGATGCCTAACTGGTTATGGGACAACTGGCAACTGAGGCCTCATCAACACCTTATCTAACCAACAAAGCTGTTGGGGCTGTCATGCCTGGCTAACTCTGAATCCTCCCCCCTATTCAAAGGCCCGCTTTATGAAGTCTTCGCTGCACACTAGTCTGCAAATCATCAGCAAACATTTTTAAGGATCTCTAGGTGGCACAGGGGATAGAGTACCAGGCCTGGAGTCAGGAAGACCTGAGTTCAAATTCAGCCTCAGACACTCAGTAGCTGTATGATCCTGGGCAAGTCAGCCCTGTTCACTTCAGTTTCCTCATCCGTACAATGAGTTGGAGAAGGAAATGGCAAACCACTGCAGTATCTTTGTCAAGGAAACCCCAAATGGAGGTCATGAAGAGTAAGACATGATTGAAATGACTCAATGACACTTAGCGCTGTGCTAAGCTCTGGACTTGTGAATACAAAAAGGAAGCAGCCTCAGCCATGAGGGAATTTCCACTCTATTGGAGAGATACAAGTAAATACCCAGTAATTCCAGGAGGGAGAAAACTCTAAAAACTGGAGCTCATGAATGCAAAAGGGCTTCCTGCAGGAAGCCATTCTGAAGGCCAAGGTGAGTATTCCCAGCACGAAGGACAGAGAGCCTGTGAAAAAGCCACTGTGGATGTAAGACAAGTGGAGGAAGAAAACTAAGCCTGAAAAAGTGACATTGTGGACGCTATCAGACTAAAAGGCCTGTGTTGTATTGGAGAAGCAGCAGAGAGAAGATACAGGGCTCTGAGCAGGAGAGACACAGTTGGACTTAGGAGTATTAGGATTTACAGCTGGACTGGGGGGGAAGAGACTGGGAATTGAGGTGATCAGTTAGGTGGTTAGTGGACAGAAGACTGATGCTAAAGAAGAATGGAGGAAGGATGGACGAGATTTGGCAAATGATTGAGGGAAAGAATCAGGATAACCGAGGTTGCAAAGCTGGGGAAAATGGTACTCCAAACAATAATAGCAGGAGGTCTGACAGGGGTTAGAGGAAAGACAGTGAGCTCTTTTGGCCACATTGAGTCTGAGACACCAAGTGAGATAGGGGTTAAGCTGTCCAGCAGGCCTGGAGCCCAGGAGAAAGATCAACTTTGAATACACAAATTTTAGGATTGTGTGCCTAGAGATAACAGAAGCTATGGAAGTTAATGAAATTACCAAGACAGTACATAAAGTGAGAAATACAAAATGGAGTCTTGGGAGGTAGCCAATGATGAGAAATGGTGATGGGAGCAGTCAGAAAGACAAGGCAACCAGGACAAAGCAGTGGTATGGATGCCAGGAGAGAAGGGGTCATACAGAACAATGGGTGGCCAACAGGGTCAAAAGCTTCGATGAGAAAGAAGTCTAATAAAAAACCTTTGGTCTTAGGGGCTAACAGCTTATGGGTGACCCAGAGACAGAAGTCTGAATGAAGCTGAAGAATAAGAAGCCAGTCTTCACAGGGCTTAAGAGGAAAAAATGAAAAGGGGAAGACCTCCAGTCTAGCTCAAGTCTTTCTAGAAGTTTGGCTGTGAAAGGAAGAAAGGACCCACAGGCACAACAGCTGGAGGGGATGCTACAGGCCAGTGCAAGATTTTAAATATAGGAGCAGCTAGGTGGCACAGTGGATAGAGCACTAGCCCTGGAGTCAGAACATGAGTTCAAATCCAGCCTCAGACACTTCCTAGCTATGTGACCAGGCAAGTCACTTAACCCAGACTGCTTCCTAATTTTTTTAATTTCTTTTTAAAGACTGAGAAACCAAGCACATTTATAAGGTGTAAAGAAACAGCCTTTAAGAAAAGAGATGAAAGACAAGAGAAAAAGAACAAGGGAAGCAAGCTCGATGAAGGGAACAGGAGAACTACCTCTTCCAGAGACTACAGCAGAGGTGGGTGAACCTTCAGCCTCAAGGCCATTTTAAAGGGTCCCCACTCCTGGGCTAGAGTAAAAGAGAAAACGAGGGATCTAGCTGTCCCTCTTCTGGATTCCTAAAAAAAGCACTTGTTTAAATAACTGCTGGATAGCAAAGTACTTTTCATTCGCAAATGTACCCTATGCTCTTTGAGACAGCAATGTCTCCTATAACAACTCTCCTTGCACCTAAGATTTGTTCAATAAGCGTGTGCGAAATTGACTGGGATGTCAGAAGAAGTAGAGTTTATTTATAAAAGAAAAAAATGAGCCAGTGGCATTCAAACATTCAGCCCCTCCAAAGAACAGGCACCAAAAAAACTAAGGCCTCCTGGGTAAACAGCCCGGAACCACGATCATCTCCACAGCTACACCCCAGTAAAATGGGGCCATGCAAGGGCCTCAGTACTTCAACACACAGGAAGCTGCTTTCTTCAGGCCAACGACTTCATAAAAACACAGGAAACCCAGGCTTCTGAACATACTATGACTCAAAATAAAGGCAATTTCCTTGCTTTTGTGGCAAGAGTATCTAATGTAACAGAAATGTCTCAGGCAGCTTAATGAGAATCAGCAAACCAGCTGGAATGATCTTTGATCACTCAAGTAGAAAGAGAGGACATGACTGTCACTGGTTGGGGACTTTTAATTAGCACTTTAAGGTGTACAAAGCATTTTATAAAGATTAGCTCCCAAATCCTCTCACAATCCATGAGGCAAGTGCTGCTATTATCTGACTTGTAGAGACAAAAGAAACTGAGGTTCAGACATTAAGTGACTTGCCCAGAGTCAAATAGCTACAAAGTACCTGAAAGAAGACAGGATCTGAACCCAGGTCTTACTAACTGGGAATGCACAGAGACAGCCCCCTGGGACAGTGTCTGCACACAGTAGGTGGGTTCATAAATGGATGCTGAATAAGCAAAGTCCAGTACTAACATACTGGCAGGAATGGCTTTAGAAAACATACCCACTCTGGTCATCCTAGTTAACATAAACTCTATTATTAATAAGACTTTTCAAATCAACTTAAGCTGTAAAAAAAAAACAAAACAGTTATCTGAGACTAGATGCAATGGCTGCATCAGGATCAAGAATCAATTTTTAGTTTGGAAAAAAACAAACTGATTGGAACACACCTGGGCTGACTCCTTCCTGGCTACCCAAGGGAGCATAGAGATTGAAATCACCAAGCCTGAGGAAAGTCCTGGACCACCTCTGACTTACTGGCCTCTCCACCCCCAACCCCAGAGCAGCAAGCTGGGAAACACTCCCTCATCGCATCACCAACATGCCAGTTTTCCCTCCTGCTTCACAAAGACCTCAATAGAAATACTCTGATTCGGTTGTGTGAATCTCAGTTCTAACAGGCAGAATCCAACTGGAAAGAATTCAAAAGAACATTAGCCTCTTCCATCCCCAAAGATTAAGGGACTGGCAAGATTGACTTTGGAGGCCAGATTAAAGGAGCTAAGCATGTGGTGTTTGGCTAAATGGTATGTGGGGGGAGAGAAAGGAAGACAGGCAATGATAACAGCTCGGATGTTCTGAAGGAGACAAATCCCAGGAGTGAGTGGGTCTTTTTTCACAGTACTTTGTACCTCTCACGTACTTGTCACGGTTATCTTTGGTTCTCTCCTCCACCCCCGAGCAATGTGCACACTTGAAGGCAGACACATTCTGGTGTTTACCACTGGTATGGCGCTCAGTGCCTCATATACTTAATTCAAACTGGTGAAATCAGGAATTTGAGAGTCGTTCAATAAATGAAAGTTCAGAAATGGTTTCCCAAAATTTTGGTACCCTCACAGTGAGGGACAGATGAGTTTGGGGTGGAGTGGAGGAGTGACAATGGAGGCCTGATTTCTGCTTGAAACCTGAAAAGGCCCTATAGGGAAGACAGCACGATGGGGTCTACAGGGACAGAGCCCCAGTTAATTTCTCTGAATTAAGTACACTCATTCAAACTCCTCAGAGGCCCATCAGCCACGAAAGTCCCCGAGGGCTGTGACTTCAAAACACAGACTGGAGGGTGGAGACCATTAGAGTAAGCCTCTAAAAAGGATAAAGGTAGGGCCTTGCAAGAAAAAGGTCAAATTAAGAAGAAATAATAATAGCAACAAACCCACAAAGTCTGAGTCAGCAAGAAAGGAAATTCAAAAGACTGGAGAACTCAAGCCAGCTGCTGGCACACTGCTATCTGCATTCAGGACACTCACTCAGGGCAGGTTGGAGACATCATTTGCCCTGATGTCAGAATATGGAACTAAATAATCAGAGCATATGCTGAGTTCCTTTTTAAAGAGACATGCATCAGAGCATTCTTTCCCAGGTTTATCGACAATCTAAGAATGGAGATCTTGGCAAGAAGAGTCGATCCTTCCATTGGCTCCTGTGATGGGAGTACTGGTTCAATTTGAGACCTAGGCTCCAGGGGTTACTAATGACTCGTCATTTTCCCCCAAAGGCCAAAACACTCCTTGGGAGAAAGGATGCCTCACCCTTGTGGGCAGAGGCTCTGCACTGTCCACCAGCCCTAGTGGGTTATTAAGAAAAGGCTCATTAACCATGGGGTATGCTAACTTGTTTTTTAAAATATTTTTAGACCTATATTCCAACAGAATTGGCTTCCTTTGCAATGCTATTTTATGTATATAAAACCTGACTGTAAGCAGGATTACTCCCTCTGCTTCCCTAATGTGACTACCCACACAAGAATCTAATAAGCCAAAAAGGTGGAGAAAGACTCCTATTCTAACTCTAACACTTATTGAGCATAGTTCTCTCTGGTAGCGCCCACTACCATCCAGCCCACCAAGGTGACGTTGGCAGAAGCAGGCCTAAAGCCCAGAAGACAGACAGCCTACCGATATGGGAGAGAGGAGCCCTGGGTTAAAATCCTCATCAAGCATCTATAAAAGAAAGCAGAGTGCTCTTGGACATGTCACAACCGAGAAGCTCAGTGTCTTCATCTGTAAAATGGAGAAAATAAATGTGCTCTCTGGCTCATAAGGTTGTTGTGGAGAAATGCTTTGCAAACATTAAAAGCTCTAAATCAAAGTGAATTCAGTATTATGGGATAGGCAACGAAGTCAGAACAAGCATTTATTAAGTATCTACTATGGGCCAAGCATTTATTAAGTGCCTACTATGGACCAGACACTGTAAGCTCAGAGGATATCAAAAAAAGAAAAGTTCCTATATACACTGCATACAAGTTGATTTATGATCGAATAGGGGAGGGATAACATGAAAACAATGAAGCATAAATCAGCTGTGTACAAGACCAGCTGTATACAAGATCATAACTGGACATAATTTGAGGGAAGGCTTCCTCTTTCTAGAGGAAGGGGACTTTAGGTCGAACTTGAGGCCAGGAGGCCAAGCACTCCAGACTTGGGAATGGGCGTGAGAGATGGAGGCTCGTGCAAAGAAAATAGTGAGCAGCAGCTTGTGAGAGGAACACCTTTTAACCCTGGTTTTTAAGAATGTCGGGATTTTTAACAGCAGAAAACTTCTGCCTTGCACAGTAGACAGGTGTTTATGTTGTAGTAAGCCAAGCTGCACATCTCAGGCTTAAACCCTCAGGTAGCTTAACACACAAGGCAGAACGATTTTCTGATAGCAATGTCCAAACTTGGCTAGGCTGCACATGCCTTTGGGCAGCTCAGGGCTTCTTGGAGGGGCCTTGTATCATTCAATACATCCACAGCAAGGAATTATCTGTAAGATAGGAGAATACTTCAGACTACTCTCCCAACAGTGTTTTTGTGAGGAATGCTAGGGCCTGTCTAGGTATAATAAAGACCTGGGTACAAGTAATACCTCAGGCACAGATAGACAAGCAATCTGCCTCAGTGAAGTGACTGTCCACGCTAAGAGTTCCTTCACCCAGTGGAGGAAAACACTCCACGGAAAAATGCTATATAAATTATGATGGCTGCATGGCATTGTAAAAGGAGCCCTAGATCAATTCATGAGGCAAAAGACCTGGGTTCAAGTCCTGCATTTGACATTTAGCTGATGCAAAGTAATCCTGAATAAAGTTGGTTATCTCTGAGCTTCAATTTACTCATCTGCAAAATGGAGTACCTGCCACAGCAGCCTTCTTGTGCTTAGAAAATCTTATGTGATTAGGGACTGAGCAAGAACTGCGGGAGGGGGGTGGAGGGCTGCCAAGGATCTCACCCCGGCCAAGGAAGAAGGGTCTCTCAAATCAGTGGTGAAGGCCAAGAGATCCCACTTCCTGGCAGAGCAATTCCTGCCCTAGGCACCTCAAGAAATGCTGCCTTATGGTGAATTAGGGCCATTCCCTCAATTCTGACACCGTCTCGGTGTGTTATTTATTCTTGCTGTTTCTGGAACATGAGACTCAGGAGGAGGCGTAGGTTGGGTTGGGTTTTTCACCCCTTTTTGTTTCTTTCTGGAGGAGAGGAAGGCTATGGGGAGAAAAAAAACAACTGCCAAGCCCTCCTCTCCTTTTGAAATAAAAATGTCAAGCTGGTTAAGGGGAGTCCTACGGTACTTCATTGAAGGGTTAGCAAGAAAGCAAACTGCAGAAAGCAGGCCTGTCCTGCTTCCTGGCAATGTTCTACCCACGCCATCATAATGCCCAGGAAAAAGAAGCCAAAATAAGCAAACTGAGGTTAGTACGCATGCCTTACCCTGGGAGAGAATTGATTGGACACCTCCCACAGCCAACTTAAATTTCATAATTTTTTTTAAAGCAAGGACCCCAGAGTTCCTCAATTATATAAGTTTTTCATCTGGGATCTCAATGGATCAGAACTGGAATGATCTAGAATCTCAAAGTATATTTCTAGAAGGAGTCTTAAGAAATGCCGGCTCACATTTCTACCACCAATGGTGGCTACAGTCATCACATGCGTCATGTCCACAAGAGCCCTGGGAAGCAGGTAGCAGGGCAAGTATCATTATCTCCATTTTACAGATGAGGAAACAGTCTAACCGGAAGCCTACATTCACACAACCTGGTCAGTAGAAGAGCGGGACCAGGGACTTCTCTGGCATCCAAGTCCAGGCGTATTGCTCTCCACTGCCCTCCAAACCAAAATGCCCAAAACTGTATGGCTCCATGGCTCAACAGCAGCATTTAATGAGTCGAGAACTCCTAACTTGCTGAAAACGGCAGCCTGCCCCACTCAGCCTGGGGTAAGCCAGCCATCTGCGGTCATGACGGCTCTAAAATTATAAGGAACAGTTTTGAAGTTTTTAATTACCCCCAATTACCTACTAAATGACTCTTTACTTTCTGACCGGACCCAAACTTGCCTCAGTTAGCAAAGCCGGCAGCATGCTCAGAGCCTTCCTGGAACTCTCCTTTCCCACTCTCACTCCCCCCCAGTCAAAAATAGGTTCCCCCTTCTTTGAAATCCCACAATGATAAGACCCCTCTCTTGAAGCTTCTACCACTATGTACCAGCTACTGGCTAGCTAGTGCTGGGGGGAGGGGGGGGTGCGCAATTAGTCAGCCTACAAACCCTCCCCAGACGTAGGATTCCCAGTCTTACTGCTCAGGTAATCATCAGAGACTGAGATCTGAAGCCTGGTCCTCTACCAGTCTGTGAGCTACTTGAGATCAAGGTTTGTCCTATACAACCCACAGCAGCCAAACAAGAAAAGTTTGGTAAAAATATAAATAAATCTGATTCCTCTATTTAAGCAAAAAGGGTAAGGTGAAGCAAGTAACTGTTCAGCCTCCCAGAAAATCAAACTTAGCCACATTGTTACAAGATGAACAAGCTGAGGTCTCTTGACTTTCAACAGTAACTGATGCATCTTGTTACTTTCAAAGCCAGGAAAAGATATCAATGAGAACCTAGCAGAACGTGAATGAGTTCGTGTGTGCTGGGGACAAACAGCTGGGTTTCTCTGTAAATACAACCTTTCCAGGCTCACTCTAGCCCGCTGATGTGACTTGTTCTAGGTCCCTCACTTGTGGGCATTAACTAGAACCTCCAATAACACCCTTCTCAGCTCAGGAGAGCTAATGAAATAGACCTTTTCTCTTGTGTCTTTGGAACAGCAGAGCTAACACCCTCTCCTTCCAGGGGCTTCTGGCCTACAGGAGGACCTGCCCTGAAGCCCCACAGGGTGTGGCCCAGGAGGGGAAGGGGAAGGGGGGAGGAGAGGGCAATCAGGAAAAAGCCCCAAACATTTGCAAAACAGGAAAGAGGAAACTTAGGTCTGCCCAGAGAGCAGAGCCACAAAAGCTGGGTGGGCTCCTCCGAAGGGCAAGGTAATCAGAGTTGAGGGTTGCACCTCACCCACAGCAAGTTGGGGCAAGGTAAGGAAGACTGGCAGGCAGAAAGCCCAAAGCAATCCCATACCAGCACTTCGGCCCTAGGGGCCCTCCTCACCCACGTCAAGGGTCAGAGGACAGAGGAAGCAGCCAGGGAGATGGTGTGCCAGGCTGGAGCTCCCACTCCCTTCCTTGGCCCAACTACCCCCACCTCCCTCCACCTCCACCCTCCCTTTCTCGGTTCCACGGAGCATAGCCAAGCGAATGAGGAAGTCGTGATGGGAGGGCGGAAACCAGGACTGAGCTCAGAGCCATGTCTGCAGCAGGACTGTCTGCCTGTGACTCAGGAGGGAACCCCGACAGCTGCCAAGCGGTCTCCAGTCCTCCCGTTACCTCCGAGAAAGGCCTGGAGACCTCCAGTGCCCGGAGCGGGCTGCCCTGGAGAGCAGGACCGGGCCAACGCAAGCTTCAGGGAGAGCTCAAAGTCTGGCCAAGCCCTCGCGACAGACACTTAAGGGAGTCCGGGGCTGAAGTGAGATAAGGAGTAGGGGGCTGGGCAACTGCAGGAAACTGAGTCACCGAAGGCCCGAGGGATGCAGGGAAAGGGAGGAGAGCCCAATGCCAAGGGACCCGTAAGTTCCTGGAGACACAGACTGGCACTGTCTTTTACCTGGGATTGGAACGAGGAGGAGTTTAAGAAATGCTCCTTCACCTGAATGTGAAAGAGAAGGAACAGAAGAGGAGAGAAAGGGGAGAGGAGAGAAAGGGGACAGGAGAAAAATGGGAGATCTAGACGGGAGAGAGACCCAAAGGGGGAAAGGGGTAGGTGGACAGAAAGAAGGGGAGACTGAAAGGGGACAGAAAAGGGGTCACAAAAAATAGAAAGGGAAAGCGGGAAGGACTAGGGGGCCAGAAAGGGGGTGAAGTCCAGGGGGCCTCCGGCCCTCGGGGCCTCCCCCCACCAAGTGCCCAGCTGACGCCCCCACTCCAGCCCCGGACCCCAAATTCCGACAATCCAAAGCCGCCCTACGGCCACAGGCAGTGCCTCCTCCAGGGCCGCGGGCCGCCGCGCGGGACCCCGGCAGGGCAGAGGTCCCCTGCCGCCCGCTCGCATCCATTTCCGGGCCGGCCGCTGCGGAGAACCAAGCGCGCGCCCAGTCGCCCGGCCGCCCGCGGCCGCTGCACTCTGCGTGCCTCATCGGCTCCCGCCCCGCTCTCGGGCGCGCTCCCCGCGGCGCGCGCAGGACACGCCGTTGGCCCGGGAGGACGCGCGGCCAGCTCACCTGAGCCGCGTCGGGTCCCTCGAGCGGACGTGCGGCAGCTTCCGTGCACCGGCTCCGGCTTGCCACCTGCGCTCGAGCCGAGAGAACGAAGACGAGCTGGAAGGACGGAACAGCGGGAGGACGGGAGGGAGGGAGCTAGGCCGGCAACGCCAGCCAGCAGGTCAGGGTCGTTCTGTCTTGCACCCCGGCCGGCCTGCCCAGGAACGGCAGTGATCTGTTAGCCGCGCCTCGCCGCGCCGCGCCCAGCCCTACCGCGCCTCTCCCCGCACCGCCCAGCCCCGCCTTCCAGCGCTCCCGCCCAATCTGCGGCTCCACGCGCGGCCCGGGATCCGCCCCCGGGGCATTCGTGCCCAATCGCAGCCCGCCGACGTGTCGACGGACGGGCATCTCGGCCCATGGAGAGCCCAGGGGGCGGAACAATTGAAGCCAAAGGAATGGGCTTTTCCTTTAGCTGCGTTCACTTTTCCCCTCCCCCGCCGCCTCGCCCTCCAAGGCCCCGCCCCCTCACTTCAAGTAGCCCAGTCGAAACCCGCTTTTGCGCTTGATAGATGGACAACTCGACCCGTGAGAAACCGAGTGGGCGGAGGGACCGGGCTTTTCCTCCAACCCTGCACTCCCCTGCGGCTTAGGCGGGGGCCCCGCCCCCCTAGGGGCTTTCCAACGGACCGCCGGGCTTGAGGACGAAGATTGGCAGGGGACGGAGCCTGCAGTTCGGACGGGTCCTCCCGGCTTTTGGATGGGGCGAGGCCGGTGAAGGGAGGAGCAGGAGCTCGGGGCGGGCTTTATGGTTGTGGCCAAGAGAGAGGGGCGTACTGGGCGTGATCCCTGCAGCAAAGTTTCTAGCGCTTCCCTGCTTTCCCTGCAAGTTCAAGGTCGATTGTACCCATTTTACAGAAAATGAAACTGACGTCCGGAGAGAGGAGTGATCGACAGTGGCACGCTCCCAGTGGGGGGGCCGAACCAAGATTTGAGTTCGGACCCCAAGTGCTCGTGCCCCTAATCCAGGGCTCTCCCCAACCAAGTCCATCCACCTTGAGCCCCAAACCTGACCTCTCCTCCAGGGGCGCGGAGAAAATGCAAAACACGCTGCCCTGCCCCCCCCCCACCCCGCCCTTCTCCTGAGTTCCCATTGTCCCAAGTGAAAAGACGGCCCTCCTCCCAGCCCAGGATAACCTGTGCCCTTGATCCCATCCCTCTCGGGCACCTGGGCGGGCCCAAACGCTGATTCATCAGCCCTGCCCAGTCCCTCCCGCTGGCTGTACCCCTGCAGCTGTCCAGCCCTGTCCTCGTTGAGGTCCCCAGAAAGGCATCTTCCCTCCTCAGGGTCCTAGTCACTGCAGCCCCCGGGTCCCCAGACTCAAAACTCCGCTGTCCTCCCCTGCCCCGAATATAGCCTGCCACCCAATCTTGTCCTTTCCAGCCTTCCACCCCCTACCAAGTGTGCCCTTCTCCATCTCCGCAACCACCCCCCTCCTTACCCGACTGTTCGCAGTCTGCCCTCTCCAGTCCACCATCCACCAAGCTGTCACCTCCTCTACTCAGCTATCCTTTATTATTCCCCATTGCCTCCAGGATAAAACGCGAATTATTCAGTGTGGGTAACCCTGAAGGAAAGCTCTCTAAATCCTGGCCCCTTCCTAGCTCTCCGGTCTTACACGCACCTGCACTCTCCGACCTAACCACGCATAAGCGACTCCATTCTCGGGCGGTCCCAATACAACATAGTGTTCGTTTTGTATCGTATGGGGTGTCCCAAAAGTCGCAGGGCTTAAGTCTAAGCCTTAGCAGCTTAGAACCACGCTAAGACTTTTTGGGACATCTTATATTCTGCACATACTTCCTATGTTTTCATCCCTCTATTAGAATTAGGGGTAGCTAGATGGTGCAGTGAATAGCGCATACAGCCTGTGGTCAGGAAGATCTGAATTCGACTAGCTGTGTGACCCTGGGTAAGTATTTACCCCTCTCTATCTCAGTTCCTCATCTGTAAAATGGGGACACATTGGAGGAGGAAATGACAAACCACTCCAGTATCTTTGCCAAGAAGATTCTATGCGGTCCTGTAGATGCAGACGGAACTGACCGACCACAATCTGAAAGGACTGTTTTAGTCCTGTCTTTGGATTCCTTGGTTTTGGATTGGTGGATTATCTGACATGTGGTATTACTTAATAAATACCTGTTGACTGACGGATTGATAGGATAGAAAGGAGATTAGAAATACACCTATAGGTACTGAGTGGGACGGGGCTGGGAGTCTATGGCCACCTTCAGCCAGATTAATGTCATCTCAAAAGGGCTAGACAGTTTGACTAAAGAGATCAATCAAAAGTGTAAACTTAATGCCAAGAAATCCTTAATCGATTTAAGAGACATTAAGTGTTTTGATAACTGGATGATATATATGGATCAGCTGCACACCTGAAGGGGGAGGCATCTGAGAATTAGCCAGTCTGGTGAGACAAGAACCTCAAATGAACCCTCTTCTACAAAGGAATTCATGTTGTCTAATGATCCAGGGGAATAAGATTGTAAGGGGCTTGTAAGTGGCAATACTAGAAACCCTGCCCTAGAAACCCCTAGTACTATAAGGTGAGAAGAACAAACCTTCCAGAGTCCCAGTCAGTCACATGTGAGAGTTAGGGAAGTAAACAGAGAGAGGATGCTACAGGTAGATCTGAAATAGATACAGGGTGAGAGGGTGATGGGGGAGGAGACAATAGTAGATGCAGGAATCCAGAAAGGTTTCTTGTCAAAAGTGTCACTTGAGCTGAGTCTTGAGGGAAATCAGGAATTCCAAACAAACCTTCATTTTAAAGATGTTTGTAGGTAAGTCCAGGAGATTTCCACTGAGGAATCTTTATTTTTTTTTTTTTAAAGATGAATATTTGGTGACTATCCAATCATAAAAGGCTAGTAGTTTTAGTCATCAAACCAACTAAAGAAACTAAAACAAATTAAAATTCCTTTTTAAAATTAGTTACTAAACTTTATACTTAAAAATATGAACTCCTAAAAAGATACAAAATGTCACTATAGTGATGACCAGTCATACATAAATATAGAAACCAAGTTCATGATCTTTATTCTTGCTCGGACAATGAGTTCTCCTACTACATTCCTATTGCCCTCTTAGAAATCATCAGTGATTGAAAAGCCAAGTTTCAGGAAAGTGATGGGGCCAGAAGTCATACTGAGGGGAACAGTAGATGATAACTGGAATCCCTAATGGTAGACTGAGTTTCTCAAAGTGAAACAGGCAGATAGAGGTGAGAGAGGAAGTGATACATTGAAAGAAAAGATGACAATGGAATGATGAGAAAATGGTATTTTTCAAAATAGTTTGGGGAGATTAAACATTGTAACCCCTCCTGGGAAAATGGAGAGTCAAGAGGCGTGAGAAAACCAAGTTAAGGAGGAGCCAGTGGAGTGGAAAAAATAGGAGGACAGGAGGTTGAAATCAAAAGGGGCCATTTCATGGTCCGAAATCTTCAGGGTCAAGTGATGAATAAAGGGATGAAATCAACAGAGGAAGAGAAAGGGACAATTGACATTTACATAAAACTTCAAGGCCTGAAAAGCATTTTATAGACATTATAGATAATATAGAGATATTATCTTTACAAATATTATAGATAGTATCTATATAGATATTATAGATACTATATGGATATTATTGTATAGATATTATCTTTCTAGATATAATTATATAGATATATTATAGATATTAGCTTCTCAGAACAGTTCTATGAGGTAGATGCGAAGGTTATTATTAATCCATTTTAGAGGTCAGGAAAAAGGAGGATCCAGGTAGTTAAATTTCTTGCCCAGGGTCACACAGCTCATAAGTGTCAGAGGTATGATTTGGATGTAGGTCTCCAGTGGCTTTAATGCTTCCTCTCTTTCCATATCAGACTGACATCATGAAAAAGACAACAATTACAAAATCAAGGTGAGGGGAGCACAGAAGGAAAGATGGAAGGAGCAAGAAGGCATAAAAGGATGAAATCAAGGGCATAGGCTACAGGATTCTAGATCTACAACCAGAAGAGGGCTTAAAAGTCATCTAGTCCTATTCCCCCCATTTTATAGGTGAGAAAACAGACCCAGGAACATAAAAGTTAGCTTCGGAGATGGAGCAGTTAGCTTTGGTAAGTCAAGACTGAAGAAAATGAGAAGGATGAAATTAATGCAGAACTTTGAATTCTCTGTCTTCTTTACAGGCCTGTCACCCTCCCCCAAGCATGGACTTCTCATAGTTTTTCTGTTTGTTTCCCTCCAGGGATGGGGGCACCTTCCTTGGAAATCTTCAAGCAGATACTGAAAGACCACCGACTTGGTCTAGTACTGAAGGATTTCTTTCACTTATTGGTCCAGTTCCATGGCTGCTAAGGTGTCTTTCAACTCTCAAATATTGTACATCTTTGTCTATGTCTCCCCGTACACTGTCTCCCATCTGCTCCCACAATGTCACCTAACCCCTCTATGTGAAGGATTCACAAATCTCTATGCTCAGGTTGGACTCAACCCAGTTCTACATTTCCAATTACCCACTAAATATTTCTAGAGTACTCCCAACATTTCAAATTCCATGTGCCTAGAACTGACCACATCATTTTCTCTTCCTTCCCAAACTTGCTTCTCCCACTGATTTCCCTAGATCTGGCAAAGGCATCACTATCCTCCCACTCTTCTGCAGTCCTTTGCCCTTTTCACCTTCTTCCTTCCTCATCACCCAGATCTAGTCAGCCTCTAAACTGCTCCTCAGATCTACATTTCTTTGTCTTTAACCCTCATGAGATGGTCATCACTTTGGCCTTCTTTCCTCTCCAGAACTATAAACTCTTTGAGGATAGGAACAGCAACTCAATAACATCTGGGAACCCCCAAAGGGAACTTAGGTCGGTGTCTTTACCATAGATAATTATTGAAGTTGTCATAATAAGACAGACAATATATCAAAGGGAAAAGAGCAGTGGAGTTTGGATTCCAGACATCTAGAACCTAATCTGAGCCTAGCCTCTTTGCCCTCTTATGGGATTGGATCCCTTGAGTTAGCAATCTGGTGAAGCCTGTGGACCTCTCTCAGAATCATGATTTTAAACACATAAAATGAATCAAATAGGATTATACAGGGAACCAGTTTGATAGTTATCAAAATGTTTTTTGCATTGATTTTTTTTAAAAACACATTCACAGACCCCAGGTTAAAAAGTCTGTCAGATCGGACAATGAGATCTCAAAATTTTAAAGCTTTTATCTAGTCAGTCCAAGATCCAAAATCATCTAATGTTAGTCCAACTCCTTTATTTCGAAGCTAGAATGCTACTGAAAAGGCAGGTGACTGTCTTAATGGTTTGGGTGATTTCTATCTAGAACTGGAATTTGATTTCTGTGGATTCCTATCACAGAAATACTCTCTCCATGTGGATCTGTAAGCATTCCATAAATTTTAGTTTTAAAGAGTTGCCTGGGGTCATACACCCCATATATGTCAAAGGCAGGACCTGAATTCAGATCTTCCTGACAGTCAATAAAACTTAGGAATCACATACCCTGTGCATTGTGCTAAGTGCTAGGGATACAAAGAAAGTCAAAAGACAATCAGTCCTCCTTTCTCTGTCCTATGCTGCATCTTAGTTCAAAGTTACCCAGCTGTTAAGTGGGATAGCCAGCGCATGACCTGAGACAGATGTCCCTGCAGTCTCCCAAGTTTGTGATTCTAGCACCCTGGGCTTTATATTATTCCATTCCTGAGTGGCCCCAAATACAGGCGAGTAACACTGATAAAGACTGTACTATAGACATAAACAGATAGCTTATTGAGTGTGACCAAAGGGAAATGGACCAAGACGGACAAGGAGCCCATACTTTGATGAGGGGGATGCTACAAAGATAACCCTGGGAGTTAGTCTTATGCCAGGACAGAAGTGCAGCTGGGGCAGCTTCAGGTGATCATAAAGTTTAAGGTGGGTGTTGAGCAGAGGTCCTTGGGCAGTCATGGCTAAGGTTGCATAGGGGTTCTAGACACAGGTGCACAGAAGGGCAAAATGAAGGCGAGGGATTGGGGAAGCTCCCATCTTGCCCAAGAGAAGCACTCACTTCCACCTTTGAAACATTTAACTAAAGGAAATTGTAACCAAACCGCAGAGTATTCTTGGTCAAGATAGGGCAGTGCTGACAAATATGATGAAAGAGACTCACAGCTAAGTGTCCTCAGTGTCAACAGATGGCAAAAATATTAAGATAGTGATGACCAGAAGGAAATGGGAAAGAACAGAGGACAGAAGTGTTTTTCTCATGGGGTATTGCAGAAGATCAGAGTACATCTGGAAGGGCCATTGTTCAAGGTGGAAAAAGAACTGCATGCCACCCCATATCAATCCATTCTTAGTAGTCCAGGAGTCAGAGGTGTGCCTGGTTCAAAAGTCTAGGGTTATATGCGGGGGAAAGGAGACAGGTTGGCATAATGGGGAGAGGTCTAGATTTGGAATCAGAAGACTTACTAGTGTGTGATTTGGGACAAGGCATATCTCCTCTCTGGGCCTCAGTTTCCCTCTCTGTAAAATAAAGGGACTTGGACTTGATGACCTCCATGATCCCTTTCAACTCTAGATCCTAGGATCACACTTTCTTTTGGCTCAAGCCCGCATTCCATTGGATGGAAACCCAAATCAGAAACTTGCTGATGACCATTTTGTACCAAGATTCACAGTTCCCCCTGACCTCCAAGGACCACTACTTGATGCCTACCTTAAATTTCATGATCACTTGAAGCCAATCCAACTCTCAGACTTCAAACTATGAAAAGGTCCTATCTGTCCTCTCCTTTTCCCTTTCTCACTCCCTCACTCCTCTCTGTCTCTTGACCTTCCCCTATTATTCTGATTTATCACCCTGAGATAATATTTCTAAAGTGATTAGTGCAGTGTCTGGCACATAGTAGGTGCTTAATAAATGTTTGTTCTCATGTATAATTGATATCATATTGTTTGCCTTCTCATTGAGTAGGAGGGACTGGAGGAAGGGAGGGAAGTTGGAACTCCAAATTTTGAAAAATGAATATCATAAAGAAATCAATCCTAGTGTTTTATTTTTCAAGCAAGATGAAGAAAGCAGCTAAATCTCCAAATGCCTGTTCCTTGTTCCCTGTTCCCCTGTCAAAGCATTATTTTTCTATAGCTTGGGCCCCAGGATTAGTCATTTCCACAAAACCTATATAGATTACACACAGTCTGGTTGAGGTTGCATGTCCCAATAAAGTGGAAGTTTCTCAAGGACACAGACTGTATCACTGTATCCTTTCTGTGTTTGTGTCACCAGCACTCAGCCCAGTGCCTGGCACAAAGCAGGGACTTACTAAGTGCTTTCTGATTGAGTCCAGTTGCTACCACCCAGGAATCCTGCTCCCCCATGACCTTCTGAGATTCTGAGTCTGCTGCGCCCCAGCCCCAGGGAGTCCCAGTGTTTGCTTTCTCTGAGCCTTCCCCCAGAACATCTAGCATCACCAAAGGAGGTCATCAAACCCCTGCTGACCATGCCCACTGCAAGTTCATGCTATTTGACCTCAGCTGGGCCTTCTGTGCTGCTCAGAGATCCTTATTTATCACATGTTGACATCCTATTGGATTCCTTAAGCAGCTGTTGAAATCTCTTCCAATGTCCTCACTGTCCTCAAGCCCCCATCCCCACCTGCCCCCTTTATTCTCAACAGATGACCTCACCTCTTACTCACAGAGATTAAGGTTGGCCAAGGTGACCCCCTTCTCCCCACCTCAGCTCTCCCCTTACCTTTAACTTCCTTCTTCTTTTCCTTCTCCTCCTCCTCCTTCCCTCTCTCCAAGAAGAGACTCTCTTCCTTTCCAAGGCCAACTTCCTACCTGGTGTTCTGAAGCTAGACCATCCCAAGGTCTTCTGAATCATACCATCATTCTAAGGATGAGAACTCTAGAGGTGGGAGGGACTTCAGAGGTCATCTCTGGGGAAACTGAGCCCCCAGAATATGAAGGGACTCACCCAAGGTCACAGAAATAGTAAGGGTCAGAGACAGAATTTGAATCCAGGTCCTCTAGCTTTAGGGCCCATGCTATTCCTATTACACCAGGCTGTCCCCAAGCACTTTCACCAGTCCCCTCATGGTACAAAAGAGGAGCTTAAACCCCAGAAAGGTTCAGTGACTTGCCCAAAGTCACACAGGGTAGTAAATATTAGAGCTAGGATTCGAACCCAAGTCCCCAATTCCAAATCCATCAGTTATTCCATTGTATCTCGTCATATTCATCCTCTTTCTTTTTCTCCCTCTTTTACTCTTTTCTCTTTTTCTCTGTTATCTGTCATATGCAGTATATCTGTTCCTCTCTGCATATCTCTTTCCACCTCTCTCTCTCTCTCTCTTCCTCTCTCTCTCTCCCTCCCTCTCCCTCCTTCTCCCTCTCCTTCTCCCTCTCTCTCTCTCTCTCTCTCTCACACCTTCTCTCTCTCTCAGTGAAATGACTGCCTGAGATGACAGGTTGATACCACAGGTATTGCTATCCCCCAATCTTTAGATAACAAAACTGAAAATCAGAAAGGTTCAATGACTTGCCCAAGGTCATACATCAGCATCATTGATGGCATCTGAACCCAGTTAGCAGCCACTTCAGCGCTGTCTAGAGGGAATGAATGAGGGTGTTTAGATAGGGAGAGAAAAGCCCTCACTGGAACAGATGAAGGCCATCCTTTTCTATGTTGTGGGGGATAAATTAGTTTTTCATACAAATGAAATGAAGTGAAATTGCTTTTGTTTTCAGAATTGAGAATATCATGTACTCCCTGTGAGTGTCACAAAACCAGTCTTGTATCTCCCTGAGGTCCCTTTTGAAGGATGGTTTCATGACAGTGTCAGACCCCAGAAAGGGCCCTTAGCTGATAGGAGAAACCCACATTTCTTTATGTGACCTGGTACCACCAGAGGCCAGGAATTGGCCTCTCAGCCAAGCTCATTGATTTGTTTTTATTCCTGGAGCAAACACGTCAAGACACAGAGGGCTATGTCAGTGCTTTCTATGGGGATGAGGTGTCCATCCTCGGATGTCCCTGGAAGCCTAGAGTACTTTGCCCAGTTGAGGAGATGATCTGACCACTCTAGTCCTGTGGATACCATTCAGACAACTCCTGAGAGCTCTGGATGATTCACTCAGTCACACTGCTCTGGCTACAGAGTCCCAGTAAGGAGGAAGACTCAGCAGTTGCCCTTCTGTGCATGGCCAGACTTTCACTCAGTGGCCAATCAGCTTCCTGAGTTCACCAATAGTCCTGCAACGCCTCCCACAGATGCCTTCATTTTTCCCCACCCCCATTGGCCCAAAGCCCTGGCACACATCAGTACTATTCAGGGGGTAAGTCAGTCCTCAACCAGCTAAGGAGTAAGCGCAGAAACAAGGATGGGGATTGGACCTTTGATCTCAATGGTGTAGGGAACTCCCAGGGGAGGAAAGTCCTTCTACCATTACAGATTGTTACCCTCTTCCAGTCTTTAGGGGTTTCCTAAAGCACTGAGAAGTTAAGGTTTGTTCAGGTTCACATAGCCAGTAACCAGTGTGTGTGTGTGTGTGTGTGTGTGTGTGCGCACGCGCACATATTGGCAAAGTCCTTTGTGCCTTAGAACAACCCTCAACATAGGCACTACAGGGATTTCTTTTCTCCACTTTACACAAGGAAGCTAAGACTAAGAGAATCAGACTGATATGCCCAGAGTCACACAATTACTAAGCAGAAGAGCTTGTACCCAAGTCTTCCTGCCTCCGAGTCCAACGTTTCTCCCATGATGGCTGTAGTACTAAGAAAAGAGGGAGCTCACACTCTTAGGCTGTAAAGGACCTGTCTCCCCAGTCCCTATGACAGAAGTCTGCCTTCATTCACTTCTCTGACATCATTCCTATTCCAAGTTCTGACCTTAAGACCAATCTCCTCTGGAAGTGGTAGAGTATGATGACAAGAGCACTAACTCTGATCCAAAGGAGCTGAGTTCAAATTCTACTTCTGATACTAGTTATGGGACCTTAGGCAACTCATTTCATTTCCATGGACCTTAGTGTCCTTACCTATTAAAATGAAGATTTGAACCAGGTAACCTCTGAGGTCCCTTTTGGCTCTAAGTCTCCATCCCTACATAAACTAGCTCTCACTGGGCATGTCCCAAAATTTCCAGGTCATTGGGATTACAGAATTAGAGAGTCTCTTCCATCTATCCATCCATCCATCTACCCATCCATCCATCCATCTATCCTGTCCCTGTTCGATTTCACTCCTCACTAATCTCAATTATCCCTCTCCTACACAGTGACCCCCTTGTTCCAATTTCACTTTCCATTAATGAAATAGGCTCCACAGTGACTGGGAAGAGATAAATCAATGGAGGGAGATGGGTTGCTTCCTGTCCTTCCTTGGCCCTACAGACATTCCATTGGGGGCTATAGGCTCTCTAACCAATCTATTTTCCATTACGTTGCTCCCAGTCTGGGAGCTCTACCCTCAACGAATCACACTGAATGTGATGAATGAAAGAGCTTCGATTTTGCAGACAAGGAAATGGAGGCTCAGAGGAGTTAACACAGATATTTAGCGGCCTGAGCTTAACAAAGCTTTTTTGGTTTTTCTTTAAGCCAGTTGTTGGATTTCTCTAGCTTCTCAGTCCTTTTGCCTGGGGGTGGTCACTCAAAGTCCCTAGATCTTTGATGCTTTAGGATACTGCTCTATTTAGGCCCTGAACAGTGGCTGGAACAAATTGTACAGAGTTCTCCCAGCTGTTTTTGTTTTTGAAAAGACCAGAGGAATATAGTCCCTAGAGGCCTGGGGCTGGTCAGTTTGACCAGGATGAAAATTATGTTAGAAAAGAGCATTTGCTCACTCATATTTGAAGGAGAATTTTTGCCCTTCTGGGGCCTTTGGATTGCAGTTGATCAGATATTCAGAGATATGGAGGAAAATGGAAAAAAAAATGTTTACTTCAGAGATGAAAGTACATTGCTAAATGCTAACCACAGAGACTTGTGTACAGAAACCACATGTCTCCGCAATGCTGGGGAGTGTCCCAAGCAAAAAGGCTTGCTTCTGCCATGGAGCTCCAGGCCCATACCTCTTCCTCCTCCGTTAGGAGGCTGTCCCTGATGGGGCATCACACTAGTTTGGGTGGGGCAGGGCACTGCCTTGGCATCCTTCACATCCCATGCTCCCAGGTGCTGCTAGATTGGAATCAAATCAGGTTACATCAACAGGCACTTAGTAAGTATCCACCAAGCTTAGCATCGTACTAAGCTCTAAGGCTACAAAGACAGGCCAAAAAAGGCCCTGCCCTTAAGAGTAGAAGAATTCTAACCTGCAGGTCCCGGCACCTGGTACCAGGCTAGGAATATAGTAGGCACTCCCATCCTCCCACTGCTTCATGCAGTGAACAGTCCAGCCAAAATGGCCCTTTTTTAAGATGAATTTCTATTCATCACCAGCATTTCCTGATGTATATATCCTTTTTCTCCCCTCACTCCAACTAGGTGGTAGAGTGGATACAATAGCCTCCAACACTTTATAAATTCTAGCTGTTGTTATTATTAATAATGATTATCTCCTTTATGCAGGCTGTCCACCCAGACCTGGAGCATTCTCTGTCCTTTTCTCTTTCTCGAAGAATCCCTAACTCTCTTCCAAAGCTCGGCTCAGACATGTCAGCTTCTACATAAAGCCTTTCCTGGTCCTTTGCATTTCCCCATGTCTTCCCCAACTTCAACCCCCTCACTGACTTTGTACACATTTTGTATATTCCTACCTTAGCTCCTTGAGAGTAGAGACTGTTTCATTCTCTGTCTTTATATTTGCCTTAGACACATTGAATGAGTGAGAATGAATGTGAGACACATTGCTATGTACAAACTGTCTCCCCAATAGAATGCATTCTTCTTGAGGGTAGGGGCTGTCTTCTGCTTTGTGTTCCCAGTGCCCAGCCCTGTCTGTGCCAGACACCCAGCCAATGCCTCATAAAAGCATGGTGATTGATAGGTAGATTATTTATTGAATTAAAGTAAAAGGGATTACATTGGATTGAGGAGAACTGCTTCAGGTGCTAAAAGAGAAGCAGGAATGCGGGAGAGAAGTCTTGGCTTTTCTACCAGCTAGGAATGATTTCACTTGGAGTAATGAGGAGGACCAGACCCTGGAGAGTGTTATCTGAAGGGATGTCAGCAGGGGGCAAAGGACAATCCTACTATGGATACAGTCAAACTAGGAGAAGAGAGTGCTGAACTCACCCTGAGGGATGAACAGAATAGGGAGAAAGGCAGGCTGGGAAAGGAGAACTACAGGGAAGCTGGGAGCATTTGTATCACACAGCAACAAAGGTCAAAAGAGGCTTGGGAAGGAAGCACAGTCATTCCATTGTACCTCAGGGATTATCCTGCCCTGGGATAAACCCCACTTTGCCCATTGCTAGTTATAGGTCTGTTCCTATGATGAACATCTGTCATGGACCATAAGATGACAGCTGGAGGGGCCTTAGGGATCATGTCATCCTGACCCTTCATTGTACATACCAATCAGTCAATTGAAAAGCATATATTAAGTGGTCACTACATTCCAGGTTCTGTGCTGGATGCTTGGCATAGAAAGTCAAAAAAGAAACATTTTCGACCCTCTAGGAGTTTACTTCTATGAGGGAAAACAGCATGTATAGACTAGGAACTGAGACCCAGATCAGGGAAATGACTTACTGAAAGTCACACAGATTTTATTCATATATATATGTATGTGTATATGTACACAGATATGTCTATACACATATACATGTGTGTATATATATATATGTATACACATACACACAGACAACAATAACATGGTTATTGTAAGATCAAGAAACAGAGAACTACTCTGTCTGATAATACCCTTACTGCAAAATTCTTGTATGGAATTATCTGCATGGAAGACTTGATCCGTGAATCTACACTGTTATCAAACACTTCGAAGCTACCAACAACTTGTTGTGGTCCTTCAAATTATCTTCTCCAGGGGGCCGAATGAAGAAAAAGACTGCACACTTTGTGGAAGGTGGAGATACTGGTCAGAAGGAAAACCAAATCGACAGGCTTATTAGAAGAATGAACTAAAGGTCTGTTAATAAAAATGCCTGTGATTTAAAAAAAAAAAAAGCCCTCATTGGGTCACAGAGAATTGGACATTACTGAGCAATGGTAATGAAACAACGACAAAAAATCCAAGAATCAGAGACGAGAAACCAGATGCCAAAGCTCCAAGAGGGGCTCCTATGGGAAGACCAATAAATCACAGAATGTTTTAAAGGTTGAAGGGCTATCAGAAAGCATGTACTGGAATACCTTCATTAAATGAAAACACAGAGGTGCTGGTGAATGAAGGGAGACATCATGAGCCAATGGAAGCATACTGGGCACAAAGTCAGAGGACCTGTGTTGAAATCCTGCCATCTGTGTGACTTTAGATAAGGTACTTGCCCTCTTTGAGCTTCAAGCTCCTCATCTTTCAAATGAGGAGTTGGACCAGAGGGATCTTGAGGTCTCTTCCTACTCTATCTTCTAAAATCTTCTAATCTACTAATATCTTCCATAATCTCTCAGTTTTCTAATGAGAGAGGTTGACTAAATGGCCTTTAATATGCCTTCTAGCTCTGTACATATTCCTGGGCCTCAGTTTCCCTATATGTAAAATGAAGGGATTTGAGTAGACGGCCTCCAGGGCCCCATCAAGTCAGAGCTCTGATTCTAGCTTGTTATCTCCCAAATTCCATTCTGCACAAAATCAGAAGGATAGGTTCCTGTCTGCTGAGGAATTCACAGGGTGACTGGGGAGCCCAGACATAGCTAACAGAGTGAGGTGGTACATCCTCAGGCCCAGTGAGCGATGCCCTAGGACTTCAGAGAAGAGAGATCATCGTGGGTTGGGATAGCCATGGGGTGGGCCTGGAAGGGAGGGGATGCCACGGAAAAGAAGAAAAGACAATGTAAATCAATCTTTGTTCCCAAGCCACATTTTGCCTGAGGTGTTCTTACTCAGGGTCTCTAACTTTCAGAGAAATACGATCCATATGTTTCTAAATCATTCTCATTGAATGCATCCCAGGGTGGTTTTGCACAAAGTTGTTTAATGTCCACAAAGCCCTTGGAGCCCTTTCCCCTAGAACTGTGGTAGTGGGGTTAGCCAAGACCAAATTGCCCAAATCCCTAAGGTTCAAGGGCGTCGGCAAAGTCTTTCACTGGAGTCCCAGGACTGGCTAGCCAGGTAGGTGGCCCATGACCCAAACACAAAACTGGGAAAAGTAAAGTTGATTCACTGAGGAGGTCTTTTTCTCCTCCAGTTGGCATCCTTCCTCAAGCCCTTGGTGCCATGTCCCTACTTCCCTCCCTTCTCTCCTAAAAGAATCTCAGAAACTCAAAAAATGGGAAAGAGTTCAAAGGTCATTTGATCCAGCTTGTTCTAGGACGAAATCCCTATAGAGCATAGCCAGCACCTGTCCATTGAGCTCCACTGGAAATTCCCCAGTGTAATTTACTAACATGCATGTATTAAGCAACTGTTACGAGTTGGCTACTCTGCTACAAAGAGAAAATACAAGTGACCCTCAAGGAGTTTCTAGTCTAATCAGAGAACTAACACTTAAACATATAACTGAATACAAAATACACATAAATACAAAAGGAAAAAAAGAAATTTCCCTTAGTAATTGGGAGTCCCCTTCCTCTGCAAACAGTTCATTTCACTTTGGAGAGCTTCCAGTGTTGGGGACTTTGAGTTGAAATTTGCCTTTCTACAACTTCAGCCTTTGTTCCTACAGAAGTCTGCCCCTGGAGCTACGCAACATAAGCCTCAGTATTTTTCCACCAAGTCCTTCATTTGTTTACTGGCAGAAACTGCATTAGCATATCCAACATACCTTGATTCTGAAGATTAAAGAGGTGGCAGTTGGACTTGGTTTGATGAAGAGGGCACTGAGTCTGGAGTTAGGAAGACCTAGATTCAAATCTTGCCTCAGTTTTCAAATCAGTCAATCCTTAAATGGGGGCAGATGGCTTTCAACACGCATTGATTCTCCTATGATTTCCCAGCTGCTCAGACATTAGAGATCTCTTCTGCCACAAAGGAGTCATTAATCAGGACACTTTTCTGCTCCCAGCATTTGATGAAGTAGGCAAGTGGACAGAGTGTGTAGTTGAGAGTGCAATGTGAATGTGCAGAAAATCATGTATAATGTGGTTTGAGAGAGGATGTGGAGAGCGTGGCAAGTCAGAAGATGTGAGAGAATGTGCTGTGTTGTGAGTGAGTAGGGTAATGTTCAGTTGTGAATGTCTGACAGGTGTGGGGGAGTGGGGCAGCGTATGAGTAGATTCCTAGAGAGAGGTGGTTACCCTCTAACACAAAACTTTATTAAGAGAGCGTGTGAGAGTAAGAAGGAAAGTTGGGATGCCCACCTGTGTGTGAGAGTAAGAAGGAAAGTGGGGATGCCCACCTGTGTGTGAGATTTAATGCCTCCTGCTCCTCCTGCTGCCTTCCCAATGGATTCCAGTTCTGAAGACAGTAAGGACAGAGCTCAGTCAGATATGGGATATATGAATGCTTAGTTCTGAGCCCCAAGTAGTCTGACAGAATCACAGAATAATAGTTGGACAGGACATAACTAGCCTGTCCCCCAGTGGATTCTCTAGTATTACATACCTGACAAGTAGTCACTTAGTTCTGTTTGAAGACCTCCCAGGAGGAAGATGATACCACCTATTCATGAACATATGGAAGGAAAAAAATAGTTTCTGGGGAAGGGGAGTGCCATTGAAGCCAGAACAAGAGCTTCACATTATGTATGTGAATGGGTCTATGACACAAGGTTTCAGCCTAAACAAATGCAACCCTTCAGCCAATTTGTAAATGATGGCAGCATGATGTGGTACAAAGAACCCTAACCTGTGGGATGAGCAAGTCACTTAGCCTCAATGAGTCTTTGTGTCCCCATTTCTAAATGAAGGCAATAATATCCATAATGTCTATTACAGAATGTTGTGAAGACCAAATGCAATCCAGTGTATGTAAAACATACTGTAAGCCTTAAAGCATTATCTGTCAGCTATTGTATATATTGTGTGGTCTCCAGACCTCTTGTCAATCTGGCTGCCCTATGGACTATTCCAATCTGTCAAAGTTATGGACGTAAGTGTATAGAGCCTAGTGCTGTGGATGGGATCTGACCAGGACAGAATACAAAGGAACTATCACCTCCTTCTAATCAGAGAACTAACACTTAAACATATAACTGAATATAAAATACACATAAATACAAAAGGAAAAAAAGGAGTCCCCTTCCTCTGCAAACAGTTCATTTCACTTTGGAGCAGCTTCCAGAGCTGGGGAGTAACAGGTAACACAGTAATGGGACTGTATAACTATTGATCCTTTCAGCTTAAGGTCTTATCACTTTGAAGGAGATACACCCATTCAATGATTAGGTTTCTTTAAGTTACTCAAGGGATGGCCCCTTAAATTAAAAGAAAAACTAACCTGGGAGAGGAAGACTCCCCCAGGGTTCCTGGGTAAAAGAGAAACAATTGCTATCTAGTTATTACATTGCATCCTAGGCCATCTCCAGTTGTCCTGATGAATATCAAGTCGCTGGACCCAGATGATTCAGCAGAAGAAAGTGAGGTTGGTGACCTGCACAGCCCTCCCTCACTCAAATCAAAGTCAGCTGCATGTCCTCTTCGAGAACGAAGGACAAACACAGCAACAACTATTGGAGCAGTCTGAGATCACATGAACTTTGGGGGCCGGTACTCCACACTGTGGATTTGCTTGAAATCCACAAATACCTCTGCTTCTTTTTCCTCCAGTCTGTACTTGTGCAATTGACTTTTTGAATCCAGGTAAAGGACTTTGCATTTTTCACTATTTGATTTCTTCTTTTTCTATTATAAGAAGCAGTATTGCAGTATACATAAAGCCAGGTAACCTGGGTTCATGTCCCATCTCTGATCCATCCTGACTGTGTGACCCTGGGGAAGTCATATTGCCCCCAGGCAGTTCTCTGAAACCATAAATTGCAAAGAAAGTGGTGACCTGCCATGGTAGGAGGAGTTTCCTTGTATAGAAGTTCTCGATACTAAAGAAATTATAATTCTATCCCTATTTCCTGTCCCTTGTTAAATTTAGGTCCTGACACAAAATGATAACAAAACTCATTCATACTGAAGTATATGTTAATGGGAACCTGTACAAGTGCTATCCCTTCTATGGGATGCCTGAATGTCAAGAAAGATAAAAAAAAAATAAAGGAATGAAGCACTAATAACTCAATCAATTAGGCAGGGCTGTGAGACATTAGGGACCCCAAACAATCAATGAGGTTGACTGAATGATCAATCAATAAGAAGTGCTAGTTCTGAACCATTCATTAAGACGCAAGGCATTTCAGACTAAACTCATTTCCTGATTTTAAATAAAAGTTTGTTTTGTTATGAACTTATGAACTTAATCACCATCATTAACATAAACAAATCAACAAGTAAGTATTCAAAGAAGGGATATTTTTTTGTTGTCTGCCCTTCCTTTTCCAAGAGGATCAATGACATGTGAATTTGAGTTAAGTGAGGCACAGTTGCCCAAAGTTGTCAGCCTCATTCTCTCTCATTGAAGAGTCATTGAAGTCAAGATGACTGGCAATAGCCCAGGATGTAGTGGAGGACCTTAGCATCTTCCATGTCTGACCAAGCTCTAAGTACTCCATGGTACCTGCTTTGGCCATCTAATTCATAATTTTGGAACAAATTAATTTCTTCTTCCATTGTGGGAAATCTTTACATGCTTGGGGTAGACATCCCTCTACTTCACCTCAGTTACCCTCACTCTAGTTTAGCCTGTCCACAGGGACAGTTTTATCAGCATGTATGCTACATACACATGCAGGCATCCATACATATACACACATATGTACACTACTGTACATGCTATAGCTTCTTGGAGGCACAGGTAAGAACTGGGTGGCAGGTGGTAACCAAAAGTGGATGAGGACAAAATCTTACATTAAATCCTTTGCACAAGACAGAAGCAAATCAGTCAACCAACAGACAGCAAAGAAAAGGTCTTGTTTTGGGTCCCCCTCTGGGTCTGTTATCTGGTTGTCTTGGTGTATTTAAAAGGTCCAGTTCTGCAGATCTCACTTTGCATAGTTTTGTGTAGGTCTTTCCATATTTCCTTGTATGGTTCATGTTTGTCATCTTTGAGTCAACATAATATACCTTATCATTAATTATCTGTGGAAATATTCTCCAAGCTTTGGACACATGGCTTGTTTCCAAGGTTTTGCCAAAATAAATTGAATAGTTATGAATACTTTCATGCTGATGGGCATTTGTTTTTTTTGCTTCTTTGCCATGTTTTTTGGGGATAGCATCCTTGAAATGGAATCACTGGGTTGTAAGGGACCAGTTTTGTGATTCTACCTGTTGCCATACTGCTCTCCAGAATGCTTGTACTCATCTTGTACTCTCTCTAGGCATTCTAGAAGTCATGCTTTATAGAGCCTATTTCCCTACAGTCTCACCCACATTGTACTGTATTAGTTTTTGCGATTTTTGACATTCTAATGGGTTTGAGGTAATAGGATTGCTTTTTTAGTAGAACTACTGAATTATTGGATTGGATAATCCAATTCAATTCATCATTTACTAAGCACTTACTGTGTATAGCACCCTATAATAGGCACTGTTAGGGATATACCAAGATGAAAAATGGCATAGTCTCTGCCTTCAAGAAGCTTAAAATCTAGGAGGAGATAGAGACCTACAAATTCCTATGAGAAATGAATGAGAGAGTACAAATAGGAATGAGAGATTAGGGAAGAAAGGAAAGGGATGGGAGAGGGACTAAACATTTATATAACTCCTACTGTGTGGTCCCAGACATTGCGCTAAGCACTTTTTACAAATATCTCTTGGGAGGAATTACTTCTTTCCATGAGAATCGGGAAAGAGATGCATTCGTCTTGAAGTTCCCTTTAAGAAATTTTCCAACAGGTAGACATGAATCTGTCCCAGGCATTGACCAACCTTTATGGAGTTAGGAGAGGAGAATGCTAAAGACATAATATATCAGGATGTCAACCTGACATTTGACAAAATTCTTTCATGACATCTTTGTGGACAAGATGGAAAGATAAGGACTGGATGATACCAAATTTAGATGGATTCTTAACTGGTTAACCAATTGGACATTGGGGTGTCAGTTAAGAGAATAATGTCAACCTAGCAGTATGTCTCTAGCAGAGGGCCAAAAGGCTCTGTCTTGGCCTTGTGTAATTCACCATTTTTATCAGTTACTTGAAAGATGTCACAGATGATGTGTTTATCAAATATGTGAATATCACAAATCAGAGACAGATGGATGATAGAATTAAGATCCCAAAATATCTAATCATTTTGGATCTGTGCTACATCTAATATGCAGAACTTAAACAAAAATAAATGTATTTCGATTCAAAAAGTCAACAGCACACTTACAGGTTGGGAGAGACACAGTCATACAGCAGTTTATCTTCAAAACAGCTGGGAGCTTAGTTCCCTACAAGCTCTATATGAGTCAGCAGAGTGATATGATGGCTAAAAATGTTCATGTGAACTTAAGTTATGTTGCTAAAAAGGCCCAACATCAGAATGAGGGAACTGATAGTCCTATAGGCGCTGTCCTGCACAGACCACAACGGTCAGACCACATTGAGATTAGCAGGCAATTCTGGACGCCACATTTTAGGAGTGACTGAGCTGTATCCACAAAACAGTGGCCAGGAGGCTGTGAGGAGTAGAAGCCATTACCTATGAAAACCAGCTGAAGAAAGTAGGGAATTTTAGACTGGAAAAGAGCAGAACTCAGGCAGCGTGGGGGCAAAATTTCAATTTTAAAGTATTGGAAGCATTATCATGTAGAAGATGGATTAAACTTGCTCTAGTTGGCATCTGATATTTGTAATAAGCACTTAGTGCAGGGCCTGGCACATAATAGGTACTGTGTAAATGCTTTTTCTTTCTGACTTTTCTCTTTTTCCCTTCCATAGAGGAAAGCATTATACATATAATTTGTGATTCAATTTCAGGCATTAAACTTGATGATTTCCGAAGGCTCTTATAATTCGAAGAATCTGGTTATGACTCTTTGACTTGGTTGGTGGTTGGCCTTCATTCTCAGAGGACCAAAATGACATCACCATGATAAAGTGAAGTTCCACTGTGTCCAATTACAACTGATCAGACCAATACGAGCTTGGAATGCTCTACCACGGACTGGGCACAAGTAGTCCGTGTGAACATTTGGGGTGGATACTCCAAATTTGTGCATCCTACTTTTCCTTTGTGCTGTCTCAATTCTGCTTTGCTCATAAAGCACTACACCCTTTCTGATGTGGGCATGCCATACTGAGCAGTCCTGTCCACTGTTGTGAGTGTGAGACATGGTCAGTGGACTTGGATTCAGAAGCTCTGTGTTGGGATCTTGGTTCTGTCAAAGGGCAACCTGCATGACCTGGGACACATCCCAAGCTCTGGGACCTCTGTTTCCTCAATCTATCAAATGAGACCATTGGATTAGATGGCTCTTTAAGTCATTTTCTAAAGCCTTATGAATAGGTTCATGGTGTTTGTGGGATTGGCTGTCTGATCTTTTCTTCACTTACCATGTGACCCAAATCCCACAAGCCCTGTCAAGGGCTGACTCGTCCAAGAAGCTTCCTTGATTATCCTGCTTATCCTGGCTAGTGGCTGCTCTCTCCTCAGATCTCCCTCAGCACTCTGATCATACCTCTCATCCCACCCATTCCTACTATTTCTGTATGGGTTTTATCACTAATGTCTCAGCTCCTTAAGGGTAGCAACTGGGTTTTTTTAGGTTTTTTTTTTTTGCCTTTCTTTGCATTTCAATACTTAGCATAGTGTCTTGTATACAGTAGGCACTTAATAAATGCTTGTTGAATTGACTTGACTATAGTACTAGATCAGAAGCTCCTGGAGGACAGAGGCTGTCTTGTCTATCTCTGTTCCTACTTTGGCACATGGCACAGAGCCTTGTACGTGGAATGGATGTTCCCTGAGGGCAGAGGCTATTCCATGGTTGTCTTTGTGTCACCAGACTCCAACATAACAAGTGTTCCGGTTGTTCAGTCATGTCTGACTCTTCATGACCCCACTTGGGGTTTTCTCGGCAAAGATACTGGAATGATTTGCCATTTCCTTCTCCAGCTCATTTTACAGATGTGGAAACTGAGGCCAACAGGGTGAAGTGACTTGCCTAGAGTCACACAGCTAGGAAGTATCTGAGTCTGTATCTGAACTCAGGAAAATGGGTCTTTCTGACTCCAGGAAGACCCAGATAGGCATATGTAAAATATGGGGATTTTGATCCTAGATACAGAGGCGGAAAGTACCTTAGAGATCACTATTACCTTAGAGGCTTAGAGGTGGGCAACAACTTCTTCAAGGTCACATAAATAGTGACATAGCCAGGATATGATTTCTTTGCTCCATCCACTGAGCCACCTGGCCTCTCTGTACTACCATGACACTCTGTGATAGTGCTCCCCATTTCTTCCCTTTTCACCCCAAAAATTATTTCTTTTTTTGACTAAGAAAGTGAACTGAAAGGAAACTGTGGTCACTTTCTTAGTCTGGACACGAGACACAGAAGTGGAACTAAAATGGAAGTTTTATTGAGTGGGGTTCCTGAGTTCTCATTGGCTGGATGAGGATGGGGGTGGGGCTTCTTGGGAAGAGGGAGTTTCCTAACACCTAGCCTGGAGTGGTCAAGTCACCCCAAGCTGCAGGGGAAGAGGCCTTGTGGGATACAGGAAAAGGCACTACAGTCAAAACTCGTTCTGGCAAATCACTTCTCCTCTTAGAATTTCAATTTCCTTATCTTAGATGGGATCATAAGAGCATGGGGCTGTAAATTTAGCAATAGAAGGGACTTCAGGGGCCATGGAGTCCAATCCCCAAATAAAAATGCTTGCACTCACTGCCTCCCAGAGCCAGTGTGGGAAAAGTACTTTTTGACTCAGAGAATACCAGATATTTGAATTTCCTGACAAAACAATTTGTGATGCCTAAATGTAAAGCACAATCACTGCACTTGAAGAATACAGAGGATACCTGAACAAGTTGTGGTATATGAATGTAATGGAATACTATTGTGTTATAAGAAATGCTGAACAGGAAGACTTCAAAGAGGCCTGGAAAGACTTATATGATCTGATGCTGAGTGAAAGGAGTAGAACCAGGAGAACTTTGTACACAGCAACAAGCTCAATGTATGAAGAATTTTTCTAGTAGACTTAGTGCTTCATAGCAAAGCAAGGACCTAAAAAATTCCCAATGGACTTTTTTGTTTTTTAATATAAATTTATTTATTTAACTTTTTACATTCATTTTCACAAAATTTTGGGTTCCAACTTTTCTCCCTATTTCTCCCCTCCCCCGACCACAATACACCAAGCATTCTAATTTTCCCTATCACCAATCTGCCCTCTCTTCTATCATCCCTCCCTTCTCTTGTCCCCATCTTCTCTTTTGTCCTGGAGGGCCAGATGACTTTCTATTCCCCATTACCTGTATTTCTTATTTCCTAGTAGCAACAACAATACTAAACAGTTGTTCCTAAAACTTTGAGTTCCAAATTCTCCCCATCCCTCCCTCCCCACCCATTCCCTTTGGGAAGGCAGGCAATTCAATATAGGCCCTATCTGTGTAGTTTTGCAAATGACTTCGATAACAGTCGTGTTGTATAAGACTAACTGTATTTCCCTCCATCCTATCCTGCCCCCCATTTTTTCTATTCTGTCTTTTGATCCTGTCCCTCCCCAAGAGTGTTGACTTCAAATTGCTCCCTCCTCCCATTGCCCTCCCTTCCATCATCCCCCCCACCCTGCTTATCTCCTTCTCCCCCACTTTCCTGTACTGTAAGATAGGTTTTCATCCCAAAATAAGTGTGCATTTTATTCCTTCCTTTAGTCGAATGTGATGAGGGTAAACTTCCTGTTTTTTTTCCTCAGCTCTCCTCTTTTACCCTCCACTAAAAAGTCTCCTGCTTGCCTCTTGCATGAGAGATAATTTACCCCATTCCATTTCACCCTCTCTCCTCCCACTACATTTCTCTCTCACAGTTTACCTTAATTTCTTTTAAGATATGGTCCCATCCTATTCAATTCACTCTGTGCTCTCTGTCTCTGTATGTGCGTGCATGTGTGTATGTGTGTGTGCATGCACGTGTGTACATGTGCGTGTGCGTGTGTGTGTGTGCGTGTGTGTGGTCCCACCAACTACCCAGATACTGAAAAGTTTTAAGAGTTACAAATATTGTCTTTCCATGTAGGAATGTAAACAGTTCACCTTTGGTAAGTCCCTTATGACTTCTCTTTACTGTTTACTTTTGCATGCTTCTTCTCATTCTTGTGTTTGAAAGTCAAATTTTCTTTTCAGCTCTGGTCTTTCCCTCAAGAATGCTTGAAAGTCCTCTGTTTCATTGAACGACCATATTTTCCCCTGAAGTATTATACTCAGTTTTTCTGGGTAGGTGATTCTTGGTTTGAGTCCTAGTTCCTTTGACTTCTGGAATATCCTATTCCACGCCCTTCGATCCCTTAATGTAGAAGCTGCTAGATCTTGGGTTATCCTGATTGTATTTCCACAATACTGGAATTGTTTCTTTCTAGCTGCTTGCAAGATTTTCTCCTTGACCTGGGAATTCTGGAATTTGGCCACAATGTTCCTAGGAGTTTCTCTTTTTGGATCTCTTTCAGGCGGTGATCGATGGATTCCTTCAACACTTATTTTGCCCTCTGGTTCTAGAATATCAGGGCAGTTTTCCTTGATAATTTCATGAAAGATGATGTCTAGGCTCTTTTTTGATCATGGCTTTCAGGTAGTCCCATAATTTTTAAATTGTCTCTCCTGGATCTATTTTCCGGGTCAGTTGTTTTTCCCATGAGATATTTCACATTATCTTCCATTTTTTCATCCTTTTGGTTTTGTTTTGTGATTTCTTGGTTTCTCAGAAAGTCATTAGCCTCCATCTGTTCCATTCTAATTCTGAGAGAACTATTTACTTCAGTGAGCTTTTGAACCTCTTTTTCCATTTGGCTAATTCTGCTTTTGAAAGCATTCTTCTCCTCATTGGCTTTTTGAACCTCTTTTGCCAATTGAGTGAGCCTATTTTTCAAGGTGTTATTTTCTTCAGCATTTTTTTGGGTCTCCTTTAGCAAGATATTGACCCATTTTTCATGCTTTTCTTGCATCTCTCTCATTTCTCTTCCCAGTTTTTCCTCCACCTGTCTAACTTGATTTTCAAAATCCTTTTTGAGCTCTTCCATGGCCTGAGCCCACCGGACATCCACCTCAGATGTCTGGGATACAGATACCTCAACCTCCCTGATGGTCTTTCCCTGATGGTAAGAATTGTTCCTTGTCATCAGAAATGAAAGGTGGGAACATCTGTCCCCCAAGAAAGTAGCTTTCTATGGTCTTATTTTTGTTCCCTTTTCTGGGCATTTTCCCAGCCAGTTACTTGACTTCTGACATTTCTCTCCACTCCTGCCTAGATCCACCCAGCTAGTGCTTGGGGTCTGAGATTCAAATGCTGCTCCCCAGCCTCAGGGCTTTCAGTGGCGGGCACGGCTGCTATTCAATGTGAGCTTAAGTTCTGGTGCTCAGGTGGAGGCAGGGCCACCTCCCAGGCTCAGTTCCCTCAGGGGGTTTATGCAGAGACCTTTGGTAATGGCCCTGAGCTTCTGCCTCCCGGGCCTCTGCTGCCTCTGCCACTGCCTCCTGAGGGGGCCCGAGTCACAGAGACACTCTGCTCCCCTCTCAGCCAGCCCAGAAGTCTCTCTCACTGACCTGTAGCACCTGTGGGCGGAGGGACCTTCCCGGCCGCCGGAGGTTCCATCCCTGAAGCCTGCTTGGATCTGCTCCTCTGGGGCAGCGCGGCCAGGGCAGTGCAGGGGTGGGTTCCACTGTCCGGTGTGTGACGGACCCCTGGGGATGGCTTTCCAGGGCTCTCTGGAATGGAAATCTCTTCCACTGTGTTTCCGTGTGGCTTGCACTGATCCAGAATTTGTGGGGAGTTTTTTTTACAGAAAATATATGGGCTGTGGATTCGGAGCTAGCATACGTGGGTCTTTCTACTCTGCCATCTTGGCTCCTCCCCCCCAATGGACTTTTGAGGCAAAACATCTTCCACATCCAGAGAAAGAACTATGGAATTGGATCACAGAATGAAGCAGACCATTTTCTTTTGTGTTATGTTTTGTTTTGTTTTAAGGTTTCTCCCATTCATTTTAATTCTTCTATTCAACATGACTAAGGTGAAATTGTATTTAATAGGAATGTATGTGTAGAACCTATATAAGATTGCAAGGTGTCTCAGGGAGGGAGGGGAGAGAGAGGGCAAAAAATCTAAGATATATGGAAGTGATTGTAGAACACTGAAAACAAATAAAATAATTATTAAAAGAAAAGAGTACAGAGAATAGGAAGCCAATATGAAATGAAACAGTCAATTTAGCAGAATGAGATCTAGCAATCTATTTACATAGCCATCTATCTATGTATTTAACATAATAATATTTAAGTACATATGTGTATGTATGTATATATACTCCTCTATTAGTCTGGATCTGATTAATTCATGCTGCATCAGTTTATATAAATCTCATTCTTCTCTGCATTTGAGAGAGAGAGAAGGAAGGGAAGAGAGAAGAAGAGAAAGAGATAGAGAGATAGAGACAGACAGACAGACAGAGAAAAAAAGAGAGAGAGAAATAGAGAGACAGAGACAGACACTGAGAGAGAGAGACAGAGAGAGATTAAGAATGAGGACAGAGACAAAAAGGAAAACATCCCTGCCCTCCTTAAGGGGTTTATTTTCAATCAAGGGAGACAACATGTATATCCAAATAGGCATATATAAAATATAGGGATACGACCTGGGCCTGTGATTTTGATCCTAGATATAGAGTTGGAAATACTGTAGAGATTGCTATTATCTTAGAGGTTTAGAGAGACAATGACTTACTTAAGGTCACACAAACAATAAGCGACCTAACCAGGACTTGAATCTAGATCCTCTAACTCCAAATTCAGCTCTCTTAGGGACAGACTGCTAACCACAGGGCCCATGTGCCTCAAGCCTACCAGCATCCTCTCTGTCCACCTCACAGTCCATTCTCCTAGCTTATACAAGTCGTACCCTCCTTTCTGCCTACCCTACCATCAATCTGATGAAAAGCTTCTCTGCTCTCCAATGACAGTAATGCCCCCTCCACCCAAAGCCTTCCCAGGTTCCTTCAGCCCCCAGGGATCCCCCTATTTTCTGCCCCTTCCCCCACCTCCCATCACTCTCAGTGTGAATGCAAATACCCTTGCCCTTGATCCTATTGGGGTTTATTTTGTCCTCTAGCCATTTCATGACTCTTCTTCAGAAGCTGTAGATAAGACACTAAGATGAGCGGTCCAGCCCCTCCTTCTGCAGAGGAAGAGATTGACCTGCAGAGATGATCAGCCAGCTTCAAACAGTGAGAGAGCTAGTAGCCAAGCTGGACCTGAGCCCTCCAGACCTCCTCTCAGTTTGCTGATCTTGCCACTGCTCCGTCTCTCTAAGACCCCAAGCTGGAGACCACAGACTCTGTATTGCTCATCTTGGGGAAAGCCTAGGCTCCTTGATATGGTTCCTTTCTCACTTACAGCAAGGTTCATGGCACTTTTTGGGCAGCTACTCAAAGTCATAATTTTGAGACTCCCCACTCATGTATCTCTCTTCCAGACCATGTCAGATGATACCCAGATTCAAAGCAAACACATTTAATTAAATCAGGATGGCAAGGTAATTGTAGGAATTTGATTAAGCACTAAATGTTCTTAGGACCCATTCTTAAATGGCTGTCACACCCAAATGGCTCCTGGGAATGCTAGTCTACTACCAATAAGCCACACTATCTCCCCAACTCAGTGGGGAGAGGGACAGATCTCTGGCCTCATGGAAAGGTATTAGGGATTAATATTCACAACAGGTAGTATTATGTACTCCTATTACATATAGTATAACAAATATATCTTTTACTCCCTTAGTTACTTCCCTTTTCATCTTGGTGCAGCAGAGGCCTCCAGGGCACTACTGATTTCTCTAAGGAACCATAAGATTGCCTCCTGCAAAGTTCCTCCCCACCTCATTCTCCTGTGCCAAGTGAAGATCTTTAACCCTAATCCTGACTCGACTCCATAACTATCAACTGCACTCAGCCTTGTCTGGGCATGGCCACCATTTCTTGGCATCTCTCCCTCCTCCCACACCCCTAGGCCATAGCAACCACTGGAGTTTTGCCTCAACCTGTAACACTCTCATTCTTTTTTAAAAATTGCTCGCAGTAGAAACACATCTACACAGTTCACACAAGATGGTGTTGCCAAGCTGCAGATTCCATGGCCTGGCTTCTGATCGGTATAGGTCAAAGAGAATTTACTCCAATGAATGAGGCTCTCTCAGCTCGAAGTACTGTAGGAACATGGCTCCACACACCCCTTCATGGGGGTCTCTCACCCAGTGTGCTCAGCACTGGATTTATTGCATCTAATGGATGTGTCCTAAACACCTAAAATTTCTCGATTCATGATTATGAGCTGTAACAAGGCTCTCTGAGCCTCCTCCTTGCCAAAGGAATGGAATCTGATCCCTAAAATACCTTGGATGTTGATGGGAATGGGTTGAGCTTTGGGTTCAGTTAGGAGGGCAAATTTTAAAAGGCTCTGCTGGAGTCTTCCTTATTGTGGAATGTAGGTGGTGTTGGGTTCTCAATCCCTCTGCCAGTGAGGACACAGACCCAGTAATGGATTCTTTCTGTCATTGGAGGGCCTGCCAGTTAAGGGCAGTGGAGCTCTTTATCAGAATGATGGGAACTTTCAACTATGGTTACTCTCAAGACCACCTGTTAAGTTGTAGAAGTGTTGGGATCTGTGACCAAGAGGGATAGTACATGTACCAGCAAGATCAAAGATGTCAGAACCATGGCTTATCAGAGTTTGAAGGGCCCTCAGAGGTCATCTGAGCCAACCTGTACTGGAATAAGAATCTAAAGTCTTATACAAGAAACCAGATTTTGCATGAAGACCTCCAGGGAGGGAAAATCCTGGACCCAAGAAGTTGTGGTTCAGTTTATTCAGTCATGACAGACTCTTTGTGACTCTATGGAGTCCATGGGGTTTTCTTGGCAAAGACACTGGATGGGTTTGCCATTTCCTCCTCCAGTGGATTAAGGCAAACAGAGGTCACAGAGCTAGAAAGTATCTGAGGTATTATTTGACCTCAAGTCTTCCTGACTTCAGGTCCAGCGCTGAGTCACCTACATGCTGGACTCAGGAACACTTGCTAGATTGTGTGACCCTGGGCAAGTTACTTAACCCATTTGCCTCAGTTTCCTCATCTGTACCTAGAGGATAATAATAGCACCTACCTCCCAAGGTGGTTGTGAAGATGAAGTGAGATGATTGTAAAGCAGAGTCTGGCACATAGTAGGTGCTATATAAATAATAGTTTTATTATGAGAATGATGATGTAAGATAATAATAGCACACAGTAAGCATTCTATAAATGGCTATTATTTATTGTTATTATTACCACCCAAGGAAACCTGTTTCACTTTTGAACAGTTTGAGTTAAGGCTGTATTTTTTCCCTTATATCAATTCTAAAATTTCCCCTTTGCAATTTTCATTTCTCATTTCTACTTCTGCCCTCTGAGCACAAGCACATCAGATCTATTCCCTGTCCCAGTAACAAGCTCAGAACATTTGAAGACAATGGTCACATCCCTTCTTAAGTCTCCTCTTCTCCAAACTGAACATCCTAGTGCCTCCCATGCTTCAGTTGCAAGGTGCCTTTACCACTGGTTATAGGAGCAGGATGGGAGGGGAAGAGAAGCAGTGAAGAAATTCTGAGGAAATTAGGGTCCTTCATCTCATTAGTGGTCCTCTGTGACCTTGATCCAGAGGGACAATTTAGGAGATTTGGTACCAGAGAAGGACGGTAGACTTATTCCCATCACATTCTCTCTCGGTGGGTCTGTCTGTGTCTCTGTCTCTCCATGTCTCTGTCTCTTTCTCCTGTCTCCTCTTTCTCTTTCCTCCCTCCTCTCTTTCTCCTTTCCCCTTCTCTCTCTCCCTTTTTCCTTTTCCCCCTTTCTCATCTCCACTTCCCTTGTTCTCTTCTCCTTCCCTGCTGTCCTCTTCTCTCTCTCTGTTTCTCTCTCTCTGTTTCTCTCTCTCTGTTTCTCTCTCTCTGTTTCTCTCTCTCTCTCTCTCTCTCTCTCTGTTTCTCTCTCTCTCTCTCTCTCTCTCTCTCTCTCTCTCTCTCTCTCTCTCTCTCTCTCCCTCTCCCTTTTTTGTTCCATTCCCTTATCCTCCTCTCCTTTCCTCCTGTCCTCTTCTCTCCCCTTCCCTCTTCTCTGTCTCCTTTTCTCTCTTCCCTCTCCAACATACATCCAGGAGAAAAGAGGGGAGCAGCTGGTCTCTGACAGAGCTAGCTCCCCAGAGGCTCCAAAGGGAAGTGTGGTTTCCCTTCCCACCCAGGCATCCAGACACAAGGGAATCCGACTTCTCTCCCACGCTTTTCCTCCTCTGCTATTTCTCTAGCTATCATGATGCCATCTCCTTGTCCTTAAGGGAGCCTGTTATAGACAGCTTCATACATGGTTTCATTCCTTTCCTTCTACCCCCTTCCTCCCCAGACACACATTTTTTTCATGCCCTTCTCTATTTCATTCCCAGCAGGAGGCTTAAAGAACATCCTATTGACTGTCAATTACAGAGCCCAGCCTAAGACTCCCAGTTCTTTCTAGATCAGAGGCCAGTGGTCCCTCCCCTACCCACTGCTGCTTCTTCCACCTCTCCTGGCTAGGTCATCCCCATAGGACCCCTTGAGTCAAGAGTACCAAGGTCCCAGCCTTGTGTCTGAGGAAGTCCTCCCTGCTCATAACCAATCCAAGCTCCCCTCAGGCAAGAGAAGACAGATTGACCCAGTTCTAGGCACAGATCCCCTATCTTCCTCACTCCTAGTCCAGTGATCACTCCATCAGGATGCAACTGCACTTTGTACCATGCCCTCAACACCTCTTAAGGCTGGAGTGCCAAGACCCAAGGGAGAACCAGCTAAGGAAGTGCCCCCTCCCCAGGATCAGCCAAGGCTGGGCAGAAGTTGGGTCCGTCTCTTCTATCATTTCCAGAGCAAGGAGGGGGCAACAGACAAGAGTAAGGAAAACTCCATTCTAGATCTAGCTCCGAGAGCCCAGAACTCTCTAGGTGACCTTGAGTAAGCCCCTTCCTCTCTGCCCATAACATGGAAGTGTTGGACTAAACAATCCCCTTCCTGTCCCAACATTCCAGAATTCCTCACTAGGCCATTGGAGATCTTTTCCCCCTATTTCTTCGCCCTCTCATTACTAGCTTTCTTTTTAAAGGGCAAACCAGCCTCCTGGAGAAATGGTAATCAGAGCTGCCATCTCTGGCCCCCACGCTCCAGACCCCAGCCTCCCCTCAGACCTCTCCCAGCTCTGTGGTTTAGCAAATATTTCTCCGCTTTGGAGAAGAGGCCTCCTCCCCTTCTTAGCGGTGGCAAGAAATGCTTGGGATTCCTGAGTTAAGAGGGACTCAGGGTCATTCTTTTTGCTCAACTGAAGGACAAGGCTAAGAGCCCTCCCCCATTCCTAGGCCGCTTCCCTCCTCCCTCATTCCCAGGGTCCCAGCACCCACTGCCTGAGGGCTGTCTACCCATTCAGCCAACCCCATTCCACTTGGCTCAATCCAACAAAGGCTAAGTAAGTGTCTGTGGTGTCCTGGATTCCAACGAATTAGTCCTGAAAAGAGCACTAGATTTGTAGTTGGAAGACCCAGGTTCAATCCTGGCTCTGCCATTAACAACCTATGGGACCTTGGGCAAGTCACTTCAATTCTCTGGGCCTCAGTTTCCCCATCTATAAAAATGAAAAGGTTCTAAGTGACTTCTAAAGTCTCTTCCTGCTCTAGATCTCTGATCCTACTCATGAAAGGAGCTGGGGGGAGAAAGAGAGGGTTATGCTGGAAGTTGGTGGGAAAGACAAGTACAGGACTAAGAAAGGCCAGAACAGAAGGTCAAATGGGATGTCAAGAAAATCCAGAACCAGGAAAAAAATATTTTAATAAAATTGAGGCAAGAAGAGAGGCTGGAGGCTCACCTTGGAGCAAGAGACTTCAAATGGGGGAAGCTGGCTTGGCACCTCGGACCTGGGGGTTGTGGCCTATTTGTGTCCCAGAGAATGCCCTCCTCATGGTGGACAGGGACTATGATGCTTCTCTATCTGCATCTCCAGAGCCTAGTCTGATGCCTAGCACATAACTCTTTTTGCTCAGTGGTTCAGTAATGCCCGGCTCTTTGTGAACTGTGGATCATGGGGCTTTTTTGGCAAAGATACTGGAATGATTTATCATTTCATCTCCAGAGGTTAAATGACTTGCCCAGGGTCACACAACTGGTACATGAGATCAGACAACTCAGATCTTCCTAACTCCAGGCCTAGTGCTCTAGCCACTGAACCACCTAGCTGACTTCTAGCACATAATTAGCAGCAATAAATACTTGATGGCTGATTAATCAAGAGTGGAAAATGTAGCCAGAAAGTCAAAGCAATCATGCCCTGCCCTGGAAATCCCAAAGTGAGGGACGGATCCCAAAGGGAAGTTTCCATGATGGAAAGGCTGGTCCTCAGTGTCCCCTGGTCCCTCACTCCCAGTCTCTGAGGGCAGATTTTTCTTTTTTCTTTTTGTCCAATCCTATAACTTCATAAATGTAGTAAACTCTAAGTAGAGCTGTTCATGTGGATCAGCAGCTTGTCGGTGATTGACCATCTACCTGGAGGCTCTGGAAAGTAATGTACATGGCAGGGCAGGGTCACAGAGCCAGGAGGGAGGCAGGGTTTGGATCTGGAGACTGGCCCTCCATTCGGCTCCATTCTCCACACTGCTGCATGGACTATGGTCACTGTTGCTCAGCCCATTCCCTTTTCTTTTCCCACCTCCTTTCTTTCCTCTTCCCTCAAAGTCCTTCTCTTTTCCATCTCCTCATCTCCTCATCTTCCTCTCTTTCCCCATCTCCCAATCCTCTACTCTCTCCCATTCCCATTTCTTGTTTCTTTCTCTCCTCCCCCAATATACTCACCCTTTCTCTGACCCAGCCCTCTTCTTTCTCTTAATTTATCTCCCCATTTCCCTCCCTTCTCTCTACACCCCATCAATTGTCAAACATTTATTAAGCACTTACTATGTGCAGGTACTGAACTATGCTTTGGGGAGTTTCTTTTTGAACTGGGTTTAGAATTACATTTATATAGAGAAATCCTGGTAAGGAAAACCCTCTATGCAAACAACAACTCCCTTACTATTAATAGTCTTTGAGAATTACCTAGGGCCCTGAGACTTGCTTAGTAGCATCATGGGGCAGCCAGGTAGCCCACTGGATAAGCACCAGGCCTGGAGTCAGAAAGACTCATCTTCCTGAGTTCAAATCTGACCCCAAACACTTCCTAGGGTTGTGACTCTGGGCAAGTCATGCCACCCTCCTTGCCTCAGTTTTCACATCTGTAAAATGAGCTAGAGAAGGAAATGGCAAATGACTCCAGTATCTTTGCCAAGAAAGCCCCAAATGAGATCACAAAGAGTCGAATAGGACTGAAAATGACTCAACAGCACCAACATTTAGCATCATACAGCAATTTTGTGTCAGAGGAAAGACTTAAACCTAGGTTTTCTTGCCTTGGAGGCCTGCTTTCTGTCCACTTCAGGCACTTTCTTTCAGGCACTAAGGATATGTAGAAAAAAATGAGTCTCTACCTTCAAGGCACCATCTTGCCCTCCCAACAGTCTTTTCTTTCCCATGTCTCCATACACCAGTTTCCTCCTTTTCCTCACCTCCCCTGGGAAGATGGCCTCCTCAGCCAGGCTTTCCCTTTCCCCTACCCCTTTCTCTCATTGCTTCCCTCAGTAGCCTCAGGTCTCTGACCTTCTGGCCTTCATAGAGGCTAGAACACACCCTTCTTTCACTCAGCTCCACAACAAGAACTTCATCCCTCATCTCTGGTGCTCAAAGCTGTGTCCCATGGAGACACTGAAGACTGACTTCTCTGCTCTCATGTCTTGCATGGGGAAGAGCTACAGCCAATATCTAGAAGCCAGGCACTTCTCTGGAGTCCAAGGACTTGGGTTTGAATCCTACCTACCCCTTCCTTGTGTGACTGTGACCAAGTCATTAGCCTTCTCCACCCAAATGAAGTGAGCTGCCTCACGTACTAGTGAGCAGCCCTGGTGTTTTTGGTGTGCAAACAGTCTAAGAAGAAAGTTTTGCCATCTCTAAGCTGCTCCAATTTCCCAGAGTCCTCTGCCCTAAGACCACGGATCTATTTAACCACATCCCTTTGAGATCACAGTTCTGTGGCAGCTGCAGCATCCCAGGCATGTAGAGACCAGTGGGAGTGATTCAAGTTTCCTCTCTTGTATTCAGGGATTGCTCAACAGGTTATTAATGGGAAGTGAGGGATGTCTGGGATCATCTTTTAGGTATCTCAAAGTAAACATGTCCCAAACAGGAATCGTTCTTTCCCTGCCCCACATACCCCCAACCCTTCCCAGCTTTATTTCTGGCACATTTCTACAAGTCACTTAGGACTGAGACCTCAGACTCCTTCCTCACCAACCCCCCTCCCCCACTTCCAATCAGTTGTTCCATATCTCCCAACATTTCTCTGCATTCTTCCTCCTCTCCCTTCCTACCACAAACACCCTAATTTATCACTTCTATCCTAGACTAGCTCCCTAATCAGTCCCCTTACATCCAGCTTCTCATATCTCCAGTTCATACTCCACTCATCTGCCAAAGTGCCATTTCTAAAGCTGAGCTCTAACCATGTTTACTCCATTCCAGAAATATCAGTGGCTCCCTCTTGATCTGGATAGAATAAAAACTCCTCTGATTGTCATTAAGAGACTTTCACCAACCTACACGTTCAGCCTGATTATACATTCTTCCAGCCCACCTTTCAAGGCTGATCCAACCATCTCTAATCAAACTGTCTTTTTATTGTTCCTCATAAATGACATTCACTTCCCATCCCCAAGACTTTGCACCAGGTGGGCCCCATGCCTGGAATGCCATTACCTCTACCTTTTAGATTCCCTGGCTTCCTTCAACGTTCATTTCAAACACAATTTCCTATGCCACATACGTCTCTTCTCTCAATTCCTTCTTTTCCCCTCCAAAACTTTGTTGTATTGAATATATATTTATATGTATGTGTGTAATATATCATGTAAGTATACACCCATATGTATATGTATATATTTATATATACATACACACGTACATATATATACATATATATATGTGTGTGGTTTTTACTTCTCTTTGTGCATGTTCCCTCCAAGCAGAAAAGAAGCTGCTGGAGGGCAGGGGTTGTTTCATTTTTGTCTTTGTTTTCCCAACATCTCCCTAAGAATTCCTGCACTCAGCAGGCATTCAGGTGCCCAAGATGCTTCACTATTATTATTACCAGCAGAATAAGCCAAGAGGAGACAGGTATCATACCTTAGTGGAGAGAGTCAGGAAGACTCAAGTTCAAATCCTCACTACACAGGTTACTGGGTACCCTCAGGTAAAGTCTTTAAGACTCTCAAATTTCCAGCCTCAGGCACTTACTAGTTGTGTGACCCTGGACAACTCCCTTAACCCTGATTGCCTTAAAAAAAGAAGGCTCCAATTACAGAATAGATATCCATCTGTACTGGAAACTCCTAATACAGCTACATGGGTCTGTGATTTCAAAAATAAAATGGGTAACAAATACATTAGACCATTACCCAATTATTCATGTTAGCCTTTTATTTTGACTTGGGCTATCAGTTCCTGCCCTGGACAGCTGACTGAGAGGAAACTGGGAGTGAGCCTTCCAATGGGTAAATCTGGAAGAGGGGACAGGGTAGTGGGAGGGAGACCTGAGGAAGGGCAGACTTGGCTGGGGAGGTCCTGGGCAGCTTGCGGGGTGGGGATAAGGGGGCGTGTGGGCTGACCCTGGCCAAGTCACTGATCTCCCTGGGCCTTCCTCATTTGTAAAATCAGATGATCTCCCGTGTCCCTTTCCACTCAAAATTAGGGTCAAGTCTATGATCTTATGATATATTGTCTAAGCCTCTCATTTTACATATGAGGAAACTGAAGCCCAGAAAAGGAAAGTTTAGTGTATCAAAGGTTTTAGGACAAGAAGAGATGCTAAAAATCATTTTGTTTAGCTCTCACATTTGTAGATGAGAATGCTAGGATCCATGAGGCTAGTTAAGTGACTTGCTCAAGGTCACCCAGTCAGTCAGTCAACATTGATCAGGGACCCATTGGGTGACACTGAGCATACAAAGAGAAAGTGAGCCTGCCCTATAAGGAAACATCACAGGCAGACAGATGCAAAGTGGTCCTACCTTCTTGGCCTCCCTGTACTTCACATTCCCCATGTCCCCTACCATCGTCACAGCTGATGGAAGAAATATCACCTCTGTGCTCACTGGGCAAAAAATGGTTGTCCTCTGTTTTCACCATCAAAGGATGGTCTCTGAAACCAACCATTTGAAGTCTCCCGAGGATATGATTGTAGTGAATACCGTTTACATCTGCACTTGCAGCAAAAAGTTTCCCCCACACCCCAATTCCTCCCCAAAAAAGTTGTTGCTGAAGAAGCAAATTTTCTTTCCAAGACTCTGGGGCTGCCTCCAGGGATGACCAAAGGCAAGGCAGTAAACCAGAAAGTTTCCCAAGCATTTCTTCCCTAGCCATTGAAGCCAGAAACTTGGGTGCCCTGAATTGCCAGGGTGCCCCATGGGAGGGAGGCACTCCACACCACTGGGACATCTCCACTTTCCTTTCCAGGTAACAATTAGGATCTATTTCACTGGTTCCAAGTCCTTCCTTTTTGTTTTCTAAGCTAAGTGCTACATTAACCAAATAATTCAACAACAGGTATTTGTACTACTTTCTAGTACAACCCTAGACCCTGGGGATACAAAACCCGAAGTGGCAAACGGTCCCTGCCCTCAAGGAGTTTCCAATCCTAGCTGGGCCAAGCCTACAGCAGGAATGGGTTTCTTTAGAAAAGGTGATCTCTCATTCTGGTCCAGGTAATGGAAGAGCCTTCTGGAGACACATTCGGACTGGGCACGTTAGTCTGGTAGTAGGGGTGGGGCTAGTGCTCACCTGTTCCTGGCAAAAGTGGTATATGATACTCCAGAATTTTCAATAGGTTTAATATCCCTTTTGGTGGTTCAGTGGGTAGAGTACTGATTCCTTAGAATCAGGAAGACACATCATCCTGAGTTCAAATCTGTCCTCAGACGCTTCCTAGCTGGGTAACCTTGGACAAGTCATGGAGGATACTGGAAATGTTTTGCCATTTCCTTCTCCATCACAGATGAGGAAACTGAGGCAAACAGGGTTAAGTAACTTGCCCAGGGTCACACTACTAATTGTCTGAGGTAGAATTTGAGCTCAGGTCTTCCTGACTCCAGGTCCAGTACTCTATCCAGTGCACCATCTAGCTGCCCAATGCCTTTGCAGCACGATAGAAATGTCAGTTTACAACATTTATAGATCCCTTATTATGTGCCAAGCACTGTGTTAAGTACTTTACAAAAATTATCTCATTTGATTCCCCACAACAACCTGGGAGGTGGGTGCTCTTATCATCCCCATTTTACAGATGAGGAAACTGAGGCAGAAAGAGATTCAATGACTTGTCCAAGATCACACAGTATGTGTCCAAGACTCACATTTGAACTCAGGTCTTCCTGACTTCAGGCCCAGCACTTTACGCATGTGGATATTGTGATGCGTCATTGGTGTATTTCCTTCCTCTAGGACCTCTCATCCCCTTTGTCTTTCCATCAGCACCCCAAAGATATTGGAGCCAATAGCCTCTGGCTCCCTTAGTATTTTGGGGATATTGGAGTCACTGGGGGCTGTTGATCATTCCCCACTCTTGCTTGATCTGACTGATCCCAGTACCTTGATCAGGCACACCTGTGCCTTACCATACCTTTTAAAAACACTTTCTGTCTTCAATTTATGTGCACTCCTCATGTGTCTTTCCTGCCAACCAATGCCCTAGACAATGGAGATGTTTTAAATAAAGTGACAAATTCCTATTCTCAAGAAACTTGTATTCTCCATCTGGATGTATGCATTCCTTATGTTTAGTTTTAGCCAATTGAAAAAATATCTTCAATGGCTCCCTAGGACCTCTAGAGTAAAATCCAGAATCTTCATCCTAACATCTAAAACCCTATCCAGAATGGTTTCTAGATCAACCCTTCCAGGCTTATTTAATATTATTAATTAATAATATTAACATTAATAAATATTATTATTTAACACTATTTCCTTCTCCCTGTTCTAGGCAATCTGCCAGCTGTTGCCCACTCAGAACATTCTCCCTCTTACCTCCATGCCTGTTCACCTGCCCCTGGTAGAACCCCAGCTTCTTTCAAAGGCAGGTACCACTTTTTAGAAGGAGAAGCCTTTCCTGATGTCATTTGCTGGTGCTTTCTCCCTCTTAAAAAGACTTCCTATGCCTTTGGGATGTACTTTGACTTGTGTGCCCCTAGAATATAAGCTCCTTGAGGGGAATTTTTTAAAATTTTTCTATCACCAATGCCAAGCCCAGCATCTGGCACATAGTAGGTGCTTAATAAATGCTTGTGGGAGCACTTGTTCAGTATATACTGAAGGACTGTACTGTCCAACCACATCAGATAATCTGGGCTATCAATAGACATATTTCATTTATTTTCTGATATATAGTAGGTGATCAATAAATGCATGTGAGTTGATGGATTTAATTATGCATTGGAATTGATGAGTCAAATTGAATTCCAGAAATAATGGCAGATCTGGAGGGGAAATGTTTGGGGGAATGTGAAGCCCAGTTTTAAACCGGACCTCTGGTTGTCCCTCCTAAGTTTTTTGCCCATTTTCACATTTCAGAAGACAAACACTGCCTTATTTTACAGGTAGGAAAACTGAGACAATGTCCTCTTTTTTCTCCACATCTGAGCTGGAACTGGGGGACTTCTGGGGTTAATTATCTGCAAAGAGCTGGGGTGTGTTGAGCTTGGTATTTTTTTATCAGGCTATGGGTGGAGGTTGGTACCTTAGAGATCATCCACTCTACTCCCCTCATTTTACAGTAAAGGAAACTGTCTGGCTAGTTTCCTTTATCTGAACACACCTGCATTTTGGGTGTAATAGTTGACTGACTGAATGAATAAGTAAATGAATCAATGAATAAAGAGGCGACAGATTCTTAAGAATCAAAGAATGCTGGAAGCAACCTTTGAGCATGGAGTGTCAGACCTGGGAGGAGCCAGAGAACACAGCAAATGCATACTGGGAGGGGCCCTTACAGCTTGTTGGACTTTTTAAGCCTTTCCTAAACTTCCTAGCTCCTAGACCCCAAGTACTGCTTCCAGCCCCACCTTAAAGGCTGTCCTCCCCAGAGGCAGCTGCTAGTCCAGGACCCTGAGCCCAAGAGCCTTGGGAACACCAATGCTGTCAGCCTAGTGCCTTCAACTGTCATCCCAGGAAATAGCCCCTGTGGATGCACAGCCTGGCAATGACTACAGCGACAGCTACCAAAGACCTGGATGAGAAAACTCCTGCCACCCAAGTCCTTGGCACTGTTGGATGGTTCAGCATCAGAAATTGATACGATTTTATCTGTGAAAATGTCATGAAAGAAGAGACCTGACCATCTGCTATACCCTTTCCATCCGACGTGCAACTGAAATCTTTCATGACGACTTTCAAATACCTTGGATGAAGTGACTTGCCCAAGGTCACACACATAGTAAGCATCAGAGCCAGGGCTTGAGGCCAGATCCTCTGACTCCCTAATCAGAGCTCTCCCCACTGGCCCACACTGCCTTGATCTTCTGAACAACAATCTTGTGGCAGACTCTGGTGAGCAGTCTTCAGGATGGGTGAAGGGAGTTGGAGGAAGCAATTTAGGAAGGTAATTGAGTACCTGGGTAGCCTGGAAATAACCTTCATTTTTTGCACTGTTTTCTGAGAGCTGCCTTCAGCTTGCCCCATGGCCCAGCCCTCTGGGACTCTGCCTAGTTTGCCCTTCCAGTGTGGCCTGGGTGGTGAGAGGTTAGATAAACTACACTGCCTCAATGCTCCCACCCAACAAACAACTCACTTCCAGTGTGACCTAGAAGGGAAAGAGAAGACAGAGAAAAGGAAACCGGTAGGCCTTTGGTTCCTGCTCATTTGACTCAGAAAGCAGGATACGGCTGGCAAACCAGCCTCTCATTCCCCCACCAAAGTCCACCAGACTCTGGGACTGTGGATTCTCCTGGGCCTGGAATGACCTGGGAGTCCCACGAGCAGCTGGATTGGGGCCAGGAAGGGAGGCACCCACCCCCCAGACACAGGCTGAACTCCCTGTGCCCTCGTCATCCCCATGATATCATTACTTGGCACCACACCACCTTGCCAAGCAGGCCCCAGGTGGGCCTGCCCTTCCCGTCAGCCTGCCTTTAGGGAACTGACGGGGGTGAGGGAGGAAGGCTGAGGCTGTAAGTTTTTCTCTGAACCCTACTCCCTTCTGCTCCAGGACAGATTCCATGGGTTCACCCTGGGCCACACCTGGTCTTGGGAAGGATCCTTATATAGTTTTCTCTTCTGTGCTGCATTTCTCTCAGAATCACATCATGACAGAGCTGAGAGGGACCTGAGGTTGTGGAATGGCAGAGCTGGGACACAAAATGAAGAACACAAAATGTTCGAGTCAGGAAGGACCTCCCTTTACCACCATCCCTCAGCAGCCTGGGGTCAGGGGCAGGGCTTATCTCCTGAGCTCCAGCATACTCTCCTTCCTTCTCCAACAAGCTCAGTGCCGGATTCCCAGTCTGTCCTGCTTTCATACGAGGAAACTTCAGAATATTTAGACGCTCCTTCAAACACTCCAACATCCCAGCTGCCCACTTCACTCAGTTCCCATGACCCCCTCCTTCACTCTACCTCCACTCATACATATACAGCTGTATACAGAGATATCTATATGCCTGGTTTTCCTGACCTACATGCCCATTACCTCTGCAATTAATTCCTTCACTTAATCATGCTTCCATCTTTGCCTAGGCATGACAAGCCCAATGCTTCATCCTCACTGTGACCCACCTTCTATCCACCGATCGCACTCTTTCCCGGACCCTTCTCCCTCACTGCCTGCTCTCCCCACTTCTCTTTCTTGATCCCTTAGTGAATCAATTCAGCTCTCTTCTACTCTTTACTTGTAGGTCCTTTGGTCCCTTGAACCTTGTCCTCTTTCAAACTCCAATCTTGGATCACTCCTATGATCCCTCACCTTTGCTCCTATTTACATGAGGCTGAATTGGGCTCGAGGAGATCGTGAAACTGTTCCGACTGGCTCCACCCTAACTACTTGTTATCTAATCTCCGCTGGGCCTTCACTGGAGCAAGGCAATTATACTGTTTCTCCCTAGTGGATTCATTATCCCACTCTCCATGGAGGCTTGTGGAGTCCCTCCTATCTCTCCTCCAGCCCCAGAACCCTCTCCACAGCCATGGACTTCCACCTGGCCAGTATGCTCCTCTCACGTTACTCCCTCCTCTTTCCCCACTCTCTGGCTCAGGTGAAGAGATGACCGTCTGTTGGCCAAGGCAACCTTGGCCAAACCCTCTCTGTTCACCAGCGATGCCACTCTATTCTGTCTTCTCCAGCAGACTGTGCCCTCTATCATCCTTCCTCACACTTATCTTTACTATCTACTGGGTTCTTCGTTCCCTGCTGCTTACAGAAACGTCTATGTCTCCTCTATCCTCAGAAAATGCTCAGTTGACCTGGCCATGCCTGCTCCCTATTATCTATATCTCTCCGCCATTTTGGCTAAACTACTTCAATGGGCCATCTCCAACTGGTGCCTCTATTTGCTTTCCTCTCACTCTCTTCTTGCTATAGTTTGGCTTCCAAGTTTCATCATTGAACTGAAACAGCTCTCTCTAAAATTACCAATGATCTCTTCATTGTCAAATCTACTGGGGAACCCATGGCCTCGGGGCCACCTTTGATCCTCTAGGTCCTCAAGTGTGGCCCTTTGATTCAAGACAAACAACTGGATTCAGTCAAAGGGCCCCACCTAAGGACCTAGAGGGCCACATGTGGCCTCCAGGCCGCAGGTTCCCCACCCCTGGCCCAAGGATAAGCCCTGTGAGAACCTAATTTCTACCAGGAACTGTTTTCTTCCCTAGAACTGGAAGGATTAGGAAAAGCTGCTCAGCTTTCTGTCTTCCTCCTCCTTGTAAATACTGAATACAGCCCTGAACAGGAACCACTGGGAAGGGCTCCTGCCTTGGCTCTCATGGCCCATGGCCCGGGTTAACAAGACTGCCTGGCACCAGACTGGCAATTACCTTTTCCTGTGTATGTGGCTTTTGTTGTCCGGTTGAACTATCACCTTCTTTGCTACCCTTCCTTCCTTCTGCCCCCTCCCCTTCTTGACTCAGTCAACTCTGATAATAAGTCTCATGGTTAGTTCATTGACTGGTTCAGGGAGGCCCAGTATAAAGAAGCCACCTGGATCTTTAGCTCGGCCTCTAATAATCTTTCCCATTTAAGCTCAAAGAATCATAGATTGGGCCTGGAAAGAGACTTGGAGCTCATGCAGTCAAACACCCACAGGTGTTTGGCCTTTAGAGGACCTTGGAGGTGAAATGGCTTGCTTTGGTCACCCAATTATGGTAAATGTCCCAGTTGGGATTTGAACCCCATCTGGTCTGTACCCAGCATTCCTTAATGCCTTTCTGTGCTTCCTCTTATATAGAAGTAGATTGTCCCAAAGACATACACTCCAAACTGGGCTCATGCCCCAATCTTCACCCCACCCTCATCCCCACCCCTTGACAAATTATTTTCATACCTCTAAGCATCCCAGTTGGGTCATCTATAAAATGAGGGACTTGCACTACGTGGCCTGGATCTAACTTTATGGTCTTAAGCTCACTGTTCTTTCCACTGGGCCTCTAACTGGAGACAACAAGCCCTGGCTTTGTAGTCAGAGGACCTGGATTCAAATTTACTTCTGAGAAACGAATAAATAAAGCATTTGTTTATTCAATGCTTACTGCATGCAAAGCCAAGTGTACTAAGTGCAGGGGATACAAGTGAGCTGCTCTCAGTGAGCTCCCATTCTAACTGGAGAGACAAAGAAACTGCAAGTCAGTTGGTAAAGAACCATGACCCTTTTTGGGATCCTGTGGGGATGCCACAGTAAAGCAGATGGTGAAGCCTCTTCTTTAATGTCATTTCCACTGATAAAAGGATGTCAATTAAGGCTGTTTAAACCACCAGAGAGCACTAAGGACTTTGGAGACCAGAACCTTCCTTTCTGGGGCCTCAGCTGTATAGCTGCAGAAGCAGTGGCCAGGCTGTATGGCACCACAAGGAACTGCTTACCAGGATAATGGCCAAGGGTCCTGGGCTGGAAGCACTGCTGTTCCTAAGGGTCCTGGCTGTCTCCATCAAGGTCTAAGGGCAGATGGAGATCAAGGTTGATGTGGTTTTTGCTTTGCCTGGCATATGAGGCTTCCTGTCTCTCCCTCATTATACTGGCTGCCTTTGGGACTTGGGACCCTGGTTCTTTCCCTTTCCTTACTGGTAAAATGAACTCAGATCCTATGATGAAGTCCCTATTCCTCCCTGGCCTCAGTTTCCTCATCACTAAGATGACCTAGTTGGACCAGATGGCCTCTCAGGCAACATGATCTTGTGACATTGGCTCTGGGGTTCAGTTTCCTCATCAGTAAAATGGCCTGGTTGGATTAAGGTGGCCAGTTCTAAGTGTATGATCCCATGACGCTGTTAGATATCTCCACTTCTCTCTCTGGGCCTCAGTTTCCCCTCTCTTCAGATGAGGTGGCTGGACTCCAGCTGTAATAATTTCCTGCTCTTTTGACTTCCCCACAGACTTTCCTCCGGCATTCCTGCCATCGTCTCACGCTCTGCCCCATCTTCATCTCTTTTTCCAGGCCGTCCCTTCCCCCATCTCTCAGCAGCTTTCCGAGGCCTGGGAGGCGGTGGGAAAAGGCATCCCGGGACAGATTGCCACCTGGGTGCCAGGCCGCAGGTGTGCATGCCTAGGCCGTGGGGAGCATCCCACAGGCCAATGCACAGTCACAGTGCGCCCTTGTGTGTGTGTGTGTGTGTGTGTGTGTGTGCGCGCGCGCGCGTATGTGATCGCCTGGGTGACTGTGCGAAATTGGGCAAGAGCCCCGTGGGCGGGCGTGGGCGGGGCTGGGCCCGGGAATGCGGCAGGGCCCGGGGCTGCTGGAAGAAGCCCGATGTGCAGAGGTGCCTCCCCCAAGGGGCAGGTAATGACAGCAGCCCCATGTATGGGCCTTTGTGTCAACTGTGGCCTTATAAGGGCAGAAGAGCCCCGCCGGCTGGGCGGGGAGGCAGGAGGGAGGAGGGGATGGAGGAGGCGGGGATGGGATGCCCTGCCTCCAGTCCAGATACCCTAGGACGCCGCCCCCATCCCAACCCGCCGCTGCTCCGGAGAAAACCTTGCGATGCTCCCCGCCCCCCAACCGAAGCACCCCACTAAAGAGGAAAGAACTGTTTCCACCCCCTCCGCCGCTTCCCTCCTCCAGTGCTGCCCTCTGGAACCTCGCCCCGCAGGGCAGCCCCCCGCCACAGGGGTCCCGAGCCTCCGGACCAGCAGGGCAGGCAGGCAGTGCGCACAATGGTCAGCGCTTGCATGTGGGAGATTGGGAGTGGCTAGACTTCATAGTGCTAATCCAGACGCTGCCTCAGGTACCAGTCCACCCAGCTCTCAGAGGTGATGGGATTTTATAGCTGGGAGGCACATAGGGTAATCCTCTTGTTTATAAAGATGAGTCCTACCTGAGGGGAATCGAGGCTGAGGTCAGTAGAACCTAGATTCCATCTCTATCCTGAGACTACAAGTTCAGGCTCCAAACCTGGCAGGAATCTTGGCTTTCACTGAGCATACTGCCCCCCTCATTTTACAGAATTGGAAATTGAGGTCCAGAGGCTTGCCCTGGCTTGCCCAAGGTCTTGTGTGTAGAAGGTGGTCAGAGTCACGACCAGAACTTCTGGGCAAATTCCTGGACTTCTCTAGGCAAAAGAAGGGACTCAAATTTAGGATCCCATCAATGTCACCACCAGGGGGTGCCGATCTTGAGGCAGGGATGGGCTTTGTCCCTCATTGTCCTCCCCAAAGCCCTAGCCACCCTCCTCCGTTCTCCATCTTCTCCCTCCTGCCACCCTTACACTTGGTCTGACAACATCAGGGATCTGTGATCTCATGTGACCCCATGGGAATTCTCCTCTGGTGAGCTTGGAGTGCTTCCAGACTTTCTTATCTTGTCTGGTTCTTGTCCACATTCCCCATGATGCCTCTGGGGACCTTCCTCAAGGTCATTAACGCTTCTGCAGACCCCTGCAGCCACTCAAACCAGAATGTCAGGGAAGAAATTGATCCGGGAGGTCATCACAGAGGGCTATGGCTCCAATCCTTGTGACTCCTAGACCCAAGGTCCTCTATTTCCCCAGTAAAATGGGAGCTCTTTGAAGAGAGGATTTTATTTTTGTATTTGTGTTCCAACTGCCTAGTGCCTGTTATACTCCCATGCCTCTTTTTTTTTTTTTTTTTAAAACAGAGAAGGAAGATGGAGGAGTCCCAGATCTTTTTGTCCCCATCCCTTTTTGGACAGATAAGAAAACTGAGGGAGGCCCAGGGAACAGTGCTGTTTAGCGGAGAGCTAGACTCCTGTTCAGGAAAGATCTGCCTTGACACTTCTTACTAGCTGTGTGACCTTGGGGAAGTCACTTTCCCCCTTGGGCCTCAGTTCCCTCACCTGTGAAATAAGAGAATGAGCCTAGATGATCATCGAGGTGCCTGCCCTCTCCAAAAGTCCAAAAGTGACTTGCCCAGTGTCACATAAGGAGCAAATCACAGAGGTGGTATAAGAACCTAGGTGTCTCCAATGCTATGCCTGCACCACCTCCCACTGTGACTGTGCCTCAGTTTCCTCATCTGTAAAATGCGAGGGTTGGACTGGGCAGGGCAGCTTGATTCCAAGGCATGAGTTTAAATCCTGGGTAAGCTTTTTTCCCTTGGATAGCTCAGGGGCCATCTTCTACCTAAGGCCTTCCTCAGTCTCCCCAAGGTGTCTGTACCCTCTTTACCCTGACATTACTTTGTATATATTTTATATATCACTTGTCTGCCTGCAGGCTTTTCCCCTCCAATAGAATGTAAGTATGTCCATCATCTGAGGTAATGTCTGACATAGTAGATACTTAATAAATGCTTGCTGACTGACTGAATGGATGGATGGATGGATGGATGGATGGATGGATGGATAAGAGTTCACTGAAGGCAGTGTGAGCTGGAACAATCAGTTTTGGAGAACTTAGATTTTGAGGGAACCCTGCAGTCTCCACACAAATGACCTCAGATCTGGAGCAGCACCCTAGAGTTAAGGACGTCCCCAAAGGGATGTCAGAGTGTTTCACCCCTCTACTGGTCATCATGTGCAGAGAAATGATCCCAGGCAGGGATAGGTCCCCCAATCTGGACTGGCCAAGGCTCTAGTTTACCAGATTATTAGAGAGAGAAGGGACTGGTTCATGACTTCATTGTAACTAAGGCCTTCTTTCCCGCCTGGGGATGTTTTCTTTACTAAGAGTCAACAGAGTAAGGAGAAGTGTTTAGTAGTTTTGGAGTCAAGATGATACACCTACACTGGAAGAGACCTCATAGGATGTTAGTGCAACTCTTTCGTTTTTACAAAGGTGGAAACGGAGACCCAGATATTAAGTGGTTTGACCCAGATCACACAAGAAAGTAGGCAGTGGAGCTGGGATTCAGACCAAGATTCTCTGGCTCCAAACCCAGCACTCTTTTCACTACACCATGCTAAAGGTCTGTGTTCAAGTCACTTCCCCCCTACTTTGGATATGATTATAAAGCAATCCTTTAACTCCCTGAATTTCAGTCATTCATTAAATACCACTAGTTTTGGACAACTTGCTAAACTCAGAGGATACAAGGAAAGTAAAAATATATACATTCCAACAGAGAAGACAAATGTTAAATTGTCTCTGAGGGAAGGCTTTCCTGGGGGTGGGGAATGCAAGGAACTGGGAAAGGACAAAAAATTTAACCTCTGACAGAAGGTAGGATTTGAGCTGAGCCCAACAGAACCTGTACACCCTCTTCAATCAGCCAACGCCATTGTTAGAGAGACTGATTCATGCCCTATTCAGTCTGTGTGAAAGAAATGATGGGGTACAGATTCTGGGAACCTCCCTGAACTCTCCTGGAACCTTTCCATTTCATCTGGTTTTTCAGACCCAAATCTATTACCTCTGGATTGCCCAGCCTGCTTCCCACCCCAACCCTCTAGTGTCTGTTATCTCTTGATTGCCTCCAGCACTTTCCCACCCTTGATCAGTCAACCCTGTCCGATCCTCCTTAGACCCTCCTTCCAGACTACTTGACCATCCCCAGATCCCTCTCACAGTCTTTCTGTATATAAGATCCTTCTTGTCTCCATGAAGGGGCTCAGATTCAATTTAGCTCAGATTCTATCTGGCCTGCTTGTTAATACAAGCATTACAAATGGTGAGGCTTCTTAAGAGTCAACTCAATAGAGTAAATGTTTAATAAACATTTTTTTACTTTGGCTGAAAGAAGGCTTGAATTGAATTCATTTGGGCAGGACCCAGGGTGTTGGTATTTTAGGTTCCCAAGTGCCCCAAACCCCAACATTATGGTTCCCTAACTTCAACAGAAAGAAGCTTTCACAGAAACCTGGGAAGCTTCTCTGTGCCTTTGGCAGAGGAGCTACCATTTGACGAATCAGTGATTTGTCCACCATGATGGAATTATCTTGGATCTTTTCTCCAACGCTACCTTACCATATGGGTTGAGAAAGCTTACTTTCTATAGACATCTAGGCTGGGGTAGGAGAAGCATCCTTGGCATGTGGAATGCAGGTTCAGCACCATGCAAGAATATTTCTGCCCTGCTGTAACATTCTCTGTGGGTGAAATCTCAAAGCCATTTTCAAACCCAGACCTCTAGTTGTGCTAAGAAGTCATCTTTTCTATTCAGTAATGCTGCAAGACCCATATTTCCAAGTATTGCACCCCCAGTGGTATGAAAGCCAAATAGAAATGGGGCCACAAGGTATATAAGAATCCCCCAAAGCTTGAGTTATGTGCTTTACATATTAACTTCTGCATTTTTTATTTTGTTAAATATTGGCCACTTGCAATTTAATTTGGTTCAGGCAAAATTCAGCAACTGGTATTTGACACTTCTGCCACATAATTATTTGGATTTTCTAGTAATTTTGGATGTTAGAATGACCATAGAAATTCATTGCATAACCCTTAATGGAGATACTTCTGACCTCACTCTCTCATGTATGTTTTTATAGCCACCTTCCACCTCCAGTTAATTCTCTTACCCTGTTCTTCATGAAATCTATAGCATGTTCTATTCCACATATCAGTAGTCCTTTATGGATATCATCAACCTCCATCAACTGACAGTATTTTTTACATTCCATCCTCATGTTCGCACAATGTTGCTCCATAATATAAAGATTTTCTCCGTCACAAAATGACTTGATTCCAACCATGCACATTCGAAATAGTAATAGCAGTGCCAATCGCAGTTGTCAGCAGATTAGGGCAATTATAAAACAGCTGGTGTTCTCCTAGACATATGTCAGAACTAAAATAGTTATAATTAAAAATGCTTTACAATAAAATAATTCTTAAAATATAACATTTTGAACAATAAAGTAGGGATTCTTGCTTAAAAGGCAGCCAAATGGAACAAAAAAACAGATTTTAAAATTTGGCGCAGTAGGTAAACTCCTAGAGACAAAAGCGAAAATAAGAAAAAAGGTACTCTGCACAGATGCCTCAGAACACCTTATTGCAATAATTAGCCCATTTTAAGCCACTATAATGACTTCCAAGGTCAGCTTGGTTTCCTTTTCTTTGGCTTTAGATGAAAATTTAGGTGCAATGAGATAATTGCAAACCATAAGACACTGTAGAAAGGAGAGTTATGATGGTTATAAAAAGTGCTGAATTCAGTCACAATTGCTCTGATCTCCAGTTAGGAAATTTCCTGATAGAAAAGACAGAGGTAGAGCTCATACCTTCTCTGAACTTGCCTCTAATTAGTCTTCAGGGCACATATACTGGATAGAAGTCAGGAGGACCTGAGTTCAAATCCGACCTTAGACACTTACTAGCTATGTGATCCTGAACAAGTCATTTAACCCTGTTTGCCTCAGTTTCTTCATCTGTAAAGTGAACTGGAAAAGGAAATGAAAACACTAGCTGGGTGACCCTGAGCAAGTCATGTAACTGTTTGCCTCAGTTTCCTCATCTGTAAAATGAGCTGAAGAAGGAAATGGCAAACCAATCCAGTATCTTTGTCAAGAAAACCCCGAATGGAATGGAAACATGGAGAGCCAGATGTGACTGAAAGACTAAACAGCAAGAACCAGCTAACTAAGCTCTGGTTTCCTTGTGGTTGAGGAAGAATTCAGTTTGTTAGAAACATTGGGGCAATGAAACAACAGATTTACATTATAGAGTCCATTATCAGTTAGAAGAGGAAGTTATCAGAGAAGTCGACCTTTTCTAGGGCCTTCCTTTGGCGGAGGTCACTATCCTCAATACTCCCCTCCCCTTTCTTTCCCACAGTTCAGTCCTCCTTTTCTCCTCAGATATGATGAAAATGCCATGCTTTCTCCAACCAGTCAGGCCCAGGTTCTCAGAATCTCTTGCACTGGAACTAAGATAGCTTCTTTGCATAGGGCAGAAACCATACTCTTTCACAAAGACTTTGAGGCCCTTTTCACATTGGACACTGATTCCATCAAAAAGTGTTCCTGCCTCATCAAGTCACCAGAGTTCAGATGAGGTGGCTTTGATGGGATGATGGGACCTGGACCCTGAATTTTCCCATACATTTCAGTAGCCACCAGTCAAGGCATCTGGCCCACTGCAGCCCATCTTGATTACCTAATTAGCTTACTTGCTACTCCTTAATTTCATCTAGATCTATCACTAGATCCTATTTATCTAGATCACAACCTAGATCCTAGGTTGTACCTAGCACACTCCAGGCTATTTACCACTCCTTCATCCATCAAGTTTTTCACTGACCTCTTCTCCTGTTTTGGTATATGAGTACCAATCTCAGTCCCATTAAGTTGCAGATTCCCTAAGAATCTCGAGGTTCTATTAGAGTTACAAATAAACTTTCCTACTTGAATTTTTTCCAGGCAGACCTCCCTGTACCCATACATTTTGGAGTTCCCAGCACCCCAAACTTCATCAGTTTGAATCTCATCTATGCACAGGACAACTAGGGTGAGGAGGGAAAATATTCCAAGAAGGAAGGACAGCCAGTGTGGAGGGATGAATCTGGGAGATGGAGTGCTGTTGAGGCCAGCACGACTGGATTGTCATGAATGGACAGGAGTGAGTTAGAGAATGGAAACGTAGGAAGGGAGAAAGAACCTTAGGTGACAGAAGACTTTGCTGTTTGATCCTGGTGGACACAGGGAACCACTGAAGTTTCTTGAATAAGGTTTGACACAGCCAGACCCAAGTTTTAGGGAAATCACTTTGACAGCTGAGTGGAGGGAGTCAGGGAGGCCAAGAAGAAGGCTCTCCAGGAGAGAGGTGCTAAGAGCCTGCCCTGGAATAGAGGCTGTGGGAGTGGAGAGGAGAGGAAGAGACATAATCAAGCAGCAAGGAAGCCTTTGTGAAGTCCATAATATAAAGATGGCCTGTGCTGAGTACTGAAAAGGCCTGTGGAGGTGAGTCAGCAATATGAACTAGGACAGAGGCCGAGAGGATTGGGCAACGGGTTGTTGGATTTGTGGGGTGACTGAGAATGAGGATTCAGGGATGACACCGAGGGCCTGGGAAGGTGCTGCTATTCTCAGATGGGCAGAGGGAAGGATTTGGGAGGTAAGAGAATGAGCTGCCCAGGTAGGGATGTCTGTAAGGCCACTGCGCAGAGACCTGAGAGCCAAGTGCATCACAGGCCAATGGGATTTGTGGCTGAGATCACCTAGGGAGAGCTGGAGAGCGGGAGCGGAGACGAAATCATTCGGGCACACCCTCCCTGGGAGGGTTTTTAAGAACGGCTCGTAAAAGCTCCCCACAATCCTGGGAGTGGACTCTTCTAAGCAGGAAGAGCACCATTTAATGTGTGATAACAATGATAAGAGTATTTAAATTGCATTAGAAGGTCTTGGCATACATAACATATGAAGAAATTGGGGCTCCAGGAGGGCAAGCCTGCACACTAGTGTCAGAAGAAGCAGGTGTAAATGAAGGCCTCCAGACTAAAGCTGGGGGGCTCCTGCTCCCCCTCCCTAAGGCAGGCAGCCTTTGCTCACCCTCCTCTCAGCCATATTAGCCCTGAGAGCCTCCTGAGGGACAGCCAGAGCTGAGGGTCATGGGGATGGGGTGACCAGTGACTTCCTCCATTGACTCAGCAAGGTGACCAGGTAGTGCTTTCATCTCAAAGGCCAGTGCGGGAGGGGAAGTTTGCAGAAAGAGCTTTCTTGCAGGCAACCAAAGCTTGGGCAGAAGGGAGTTCCCTTCACACAGGGATGGTTGTTGTTCATGTCCAAGTCTTCATTCTCTCATTTTACAGAGAGGAAACTGAGGCAACAGGGTACATGACTCGGACAGGGTCACACTGTCTGAGGTCAGTCTCTGGGACTCCAGGCCCAGTGCTGTGGCCATCTATTGGCTCTCAAAAACCGCCTTTCAGGATCAGTGTGACAGGGCAGAAATGTCTCCGGCAGGGAGGGTAATGGCAGCATAGGGGTAGGAGGGAAGAGACAACAGAGCCAGACCTCATCCAAGTTTGTTCGGGTCCTTGCCCCACCCCGGTTCCACCCCAGCCCAGGTGTTTCCTGTCCTCTTCTTTAGGCTTGCTACTGGGGAAAAGAATTCTGTCGTCTTTTCCTGTTCCTCTCCGTAAATGGAAATGCTCGCAGTGAATGGTGTTGGTCGAGTTCAGAATAGCAGCATTTTTGAAAAGTGAAGAAAATAATTCAATTTTTAAAAACTGCAAAAAATAAAAGTGAAGAAAGTTCCAGACCTGAAGTTAGGGGCCCTGGGTTTGAGTCCCAGCTCCTCTACTTGCCAGCAGTTCGTTTCCCTCTGGATCTCCTTTGCCTCATCTGTAAAATGGGGATAATAATGCTTGAAAGGGCTGTTGTAGAGAAGCCAGAGTCCCATGGAAGCATGCTTCGCTCACAATGCTTGTCCTTTGACCCTCATCTGGTGACTTAATGTGGGCAGAGAGCTCCGGGTCTCCTCTGCCCCAGCGGAGGCCAGCCGTGGGGTGCCTCATTGTTCTCTCCAGCTGCCCAAGGCCCTGGAAGCCTGAATGATTAGCCAGGGTAGCCTCCAGATCTGTCCCACACCCGCCCTCTCCACCTCACTTTCTCTGGTAACTTCTCTGGAGCTGGCCCCAGGATGACGTAAGCCCCTTGAGGGCAGGGACTGGCATATCCCCTTCTAAGGGCACTTAAGGAGAGCCAGATTTGCAGCCTTCTCTTTCCTTCTTGCATTGGAGGCTGGAACCTGAGCCCTCTGTTCACGCTACCACGAAGCCTCGCCCCCTACTTTCACTCACATCAAATATGCTGGGGAGTGAATCAGTGGTTCCTTCAAGGAGACTTTCACTTAAAAAATCAATTCAGCAAACTTATTTAATAAGGACACACTGTAAGGAGAGAGCTGAGTGGCCCGGTGGCTATAGTGTGAAACTTAATAGGACCGGAGTTAAAATCTGATCTCAGATACTTAGATGGGGCATTACTTATCTTCTTTGTGCCTCAGTGACCTCATCTGTAAAATGGGGATAATAAAGGCCCCTACCAAGCAGGTTTGTTGTGAGAATAAAACACAGATAACACATGTAAAGTACTTAGCAGTATTAATGCTGTTATTATTTATGTTATATAATGTTACTGTTATATAGTATAACTATATAACTTATAACTATATACTGTATAATATATATTATATAGTATAACTATAACTAAATGTTACTATTATCTATTGCTCAGCTAAGTGGTCAAGCAGCTAGTGTTGGACATAGACTCAAGAGGTCTTGAGTTCAAATTCTGCCTCAGACATCTAACTGTGTGACCTTGGGCCAGTCACTTAACCTCTGTTTACCTCAGTTTCCCCATCTCTAAGATGAGGATGATAATAGCACCTACCTTCCAGAGGTGTTATAAGGACAAAAATGAGATAATATTTGTAATGTACTTTGCAAAGCTTGAATTTATAGCCACTAGAGGGTCAAGGAGGCTTCATCTCAGAGAGCAACAGTTTAGAAGGTGGGGTGTCAGCACCAGAGATTCAGCTGCAGAAGAGGAACCAATCTTAGCATCTCGTTATCAAGAATAATTACGATAATGGTTAATATGTCGATGTAATGATTATATTAATTAAATTAATATAATGATTGACATGCAAATATAGCAATGATATTAATTAAATTATGGTAACCCTATCTTTATATTATACTTATGCCACTATGCTAATATGGTAATATTAATAATCACTATATTATCCAGATAGTAATATACATAGTTAATATTTTATTAATATGATGATAAAATACCAGATGGAGTTCTGGTGGGTGGCAGGCCCCCACTCAAGTCCTTCCCCTACTCCCCCACTGCTTCTGGTCTCCTGAGGTTGAAGGTACATTATATGCTACTTTTCCCAGGAATGTTTCATGCCTCCTCTCAGGTACAAAGCAGAATAAAGGAGGCCTCTGATGCTCACCACCTGGGACACCTTGGGCAGGCAAGTCAGGGAAGCTCCCTGAGCCTTAGTGCCTTCCTTTGCACACTGAGCCATCCTTTATAGATTAATTTATGTATTTCAAATCATTCTTCAGAATGGTCTCTGAGATCCTTTCTGGCTCCAGATTCTTGATCTAGGACCTTGAGCCAGGTGCATAGCTTGCTATAGAATCAAATTATTTAACTAATAAATCACAGTACTATCTTTTATCCATATACACAACTTCTCAGACATTCTAGGGTATTTTACTCACTATTTTATCGGATCATACACCCTCCCAAATTTACAAATAGGCCAACACATTGCTACCATACTAACTGATTTAAACTGATATGAAAAAACTCAGCCTAAAGGTCAAGCAAATCTTCACAGCACCATATCTTCATCTCTTACCTCCACCCAAAAGGTTTTAATCAAAGTGTACTTCCTATCATTTATATGTCTATTCCCATAATTAAAATTACAGAAATTCACTCAGAGATTACAGCATGGAATTCCACAGAGTGCTGTGAAAAGATCCCCTCTAGGTAAGAGGAGCAGGAAGCAGACTTGATGGAAAAAGTGGCATCAGAGCAGGACTTTGAAGGATGAATGGGGTAACAGGCAGAGAGTGTTGCTGATTTCAGCAAAGATGGGAAATTGGAAAGCACACCTTAAGTTGGGGGTCAAGTAATCCAGTTCCATTGAATAGAGGACATAAGGGGAAAGCAATCATTGTGTGAGGGAGGGGTCAAAAATCATCTCTTTTTGACTCTAACATCTTGAATAGGTAAAAACCAGATTGAGCTAGACAAATCAAAACTGAATGTGAACAGGGCCTGTACACCTCCATGAATCAGTCAAAGTCATCTGTTAGAAACTTGGTCATGCCCTATGTATAAAAGGAATATATAATGTAATATATCAAAAGAAGAAACTGTCTTAGATTTGGGGGGGAAAGATTTTGAGCACTTGAATCAAGATGTTGGAAAAGGCATGAAACAAAAGGAGAACTGAGCTGGTAGAGAAGAGAGATATGGAGAAGAGTTTTTAACTCTACAGGCATCTTGCAATGAAGAACACAGGCTGGGGGAAGTACCAAGGAAAGGTCAGATTCTCTTTTCCCAACTCCCTCTCCCAATGTCTGTTTACAGGCCATGTAATATAATCTGCTGTTCCTTTACTCAAATATTTCCAGTCAACTGAATTTTGCCCCAACCACCAAGAGCATATCTAGAGCTAGATCTAAATCTAACGTTAAGCAGAGAACCTAACTTCTGCCCAGGTCTTACCAGTTTTCCCAACTTGAGGCTTAGAGTAATCATAACTGAACTCAGAACTTGATTTCCAAAAGCCCAAGAGGAAGGAGCCAAATGAACTTTAGGGGTCGTTATACTGCTCTGTAGGTTTAAAATGAGTCAGTTATTGTAATAGGTTGTGTCAATAGGATCACCGATTTAGAACTGGAAAGGATCTTAGAGACCACCCAGTCAAGTCCCTCATTTTACAGATGAGGAAACCGAGGCTCAAGCAGATAAAGTGATTTGCCTAGGATCACATAGCTAGTTAAATGTTGGAGACAGAGTTTAAACCCCAAAGTATTACTAACTCAAAAATCTAATTATCAGATCTACTGCCTCCAATGCTTTACCCAAAGGAATGATTTCTTACAACAGGAATTCTTACCCCAGGGTCCATAACTTGTTTTTATTAAATATCTTGATAAATATATTTCAATGTAATTTTATTTATAATCATAAGTGTTCTATTTCGTGCATTTGAAAACATGTTTTTGAGAAGGGGCCTGTTCTTGGTTTTCACCAGAATGACTGCCCAAGAGTCCATGATGAGCCCCTGCTTTAAAGGAAGGATTTCATGCTCCTTAAAGAAAAGGAAAGAAGTGAAGGCCAAATCTCTCAAGGAAGCCACCAAGTAGTTCTTTTTCCTGTAAGTTTCTCTGTGGGAGAAAATGCCACCCCACCTGGGAGGAAAGTCAGACAATGAGGCTCTTCCTCCTCCCCGGCCTTACTCCAGAGTCACTCTGTAGACTGGGGAGAAAAAGATGGTGAAGGGTGCAGAGAGGGGGTGAGGGGTGCAGAGATATGGAAGAGAAGAGCTTCTCTCTCGATTATTTTGGGAAAGGCAACCCCAAGAGAGGAACCAGCAGGTTAATGGGACTTGCATGGGGTATGTCTGATTGTAAGAGAGAATGTGTGTGCCTGGGAGTATGAAGCTTGTGAAAATAAACAGTCCTAATCTTCTCAGGCTGAGAAGATTGGGTGAGCAAACACAGATCCCTCCCCAGTTTTTCCCAGCCCAGGAGGGGAGGGAGGAAGAGGGTTCAGAGCTAGCCCTGTCCAGCCACCCTAGGGCTCTCAAAGGTGTCCCCAGGATCCCCAAGGCCTGAGAGAAGGGTTAATGACACAATCCTAGGAAGAAGAGGAAAGGGAAAACCTAGGGAGAGGGCCACCTGAGAAACAGACTACAGAATGAGAAAGGTAAGAGGGAGCTCAGGACAGAGGAAATGAGAGCTGGGCTGGGAGGGATCTTGGAACAGGGAACATGGAATAGTCTATGGAATGTCAAAGGTCAAGGGCCTTTAGATTAGAGCACCTCATAGCTCAGAGAGACCTTGGAACAGGGAATGTCAGAGGTGGGAAGGGTCTGAAAGAGAGAAATCATCAAGTCTGCCCCCTCACCTCATAGAGGAGGAAACCCAGAAGGGAAAGACTTCCTTAAGGGCACACACGCAGGGGCAGAAGCAAGTCTCCTAACTCCCAGTTCTCTGCTCACCCCACTAAATTTTCCTGTTCCTCCATTTCCCCTTTCAGAAAAGCCAGGGAGGGAGAACTGGTTCTTTCTCTTGATGACTGGGCTTGGGGAGGCCTCAGTGTGGTGGGTGGTGAAGTGTTGAGCAAACACTGTGCCTTCTGCTTGCCAGGCCAAACAGGTCATTTGGGAGGCTAATTGCTGTCACTTTAAGAGTGCCTTCAGGCCCAGCCAGCTCCAAGTGACCCTGCCTCCCTTTCCCAGAGCCTGCAGCCAGAACCACTTGTACAGAGAGACAACCAGTGGTATGTGCAGGGGCCCAGGGAGCCATTTAACTGAGGACCAAAGGTCACCTTCCTGGGAGGGGCCTGGTCAGGCCCCAATCATCCCCACTCTCTTCCAAAGGCAAAAAGGTTAACCAAACATCTGGAAAGTATTTCCTTAGAGCATCTGGAGGAAAGGCAACTCCCTGCCTGGTAAAGACAGCCCCAAGCTAGGGACAGGCAGGCCATCTTCTGGCCTCCTTCTGCTGTGGCTTTGAGGCTGGACCTCGCTCATGAATTATCCGTCTCCCTATCCTAGGCACAGGGTTGTGAGCAGTGAGCAGAGAAGGGGTCTGCACAGTGCCCTGAGGGTGAGACGTGAGAGGGAAGCTGGGAGTGAAGAACTCTAGAAATTCATGCAATGTCAAAGTAGGAAGGGGCCTTAGAACTCAGACTATAAGAGCTGGGAGGGGCCTTAGACAGAGAAGGTGAGAGCTGGAAGGGGCCCTTATAATATAGAATGTCAGAGCTGGGAGGGGCCTTAGAATAGAATGCAGAGTTGGGTGAGAACAGGGAATATAGAGTTGGGAAGCACCTTAAAGATGATCCATATTCCAGCCTCCTCATTTTACAGATGAGGAAACCGAGGCTAAAATAGGAAAAGTAACTAGCTGGAGGTCAGTAACAGAGCTAGAACCAGAATCTGGTCTCTCAGGTCCCTGTCTAGAACAACTTGCATGATACGGGCTATCCTCCTTTCGAACTGGGACCTTGAGCTTTTGGGGTGGCTAGAATAGTTTAGAGGACCAAAGGGATGAAGGGCTGTGCTAGAAGAGAAGACAAAAGAGACTCCTGGAGCTGCTTTCTCTTTCTCTCATCACCCTACAAAACCAAATTGGGATGTTACAGGTATGAGAGACAGCCTTGGCTTCTCTAGTTCTGGCCAGGTGGAGTATAGAGCAGAGGTCACGCAAGGCTGCACCATTCTGGGGTGTGGAGGTCAGAGGCTTTGGCTCTTCCTGGCTGCAGGTGTTGTCTCAGGAGGTGGGTACTGGGTTTAAGGCACCAGGACCCGGGAGAGCTCCTGCCTTGGGGTAGGAGTAATTGAGGGTCACAATCACAGCCCCCGCCCCTCCCACCATGATCAGTCATGCTCGTCTGAGCTGAACTGAATATTTTCATGGAACTGAAAGGATAGTGGAACCCAGGATAACTGGGCTGTCCACCTGGTTCCCTCCTGCCTGAAGCGTCTCCTGGTCTCCACCTCCAATGTACTTGGTATTTATTCTCTCTGTATTCTGTGTTCTGTAACCACTTATATGTGTACAGTGTTCTTTTTCTCTAGCAGACTGCAGACTTCTCCTAGTCTTGCCTAGCATATAGTAGTCATGCAATAAGTGTTCGTTGCCTTGACTTGTTGATGAATAGAGTCCTTGGTCAGGAGTCAGACCAGATCCCCATTCCAATCTGCCCCTTTTGTTACATGGCTTTGTAGGAAGCCAGCTTCTGGTGAATCTCAGAAGGCTCCTCTGGGAAACAGAGGGCATCCTCTTGCCCCTCCTATATCCCTGCAAAAAACTTGGGGCCATTCTTTAAAAACCTAAAAATTAGAAAAACAAACTGTAAGCTTGACAACTATCAACAGAAACAATCCCATGGAAATGCAGTTAGGGGTAAAATCTCACCCCAAACCCTCAGCTTTCAGTGAGGCAGAGCTAAGGGGATTAATTCATAGCTAACAAAGGAGCAAAGAAAATGCTTTTGTTCTGTCTCCTACCAGGCCTGCCTCCACCACCCTTGGCTCTGCTAGCTTTCCTTTTCTTTTTTCTACATGGTTATAGACAGCATGTACAAAGTCCTAGTTTCCCTCAGCATCCCCTCTTACGACTCCTTTGTATTTCCTTGGGTGTTTCACCATGACCACTTTTTATGGTACCATAACATTCCATTTCATAATAGACCATGATCTACCCAGCCTCCCTCCAGTTATTGGACATGTAGGTAGGTTATTTCCAGTTTTCTTTGTTAGTACACATAGAGGTGTTATTAACATGTTTTTGTGCAGCTAAGTCTCCCTTCCTCCTACTTTTTTTTTCTTTTCATGTTGAGGTAGAGTTAAAATCATTTTCTAGATCGAAACTCTAGAGCTTTGATGACCTTAGAGTTCATCTGGTCCAGCTCCCATCTCCCTTTCACCCATAAAGTTACTGATACAATCGCTAAGTCAAAAGAAACAGTTCATTCTTTGTAACATTGCATTGCCATATTGTTTTCCAAAACACAGAAGAGGCAGCATAGTTCTACAAAACTGATGGATTTTGAGAGAGAGAAAGGACGTAGGTTCAGACTACCCTTCTACTTAATACCCCATGAAACTCGGCACAAGGCATTTCACTTATTCGGGTCTCAACTCATCACCATCTGTCAACTTGGACTAAGTGACCTCTGAGGTCCCTGGACACCCTAAATTTATAATCCTATGCTTGCACCGGATTGCAATCCCACTAAAAATGTACGAGGACCTGTTTTCCCAAACCCTGACAATGTTAGATGTTTCTATTTTTGCCAAGGCATTCTAGTGGCTATACGGTGGTATCCAGAATCATATTTGAATCTTGGGTCTAATTTACCACTACTCAAATTTTTCCTCCTTAAATTGTAATGTCTGAGTTGCCTTCCTTGATTTTTAACTTGCTTATTGACTTGTTGAACTGAACTGATTTAATCACATGAATGAAAACAGGACTTACTATGTGCCAGACCCTGCTAAGTGCTGAGTATGCAAAAGTAATAGAGGAAGACCAATTGTCTAGGGAAGATACAAGTAGAGGAAGAAAGGGAATAGTTGAGGAGAACTAACAGGTACCTCCCCAGCAGCACGCCTTGGGGATGGCCTGGAAGTGTCAGCAGTATCTAGTGGCTGGAATTGGGCAAAATGAGGTGAAAGGTCACTGGCCAGAGCCCACAGCCCATGGGAGTGGGACTTTGAGTTCTCATGGGAGGGAGAAGACCAGGAAATAGGTGTCATAGCTTGGCAATGGCTCAGAAGTATAACATGATAGAAGATCACTTAGAGATATGGATGACAGCTGAACATGGGAATAATTCAACACTCTACCTTCTGTCTCCTCTAAGAGAAAACCAACCTTGGTGGGAAATAGGGCAGCACTTGTCCTGACATAATAACAACATTAGTGGTCTAGTAGTAGTAGTAGTAGTAGTAGTAAAAATAGTAGTCGCAGTAGTAGTAGCAGTAGTAGCAGCAGCAGCAGTAGTAGTAGTATAGTAGTAGTAGTAGCAGTAGTAGTAGTAACATCTGGATAGTGCCCGAGAGTTTACAAAGTTCTTGATATTCATTATACTGTTCCTAACCTTTATTCTTTCTCTGCACATCATTATAGGAAGGAAGATCTACAGCTGCTAGAACAAACCTGCTACCATTATGTCCACTTTGCTGATCCACCAGCTCCATTATACCTGTTTGAAAGAGCTGGGACTTAAACAAGAAAATGAAGGTGTGTATAATGGCAGCTGAGGTGGCGGGGGGTGGGGCGGGTTATTACAAATTACCGTCCAGCCAACAATGAACCTATAGCAAGAGTCCATCAGGTCAGCCTGGTAGGCTATGAAGGAACACTAACAAAGGCCAAAGAAGTCTGGAAAATAGAGGCAGATATGCCAGTTCCTAAATGAGGAGAAATAGTAAGACAGATTGGTGAAGCCTTGTGACAGATGATCCAGATATTAGGAAACTAGGTACCTTTGGAGACAGGAAAAAGTCTTAGTGGAAGGCATTAGGGAAATTCAGTAGTACATGGACATCTCTGATTATGCTGTTGGCTTGTCTTGAATGAGCAGAGGACCTATTGTGCCTTCTGAAAGACCAGGCCATGCCCTCATTGAACAATGAAATTCTTTGGGCCTAGTTGGCATCATCACTGCATTCAGTTTCCCAGTGGCTGTGTTTGGCTGGAAGGACTCCATTGCTTTGATCTTTGGGAATGTTTGCCTTTGGGAAGGGACATCAACAACTTCTCTCATTAGCATAGCTGTCATAGATAGTGGCCAAAGCTTTGGAAGACAATAACCTACTTGGCCTGATCTGTTCCGTGACATGTGGCATGGCAGATATTGGCACAGCAAAGATGAGTGGGTAGACCTGCTGTCCTTCACAAGAAGTACCCAAATGGGAAAACAGATGGCAGTCATGGTATGGGAGAGGTTTGGGAGAAGTTTGTTAGAGCTTGCTGGAAACAATGCTATTCTTGCTTTTGGGGAAGCAGACTTTAATTGAGTTATTATTTGCAGCTGTGGAGACAGCAGGCCAGAGATGTACAACTGCCAGGTGACTGTTTTTGCATGAAAGCATCTATGAGGAAGTTGTGTGTAAACTTACAAAGATATATGCATAAATTTGCTTTGGAAATCCATGGGATCCAAATATTTTCTATGGGCCCCTCCACACCAAAGAGGCATTAAAGGTGTTCCTTGGTGCAGTAGAAGAGGCCAAAAAGCAAAGTGGTCAAGTGGCCTATGGTAGGAAGACTATAGATTGCCTGGGAAATTATGCAGAGCCAACAATTGTGACCAGTCTTAGAGATGATGCACTCATTTGTGCATGGAGAGACATTTGCTTCTATCCTTTTTGTCTTAAAATTCAAGAGTGAAGAAGATTTCTATCCATGGAATAATGAAGTAAAACACAGTCTTTCAAGCAGCATCTTCACAAAGGATTTGGGCAGAATCTCTCGATGGCTTAGGCTGAAAGGGTTCAACTGTGGTATCTTAAATGTCAACATTCCAGCAAGTGGTGCTGAGATTCAGGTGCATTTGGAAGTGAGAAGCATTTTCTGAGAGTGGCAGAAAATCAGGCCATGATTCATGGAAGCAATATATGAGACCATCTACTTGTACCATCAACTATAGTAAATACCTTTCTCCAGGCTAAGAAATAGAGGGGTAGACCAGTGGAATAGGTTAGGTACTCAAGACACAGTAGTCAATGAATATAGCAACCTACTGTTTAATAAACCCAAGGACCCCAGCTTCTGGGATAAGAACTCACTGTTTGACAAAAACTGCTGGGAAAACTGGATAATAGTGTGGTGGAAAATGGTCATAGACCAATGCCTGACACCATACACAAGAATAAAGTCCAAATGGATACATGATCTAGGTATAAAGGCTGATACTATAAACAAATTAGGGGAGCAGGAATAGTGTACTTATCAGACTTATGGAAAATGGAGAAATTTGTGACAAAACAAGAGATAGAGAACATTGTGAAATGCAAAATGGATAATGTTGATTACATTACATTGAAAAATTTTTGCACAAACAAACCCAATGCAACCAAGATTAGGAGGGAAGCAGAAAACTGGGAAAGAATTTGTACAACTAGTGCCTCTGATAAAGGCCTCATTTCTAAAATATATAGAGAACTGAGTCAGATATACAAGAATACAAGTCATTCCCCAATTGATAAATGGTCAAATGATAAGAACAAGCGGTTTTCAGAGGAAGAGATTAAAACTATCTATAGTCATAATGAAAAAATGCTCTAAACCATTATTGATTAGAGAGATGCAAATCAAAACAATTCTGAGGTACCACATCACACCTATCAGACTGGCTAACATGACAAAACAGGAAAATGATAAATGTTGGAGAAGATATGTGAGAGTTGGAACACTAATTCATTGTTGGTGGAGCTGTAAGCTGATCCAATCATTCTGGAGAGCAATTTGTAACTATGCCCAAAGGGCTACAAAAATGTGCATACCCTTTGACCCAGCAATATCACTTCTAGGTCTGTATCCCAAAGAAATCATAAAAATGGGAAAAGCTCCCACTTGTTCAAAAATATTTATAGTAGCTCTCTTTGTGGTGGCCAAGAACTGGAAATCGAGAGAATGTCCATCAATTGGGGAATGGCTGAATAAGCTGTGGTATATGAATGTAATGGAATACTATTGTGCTATAAGAAATGATGAACAGAAAGACTTCAGAGAGACCTGGAAGGACTTATGTGAACTGATGCTGAGTGAAGTGAGCAGAACCAGGAGAACACTGTACACAGCATCAGCCACAATGTGTGAGGACTGTTTCTGGTAGACCTAGCCCTTCACAGTAATGCAAGGACCTAATACATTCCCAAAGGACTATTGAGGCAAAATGCCATCCACATCCAGAGAAAGAACTATGGAATTGGAACTCAGAATGAAGCAGAATATTTTCTCCTGTGTTATGTTTTGTTTTATTTTTATCACGATTTCTCCCACTCATTTTAATTCTTCTATGCAACATGACTAATGTGGAAATGTGGCTAATAAGAATGTATGTGTAGAACCCATATAAGATTGCATGTATATAAGCTTCCCAGCAGGGTGGGGAAAGGGAGAGAAAATCTAAGACTTATTGAAGTGATTGTAGAAAACTGAAAACAAATAAATTAATTATTAAAAAAAGACCTTTTTCCTGTACAAGAAATCAAGTTTCAGTAAGTGTTTGAGATTTATATGACCTTCACAATCATATTTCAAAATGGGCAATGGTCTCTGCTTTCTTACTTCCTTGATATTTTACTAAATTGTGGGCCTTTTTTGGGGTCAAAGATTGCAAGAAAAGCATGATGACATTTATTTCAATGGATTGAATTATTTCTTATCCCCATTTTCTCTTTTAAGATGAGTATTGGACTTGAAATTAGTGCATCTGTTTGCTTAATCAAAGTGAAAACTGATTAAACCTCTCATTAAATAGACAAGGGTTAATGAACTTGGACTCTTTATCTGCCGTACAGTGGCAAATGCTCCCCATTTTTGAAGATGAAATTAGCCTTAGATAACATAGGTTTTAAAAACTGCCCAGTCTTATGATCATCTGTATCATTTCAAGTAAAAACATGCTAGTTTAACTGGAAAAACTTATGAACAAGTCAATTGATGGTGAAAAAAACATCCTAGACTATATTGACCTCTATTATGCTAGAGTAAATGTATGTTCTTAATTGTATTGTGGAGAGGGCCATGGATGACATGAAGTGAATATTTCTACAGGTATAGGTAGAGGTATGTATATACATGTATGTATATATATATACACACACATGTAGAATGATCTCATGCCTACAGGACAGAGGGCTTAGTGTGGTCATCATCAGCTCAGTCTTGACAAGGTCATGAAGGACAGTAGCATGGTGGATTTATTGAATACAGGCTTAAGTAATTTCTACTCCCCAAGCTCACAGTCTACGGGTGAGGATCATGGAAATATCATATGTGTGGATTATACAATGGAGGTCCATTAGAATGACATAACTAGCTTTTCCTATGTCACATAACTGCAACTATGCTTGTGTCAAGATTGCAAGGTTGGGTTCTGTAGGTCAGAGTATAATAGCAAACTCTAACACTAATTATGGGGAAGGCTTGGAGTATATCATCATATTAATCACACATTTCATTTGGCCACGCTGATTTAGAATAACCTTAAAAATTTCATCAGCTTGTTTCTCTGATCCGTTCCAGGTCACCTATCTCAAGCAATCTTAGCGGAGCGCTATTTCAGAGCATTTCCTCCAGTAAGAAAAGCCGAATCCAGATGTCTAAATGATTGTGCACATTTATTATTTAGCTTCCTGTTGCCGGGAATGCACCTTTTTTCATATTCGTATGCCTAAAAACTGATTATTCTGTTCCGATTTGAAAAGTCGTTTCTATTTTTAATTGTTCTTTTTGCTAATAGCTTCCCATTTAGCTATGTCAGTCACTTTTCTAAAAAGTCTTTCTCATCGAGTCACTGTGGCCACTTTTATATGGTGTGAATTTCAGGTTTGTTCTGAAGTGGGACACTGAAATCATGTTATAGAAACATTTTGTGAGCTTTCTCTCTGGAATGAGGACCCTACTCATAACACAGAATGGGATGTTTCCCTCTTCCCTTTGTGATTGGAAAATTTGATTGCGGGTCATTTCCATAGATGTGGAGAAATCAAGACTACTTGATTAAAAAGACCAAAGTGCATTCCAGCTCTGTCTTATCATCTGATCTTAGCAACCTCAAGAGTCAGGCAAGCAACTATGAACACTTTACAAATAAGGAGAAAAGTGCAATGAGTCAGAATAGTGACTGACATGAGGTCATGGCCTCGTGATCAGTCAAACCCACAGGGTGGGGAGCATGGCAGTGATGTAATGCCAAGGGCATCAGAAGGAAAAGGGCACCTCCTTCTTTTTCAGAGGTGGAGGCCTATGGGTGTGGAATAGCATAGACATAAGACTGGATTGATGTTGGTTAGGGTTTTTGAACTGATTTTAGTCTAATTTTATAAGGGACAAGTAGGGGAGGAGAAAGGACATATCTGAAAATGAAAATGATGTAAAATCAAAATATAGCGGTACTTTTTTTTTTAAAGGACTTTTAAGTCAGGAAGACTTGGATTAGAAATCCATCCCAGACACTTAGAAGTTGTATGACCCTGAGTAAGTCATTGAATCTCTCTGCCTCAGTTTCATCAGCTATAAACTAGAAATAATAACAGCACTGACTTCACCAGACTTTAGTAAGGATCAAGATCATGTATTTTGCAGACCTTAAAGTGCTAGATAAGACCCCTGTTAACTGGGTGACCTTTTGAAAATCACTTGACCTGGGTGGGGTAGGGCTCTTTCCTCATCTGTGAAATGGGAACCATTATAGCTGTGAATGCCATTACTGTGATCAGCCCCTCTCATTCCTGCTGCTCCATCTGGGGCCAGTAACTTCAGACCTCCAGTCCTTCCCTTTCTCCTCAAGGAGGCATCAATGCTTTTTATCTTTCATAAAGATAGAAATGCTCCCTTTGTTCTTTGGTTTTCTTTTAAATCCTCTTATTTTAGTATATACTTGGCAAATATCAACACATAGGAATATTTCCATTTATTGAGAAGAGGGGTGGGGAGTGGGAGGTAGATGGTGGTGGTAAAAGATTGTATGCAGAACCACCAATTTTATTTCTCCTCCCTCATCCCCACTTCCATTCCCAGATATGTCCTGTGACCTTGGTCTCCTTGCTGGGTTTCCCATAGGGTACTGCACAACCTCACTCTTGACCTTTTCCCTCAGGCCTGGAATGCTCCGCTTCCTCCTCAGCTTCCTTTGAGTCTCAGCACATTTTCTAAGAAGCCTTTGCTGATTCTCTTTAGTTTTAGGGCCCTTCCTCTGAGATATGTGCTGTTTATCCTGTATGTCTTCTGTTTGTCCATGGTTGTTTACCTGTTGTCTCCACACTCATCATGGGCAGTCTTTGTTTTTTCTTTCTTTGCATCCTTATCACTTTGCACAGTGCCTGGCATCAGGGAAGTGCTTAATTCATGCTTAATTCATGATTGACTGATGGATGGCACCAACAGAGTCCTCCTTGTCTGTGTCGCATGTGAACTTCCTTCAGCATCTCTGTATGCTTTTTAAAACTGTTTCATTCATGTATTTTTCATTCTTTTTTGGGGTATCTCTATCATTTCCTTCCCTAACCCCAAAAGACCTCCCTCGTAATTAAGAAAAGAAATATACACATTGACTGTGTCTGAGAATATGCCTTATCCTGCACTCCCAGTTCCCTGCCTCTCTGTCAAGAGGCAGGAAGCCTCCTTTGTCACCTGAAGTTGTAATCAGTCACTGCATTGGTTGATCTTCTGGGGTCTTTCCTCCTTTGGCTTTTCTACGGTGAGTGATGTCTCAGGGTTGGGGAGGTTCAGTGCCACATCTGGTCTGGAGATCTTGGTTCCTTAACTTCCAGGATCTGTGTGGGTACTCTCCATATGGTTAGTGCCCCAAACTCCCATAATGCCTCACTCAGGGGCCAGCTTCTAGTGAGAAGTTTCTCTCTTTGTGCTAGGTAGGTTCATAATAAAAGACCAGGCTTGTTCTCAAAGCTCCTCCAGACTGGTATGAGAGCCAGCCTAGTGTTCCCCTGATGGAGTCTCCAGGAACCCCATTTCCAAGGGACAGCCCATGTCACTGGGAGGCATCAGAAGAAGATGGCTATCGAAGGCTAAGGATTACATTCCTGCCTAATTAAGCAATGGAGACTGAGCAAAGCAAGTCTTTCTGTACCCCTCTAGTCCCTGAATCACAAGACGGGACTTCAATAGATGAACGTGCTTCCTATGTTGCCCAGCCACAATCCACCATGACATTAGCTGTTTTCATGGCATGAGTAACCCTCACCCCTCCAACTACTCCCTTTGTGACTCAACTGTGAGAAAAGCAATCCAATCAACACCACTGTTCCTGGAAAGGACATAGCAATCAATTGTCCTGGGACTCCTCTGACTTCATTTTTCAAAACAGTCCTCCTTGGCCAACATTCCCCTGTATGTTAGATTGTGACCTTCTCCAGGGCAGGGACTATCTTGTTCGTCTGAATTTCTATCCCTAACCACTCAGCACAGTGCCTTCTTCATAGAGGCGTCTGTGATTGCGATGGAGTGAATGCATCAGGATTTGCATCTGAATGCCCTTTCTAAAAGCACTGGTCACCCCACTCATTTCATCTCTGGGTAAATACCAGTCACACTTCCAGAACTGTCCTCAGCATATCTAGGAATCTGGAAGACCAAATCCTATTTCTGGCACATAATGCCTGTGTGACCCTGGATAGGTCACCTGACCCTCTCAGTGTCCCCTAGGCCATTCTCTAGGACCATCGCTGCTGATCTGCCTTTGTGAAGGGAGTTTCCACATACCCATGAAATCACAGATCTGAACCAGAAAGAGGCTGACTCCATCATCCTGGAGCAAAGAATGTACCCCCCAACCCAGGTCCAAGTGGTAATCAAGAAGCATGGGTCAGAAGGGGCTCTTCTGACTGTATTGCTTTGCATGCTAGGTCCCTGGGGAGGGAGTCATGGATGGGGGAAGGGTAGCCTGCTCTGGAGCATGACCTCCTGTCCAGGCTGCAGTGATCTTGAGAGGTCCCCATCAGGATCCTGAGAGGTCCCCATCTTGAGGAGTTACTGACATGCTCTCAGCCTCCACTTTCTCCCTCACTCTCAAGTCATTGCCTCACTGACACCTGGATACTTTCAGGAGCCATGATTTCCTGAGTGTGGGGGCCAACTGCCCTGCTCCATGTAGGTCACAAGACTTCCATGTCAGGGGAGATAGTCTTCAATTTTTTTTTTGTATTTATTATAAACTTAGTAACCATCAAATACAAATATTCAAACACAAAAATGAGAACAAAACAAGCTATTGTGTATAGAAAACATAAACTTCCCTAACTTGTTTACAGTTTTCTGAAAAATGTGTATATTCAAAGACTACAGAGCCAGAACAAGATATACAATGTCTCTGGTAATGTAAATGAAAACAACCCTGAAAGACTGCTGGTCTCAGATTCATTGCAGGGACTGATATTGGTTCTGGAGGACAGATGGTCAAATACAATTAATTCTCTCTGCTTGCTAGAGATGCAGTGGCCTCCAGCACCAGGTGGAATCTGGTGGAAATCCTGACTCGCTTACTATTCTGGGCCTCCGTTACATCTCATAGGCAGGTAGGTGGAGGAACAGATACAAAGCTGGGCTTTTGAGTTCAGAAACTGCCTCAGACATTTACTACCTCTGTGATCCTGGACCTTAAAGGACCTTAAAACCTCTCTCAGCCTCAATTTTCTCATCTGTAAAATGGGGCTAATAGCATTTACCTCCTAGGGCTGTTGTGAAGTTCAAATAAGATAACCTTTGTAAACCTTAAAGTGCTAGAGAAATGTTATTATAGTTATAATAATATATAAATGCTAGTTATCATTGTTATCTATAAAATAGGATGGTTGGACTAGGCGGCTCTTAAAGTCCCTTCTAGCTCTGAATCTTTTATTATCTTTTGTAATCCTTTATTATCTTCCTTAAAAATGTCACCAACTCACAATTCCACCAACATTAGATAATAGCCAGTTTCTATACAGCCCTGCCAGCCCTGAATTTTTGTATTGTATTATATACTTTGCCAATTTGATGGGTGCTAATGGGTATCTCAGGGATAAACATACTTGCATTTCTCTGATGAACAGTTTTGCCCTGATAGAATAGTCTCTGTGATTGTGCTGAGCTGCCTAGATTTCAAGCTAGAGCCTCAGAGGTCTAAAAGTTGAAAAAATGGAGGCCTAAGGACTTGCCCCAAGTCAAGGCTGGTAAAGAGGCAGAGTTAGGATTCGAACCCAGGTATTCTGATCCCAGATCCTTCAGTTTTTTCACTACATCACGCTCCTTCCTCGCCATCACTAGAAAAGAAACTGTCCCCTGGGGGCCACTTTTGATACCACCCTTTTCCAATTTAGTTTGGTTAGGCATCAGATGGTCAGATGACAAACATAGTCCCTCATAGGTCCTTCCTCAAAGGCTTTACAGCTTGGTAGGATGGGCATAGTCTGGAGAATCCAAAGTCAGCTCCACACCATAATATAGAGCCAGTATGTTGTTAGTATCCAGCAAGCATTTATTAAGAACCTATTGTATACAAAGCACTGAACTAGCAGGTGGCAATACAAAGAAAAAATAGCTGTGTCTTTGCCTTTGAGGAGCTTATATCCCAAAAGAGGAGAGGACCGTCCAGCGATGCAAGAAAGAACAGGCAGGCCCAGGCAGAGGCTTGGGGTGGGGGCTAATCAGGGAAAGTTCTGGAGGAGGTGATCCATGAAATGGGCCTTGAAGGAAGCAGAGGGAGGGGGGGAGGAAGAAAGAAGGAATGTTGATAATTTGTTTAAGGTCCAGGGAGGCCAAGATGAAAATGGGGGAGGGTAGTGACTCCATTGTGGAGTATGGAAGGCCTTGGATTCCAGGAGGAGGAGTTATACTCTAGTTTGTGGACCAAGGCGCCACAGGAGGGTCTTCCACAGAGGAGGGGCCTGACCATAGGGGAAAATTGGGATAATTCTTGGGGGAGTGAGATGACGGATGGATGTGAAGGGAGGAGGACCAGAGTTGAAACGAGGTAAGAAAGGCCTGAAAGGGCCACCTGGGCACAGATTTTGCTGCTGGAGAGAAGGGAGCACAGAAGGCACATGAGGGGACACACCTTCAGGAGGTCCTAAGGGCCCATGCATTTCCCAATCTGTGATACAGGATTCTAAGGTAACATCTCAGCCTTGGTGCTAGAGAGAAGGATGGTGTTATTAATTAAAAAGATGCAGTGTTGGGAAGACAATGGGTTCACTTCTGGGCTGAGTGTACGTGAGGTGAGGTACCTGGAACTCAGCATAGCAGACCATCTGTAAAGACCAGGTAGAACAAAAGCATGATTTGCTTGGACGATCCCTAGCCTGAGGATATGATAGTGAAGATAATGAAAAGGGGCCTGGTCAGGCAAGGCAAAAGCAGCAGACCAGGACAGACTGGTGAATTCCAACAGGAATTCCCCTAGGCTGAGATCATTCCCAACTGTTCCCAAGGAGCACACAGGCTACTGGCTCCCTTGAAGTATGCTGGACTCCAGAACCAGGGAGCAAAAGCTGGGAAAGGCTATGTCTGCTGGGCACCAGAGTTCCAATCAGACAGAACCTGGGGATGGGTGCACCAACCTTGGCTCAACCAGGGTGGTCCTTTATCAGGGAACTTGGTATTTCCTAATAGGGAGAGGTGGAGAATAGGGGACAATCTTGAATATATAAGTGAGACCACTTAACCATCATCATGCTTTTGGTGCCAAGGATCTGGCACATAGTAGGTGCTTAATAAATGCTTGTTTGGTTAATTAATGGAAAGTCCAGAAGACTGGAAAAGATGAATACATTAAAGTGGCCACCAAAATCAAGGAAAAAAACAACTCTGATATCCCCTTCCTTGGAGAGAGACTTGGGCCCCCTATGGTGCTCCCCAATTTTCCTCCACCTTCTCTTTCTCTCTCTTTGATCAGGCAGGGTCAGGTTCAGGCCCAGCACCAATCTGACCAGAGAGTTGAATGCTGCGTTCTATTCCTTCAAAACATCCAGCATGGTGACCTCCCCCTCCTCCCTATAGCTCATGCCACTATAATGAGCTGTGAACCCCTAGCATGCCTTGGTTAGCTAGGCTTAAGATGCTGCTGAAGTTGGTGGCTGGGGCTGAATGGGTCAGGGGGACCAGACTGACCCTGACTGAGGGGTTTCCTGAATGGCTGTGGAGTTCACAGCCATGTCCAGAGCTGGGGTTCCAGGAAACAGAAAGGAACCAGTCAAAACACTGCCTGGAATCTGTTTGTCCAACAGCATCCGGCCATAGCAACAGCACCCATAGATGAACCAAAACAATGTTCTTTGGGTGGGATCCAGCCTAGGGCCCCCACCTCGTCACATTAGAGGCTTCCTGTGGCTTGAGGATCATGTAGGACTTTCAAGATCTTTGGGAAACCATGGGGTGCCAGCTTCTTCTTTAGCAGAAAGGACTGCTGAAAAGTTCTCCCCCCCACCCCACCCCAATACACAAAGAAAGAGAAGAGGAGAGTTAGGAGAGAGAGAGAGAGAGAGAGAGAGAGAGAGAAGGAGGGAGGGAGGGAGGGAGGGGGGAGAGTGGGAGGGAGGAAAAGAGAGAGAGGGAGGGAGAGAGACTGGGATGAATGTGCTCAGATCACTAACAACAGGTCCTGACCTAGCCTCCAGAGATGGGTACACACACACACACACACACACACACACACACACACACACACACACACACACATACACGGTCCCTTAATAAGTAGGATTCACATTTCCACAGTGCTTTAAGATTTATAAAGTACTCCCCTCAAAGCAATTCTGAGAGGGAGATAGTGCAAGGATGATTGTCTCAATTTTACAGATGAAGAAACTGAGGGTCAGAGAGGTTACCTATTTAAACAGGGAGTAAATGGCAGGGCCAGGATTCACTTAGGTCTCCATATTCCCAAGTCTGAACTCTTCCTCTATTATCATGCCACCCCTTCCAGTAAGTAGGCCTACATTTGGCCAAAGACAAGGGAAACAAAAGCATAAATCTTGAATTCAGGAATCACTTGGGACTCTCTCAGGAAGGGACTCTGCCTCAGTGTCCCTGACAGTGCATGTTCCCTTGCTTCCTTTGACACCTTCCTCAGTTCAAGGGCCACCTTCTGAGCAAAGCCTTTTCTGACTCCAGTGTCTCACTAGGTCTTGGGACGGCGATGTTCCCAGTAGTCTCCCTGGGTACCAGAGTCCTAGGATATTGCAGAGCATTCTCTCCCTACATGTGTATGTTCCTTCCAGTCAAACATACCCCCACCCTCCTGCTTGGCAGAACCGCCCATCTTCTGACCAAGGTTTGGAATCCAATGTACCAGGATAGGTTCAGCACCTCATGTGACCTTGAACCAGTCACTCCTCATCTCTGGGCCTGTTTCCTTCTCTGGCAATGAGGGGGATGAAGTAGTTGACCTCTAAGGTCCCTTCCTGTTTAAATCCTCTGCCCTCTTCCCCTATGGCCATGGACACACTCCTGTTCAGAGAGTAAACTCAGTAACTTTTGGAAATGGCTTGATTGTGTCCGGTCATCCAAAAACTGAAGTCCTTCCAGAGTAAACAGATCATAGATTTGAAGCTGGAAAGAATCTCATCCAGCCCCTTCATCATAACAAGCTCATTAGATTCTTTTCATCGGAACATTTGTAAGGCCAAATAAGAGGGAAAACGAGCCTTTTCTAGATTGCCTCCCTCCCCAGTCTGAACTCTAAAAGGGGCCAGTTCTTTTCCTTCAGATCTTTGGGCTAAAAAGGGCCCATGGGCATCATTCAGTCCATCCTTTGCAGAAGAGGACCCTGAGGCCCGGAGAAGGATAGACCTGCCTTTGGGGGAGCATCATGCCACATCACTTATCCTTGAGACGCACAGTCTCTGTGCCCCTACTGTGTGCACAGCACTGATCAGGCACCACAATCACCTGCTGTCCTTGACTTTAAGCTTCCAACCTCCATCTAAGGAAGGCTGCTGCTTTCATGATAGTGCCCTGACTTGGAAGAGACCTTTCCTTGCTTTACTCTCACAGAGGTTGTTTTCGTTTGTCGTTGGTTCTCAAAGAGGACCATGCCTTGCAAGTGAATTGGATTGAAGTTAAACAGGGCTAAGAAGTTACCAGCCTCACTTTCTCCTCCACAGTCCTCTGGGCCCAAGGGCCAGATAGAGATCAGGATGACTGGAGGTGGCCCAGGAAACAGCATGTAGTGTGGGGGAAAGAGCACTAGGCAAAAGACCCCGGTTTGAATACTGGTGATGCAATTCACTGGCTGTGTGGCCCTAGGCAAGTTTCTTAGCACCTCAGTTTCCTCATCAGTAATGAAAGGATAACCCTTGTACTCTCTAACTTATAGGATGCTGGAAAGTTAAGTGTCAAAGAAAAAGGGAGTTGTTCAACAATGAATTTTGTTAGTGGCTGTTAGTAAAGAGTGCCACTCCTTGAGTCATGCTGAAGACAGTTCATCAGGGCAGTCTCTGACCCAATCCCTTCGCCCCTCCCCTCCTCAGGTAGACACAGCCCCCGGGGGACATGAGCATAACATCACAAATACAGGGGGCTCCAGCAGCCAATTCACAGGTGACATGAGCAGAGTAGGAATGTCTGAACAGAGCCCCAGAGTCCTCTATCCCAGGAGAAATTGAATAGCTGGAGACTCCCCTTTGACTTGGCTGGGCAGCAGGGCTGGTAATTTGGATCACAGGGATCAGCCCTCTTTTCTACCTTCTCTCTGTCCTCTTTTCTCTCTTCCTTCATTTCTCAGGCCTGCTTCTCGACCCTTAGAGACTCTTTAACCTCCCCCATGGTACTAGATAGAGGTCAAAAAGGGTTGTTCACTACATTCCAGTACATTCCCTCCTCTTCCTATTTTTTTTCCCAGTCAGCAAAAATCTGTCTTCTCCCTTTTTCACTCCTCAACCCTCACTGAAGAAAATCAAGATCTGTTTTAGAAATGTGTAGTCTAGCTAAACAAATTCTGCACTGACCACGTCCAAAAAAAATAAATAAATAAAAAGCCTCAACGTGTGATCTTAGTGCATCCCTCTATCTAGTGAAGTTTCATCAGGAGTCTTCTGGAAGTGAGGTTGGCTATTGTATTGATCAGAGCACCTAAGTCTCTCAGGGTTGTCTTTAGAACGTCACTGTCTTCATTGTGTAAACTGTTCTCCTGATTCGATTCTGTGCACTTCACTCCCCTCACTTCAATCAGATATTCCCAGGTTTCTCTGAAACTATCCCATCTCCATTTTTTATAGCATAATAGTATTTCATCACAATCACATGTCATCACCTGTTCAGTCATTCCCCAATTTGGGGGCACCCCATTTTCAATCCTTTGCCACTGCAGAAATAGCTATTAATGTTTGCACATCATTAGAGGTTGTTTTGCTTAGGACTCATCCTTCCCTGTATCTCCCCTCCTTATTCTTTCTCGCCCCACTGCGTGCAATGTATTTCTGTACCCTCTTTTGACCAGGTCAGATGCGAATGAGATTCAAGTGTCCCATACATGCTACCCTCCTTCCTCTTTGTATAGATTTCTACGTGTACACCCCAATTATGAGATAATTTCCCAATTCTGCTTCCTTCTCCCTTCTCAGTGTCCTCCTTTCCAATTTCCACTCGAGCAGGTAGGTTGCACAGTACTAGGTCTGGAGTCAGAAAGACCTGAATTCAAATCCTGACTCAAAACACAGACTAGCTATGTGATCCTTGGCAAGTCACTTAACCTGTTTGCCTCAGTTTCCTCAACTGTAAAACAGGAATGGTAAGAGCACCTCCCTTCCAGGGTTGTTGTGAGAACCAAATGAAATATTTATAAAGGGCCTGGTACACAGTAGCTGCTATAGACTTGTTACCGTCCCATTCTTTGAAGATCAAGACAACTGAAATACTCTCAAACGCTATCTAATTCTTCTGCCTCTTCCACACAATGCAAGTTCTGAAGGGATATGTGGATCATCTCTCTATGACATGGACGTTCATGATTGCTCATCATGGTCATCTTGACCTCAGTATTAGCATTTACAGTTCTGGCCTTTTTACTGGGAATGCTTGGAAATCCTCTATTTCCAGTAGAAGCCTATTCTTCCTTTCTCCCAGCACATCTTCCCTGAAGCAGGACCACATTCAGTTCTGTGAGTTCTTGTTTGTAAGCCCAGACTCTTTACATTCTGGAACATCACTTTCAGAGTTTACTGTTAACCTGTCGTCCTGACAAGGCTCTTACTGTAACGATTCATTCTTTCTGGCAACTTGCAGTTTCTCCCTAGATCTAGAAACTCTGGATTTTGGCTATAACGGTCTTCATTTTGGTGTTTCTTTCAGGAGCGACCAACGGATTCTACCTACCTTAACCAATAATTCTAAGAGATCTGGGTAGTTCCCTTTTCTGATTTCTTATGAAATATGGTTTCTAGACTTTTTTTTGGTCATGACTCTGAGGTAGTTTAGTGATCATTTAATAATCTCTCCTTGACAGTTTCTAGGTCAATATTTTTGCTGAGATACCATTTCTATTTTTTCCCTAAATTTTGACTTTAGCCCGTCTCGTTGCTTTGTGAAGTCGTTAGCTTCTATTCAGTCTATTCTAATTTTCAAGAAATTTGTTGTTTGGGTGAGGTTTTGTATCTTCCATGTTAAGTTGTTAATTAATTTTCAAATCTTTTTACTATACTCTCATTTCTTTTCCCACTTTTCCCTCCAGCACTTTCACTTCACTTACACTGAATGCTGTATTTCAGGATCCCAAGGACAGCTCAGGCTGCAGCCTTGCAAGCTTTCAGTGATCTTAGAGTGGTCTGACTCGAAACAAAGTTTGATTTCTGCCCTCTTGGTCTGAGCTTCCCAACTTCCTGATCTGGGTTTCAGTCTGACAAACACACCTGTGGTGTATTTGGTGTTTCAGCAGACGAAAGCTGGACTCCACCATCTAGAAAACTGCTGGTTCAGAGGGCCAGAGCTATGGGCCCCCTTAAGGTCTGGGATCCTTTGTTCTGGTCATTCCCCTACAGACTCCAGACTAGGTCAGAAGCTAGAGTTGAGACTCTAGTCTTCTTCCAGGGTCTGTGCAACACAGCTACTGCTGGCTTTTCTACTCCCTAAACTTTCTACCCTGTAGTTCTCTAGCAGGTTCCACAACTACCCTAGAATCTTAGAGTCAGAACTTTGCAAACTATTTAGACTAGGCCTCCCCATTCTACGGTGTCCCTTAGATAAAAGTTAGACTTGTGCACACAATTTCGAACTACTTTCTTGGAATCACAGTTTATAAGTCCAACCCCCTCACTTCACAGATGAGGAAAGTGAAGTAGACAGAAGTTAAGTGACTCACCCAGGTTAGTATCTGAGTCAGGATCCAAGTTCAGGTCTGACTCCAAGCCCAATACTTTTATCTATTATGAACCGTTGCAGTTCCCACCCATAAGCAACTAAAATAAAAACCATCCGTAAATCAACCAAGGGTCAGTATCAGTTAAGCAACAGAGTGGAATGGAACGCACCTCATTGAAATCCTGCTCCTATCACTTACTACTTCTGTGACCTTGGGCCACTCTCTCCATTGAGCTTGTTAACTCATCTGTCTCTTCCTGGTCTCAGTCTGTGATATTATGGGGCAAAATGGCAGCTCAACGGCTCTGTGGAAAATAAGAGGGCAATGGCGGCACCAACCAGTGGATGCCAAAGCAGCTGAGGGCCCTACAACTGGGAGACATAGCCTTTCTGGCTACTGTGGAGCAGTACCTCACAGCGACAATGATGCAGGGAAGATGCAAGAGCATAAATGAAAGGCCCAACAAATCTCATCAGAGAACCTCCCGTGGTGGTAAGGGAAGGGGTGGCAACTGACAAACCAAGATAGAAAGCAAGGACATCGGTAGGCTTGTCTAGCTTTAATTAAAAAGCTGAGGGCGGTGGGAGGAGGGGATGGTGAATATTTTTGTAAACAAGGTAGGAAATCAACCAGATAAGGAAACAAAGACTAGAGGCCAGATCAAGAGAGGGTTAAAGTGGATGGCTCTAAAAGGATGGAAGGTGTTTCTGCTGCTCAGCCCTAAAGTTTTATCTGTTTGATTTGTCCACAGTTAAACCTCCTACTCATAAAACTGGAGGCCTCTGATGCTAAGGCAGGGTTTTAGGGTTCTTCCAGCCTAGAGCTTTATAGAACTCCTCCCCTTGGCCAGTTCCTGCTCTTACCCCCTTGCAACTGGAAAGGAAAGGGGAAGAGAGGGAAGTCTCTAATAGATGGTGATGGTTACTAAGAAATTTCAGGGTGTACCATGGGGTCTGTCCTTCACAGCGGGAGGTAGAAGTGATCAGTAAAGCTCTCTTTATTACAGACCTACAAAAAATGAGAGAATTTTACATACACACACATATACATACACATATGTATGTATAACACTCTCTTTTCTTTTACAAAACAGCATCAGAGGAGAAAATGTGGCAAGTAGGTCAGGCACAGGGTCAGAGCCTCTGTGATAAAGCACAGGTACCAGAGGACAAGGATAAAAATTTCACAGTCAAAACAGGGTAACCCCACTATTCAGTAGTTCTGCTGAAACAGGTCTCTTTCCAGTCTCCTCTGGACATGGCCACAATTGGAGCCTAGGTTAGGGTGGAGTGGGTGCTGTGAATGGGAGGAGCGGGGTAGGGATCAAGCACAGAAGGGCAAGGACACTCCAAGCCCTCATCCCCAGTCCTCTCTCCCACAGTTAGCAGCAGCACCACTTCCTTAAGGAAGTCCTCTGCAGTTAGATAACTGGGAAATATTCTTGGTTCCCAAGTTTGGAGATGAACTCTTCCCCAGAAAGACACAGGATGGGCCAAGGGGGCTAGACAGGTAGGGACTGGAAAGGACTAGAGTTCTTCTAGGAGGGCCCCAGGGGAAAACAAAAGCAGGCCCAGCTCAGCAGCCAATTAGCTTCTTGAGGAAAGCCTCCAGCTGGTCTTCATCTTTGATGCCCACAAACTTGTCCACCACGTCCCCATTTTTGATGGCTAGCACAGTTGGCACAGCAGAAACCTGGAAGGGAGCAAGGGGGATAAAGTAGATGACATTATTTCAAGGCTAGAGAATGTGGGCTAATTTCTAGTCTCATAGTTCTATGGGGTGGACAGTGCTGGGGCAATATTCAAGGTTATCACCGAGGTTGGAACAGAATGACGTCCCTTCCTTTGGGAAGTGCCACTTGGGCAAGAAAGTCCCAGAGCTCTGGGGTTTCCCCAATGGAAAAATTCTTTCCATTCAAGCTCCCAGGATTTACCCTTCCCCCTGAAAAAATACATACTGACTCATCACCCAGTGGTTTGGCTGAAGGCATAGCACAGATGAAAATAACTACCGCTACAAAGAACAGCTGCAGGATGGGGGAATGGGAAGAGAGAATGCAGACAGGGGCTGAGAGACCTTGGGGCAGTGCTTGACTGAACTTTCTTGCTGTCCTAGAGGCAGAGAGAAAAAGGCAGTATGATGTGAAATCAGATGAACAGAAGGTACAGCTCATTACTATGAACCAAAACAGAGACACTAGAATTCAAATCTGACAGGAATCCATGGAAAAGTCTTCTGAAATCCTGGGTTCTAAAGAGAAAGGAGGAAAAGGCAGGCTCAGCTCTGCTCCTTGGGAATGGAAAGGAAAGGCGATATAGAAATGACTTAGAAAACGAGGCCCAGATGACCCAGGCAAGGTTTTCATTAAGACAACAGACAGCTGCCTTGGCAGCAGTGTGGTCCAGGGCAGTGCACATGGTGGAGGAAGGCTGACTCAGGTCACTTACTTCTACAAGACCCTATGTCAGTCCCTGCACCAACCTGAGCTTCAGTTGACTCATCTGTAAAAATGGGGACAATATTGTCACATCATACCTCACTAGGTTGTTATGATGATCCAATGAAATAATGCCTCTAAAGCTCTTTGTCAGCGGTGACAGGCTATACATTCACAAGCTATTATTGTTAGATCCACAAACTAGTGACAGGAGACATGAACCCTGCCCTCTCAGAGTCTGAATGCTGAAGAACAAAAGCCCTAACATGAAGGTCGATTTTCTCCCATAGATGTAGTGGGAACGAAGTAAGCACATGAGTTAAATGTTGGATGATCAGGTGAACGCTGCCCTTCACAACGACCTGCTGGATCAGTGGTTTTTAATCTCTGAAGTGTCCTGGGCCCTTGGACACTTAGGCTGAGGAAAAGGCCCATGGACTTCTGCTCAGAATCCTGGTTTTAGGGGCACAAAATAAAATACAAAGGCATACAAAGAAAACCAGTGATATTGAATGAGTTAGGAAAATATTTTCAAAACAGGTTCATGGAGCCCTGGTAAAGAACTCATCTGTGAGCTGCTAGAGGGCAGGGACTATGTGGATTTTATCTCTGTATACACCCAATGTCTAGTACAGTGCTGCCTTTCACACGGTGGGTATTTTAACGTTTGCTGAATGAATGATAGTTCGCTGCAAGGACGATCTCTGATCACGTCATTAGGTGTCATAGCTTAAGAGTCTGTGGCCTTCTCCAAGGCAGCTGATGAACTGCATGTTATAATCAGCTGGATTCCCACTTTCCCCAACAAACCTGGCTGTGTGATATCTACCAATCCCCCAAAAGGAAAAGATTGGAACCCACTGAGGGTATTCCAAAGAATGTGTTTCAGGCCCAGGAGTACATTCCTTACAGAGGAATCTCAGAAATGATCTTGGTCAACCTAGAGGAGTCCCCAACCTGAACAATGGTAACCATGGTAGGATAAGGGAAAACACTCTCATTCTATGCCTAAATTCTGGCACATTTATTCAACATCACCTCAGTGTCACTGTGATTTTATCAAAACCCATAGTACAAGGTGTGTTTGGTCAGCAAGGTTTTCAGATTTTTCAGACTTCAGTGAACTAAAGCCCCATGATATGTTTGTGAGTTACCTGAGTAACAGCCTGACTGTTGGGCAAAATGACGTTCCCAGCAGCGATTGCTCGGGAGAGGCTGAGGCCTTGAGCCTACTCTTTGGCTGGATCAACTTTTGCCTAATCCTTTAAAATATGGCACATTAACTGAAAGCAATCATAAAATGCAGAGGAGGCAGCTGAGATTGTCCAAGTCTCACAGGAGGGAGGAGCTGGGGGGGTGGGTGACAAAGGCTCTGAAGGCCCAGGCTGGTGTTGGTGATTGCACCCTCAACCCCACCCCTTTGCAGTTTCCATTCTAGGCTTCATGGAGCTCTACCAAGCATATGATTGGGTGGGTGGGCACTTAAAAGTGCCAAGAAGCCTGCACGTGCCCCAGCCCTTTTCCTTGCACAACCAATGACCAAAAAAGGCTGCAGATGCTGATCCAGGGAGATTTCAGTGTGTCGGGCTTGGTTCTTAGGGGCCTGGCCTCCACGGGTTACTCTTGGGCGCTCTCTAGTGGTAGTCTGAGGCAGCCAATGACCTTTCCCCAGCTGCTCCTGGAGCAGGGATCATAAGGACTGAAGACCCTTGGGTGTCCCCTCCAATGAGGAGATCCTGTGATTTAGTCACACAAGTGAGGATGCTGACCACCTCTAGGGTATCCAAAAGATGACCACACACTCTATGGACAAAGCAGGGGCTTCGGGGGCAGGGGCCATGGTCCTGGGAATGGCCTGTACTTTAAATCATTGACATGATCTCAGTTTCCTCCGTGTAAAATAGGGAGGCTTGGCTAACTGAGCTATGATTCTATGTTCTAAGGCCCCAGGAACATGAGACTGGTCACTGGAAGGGGTCACTTAGTATGACCTTACATTGTACAGTTAGTTACCAGCAAAAGTGGGAATCAAATTGAGGACCTCCTGCCTCCAAATCAAGGACTCTTTCCATCTCTGATAGTCTACGTTTGAATGCAGGCCTTGCACTAATCATTTCCCTGCTCACTGGTGTCTCAAGGGAAAAATGACTAGATACAAATCCATCAATCTGCTCTTTCACTCAGGTGGGAAAGCTCTTGCCTGAAATGCCTGCTGGGGATGCCAGCAGAACCCTCCCTGGGCACTGAGATCACTTAAAACAGACCATGGCTTGACTAACTGCAGGAACAGAGGAGCCCATGAAGCCTGGAGGAAGATGGGAGTCCAAATGTCAGCTTCTCCCATCTGCTTACAGTGATCCTGGCCCAGTTAATTTGCCTGAGACTCAGTTTCCTCATCCAAGCATTCAAAACCATTCTCAGACTGCTTCCTTCACAGTTGATATGCATCATGGGATAGCATATTTGCTCTATAAACTACAAAGTGATGAGATTTCAGGCATTAGTACTCTACACTTAGCCCCTAATGAGGCTCCCTCACACTAGGTTCAGGACAGACAGCTCTACTGCTGCCTTGCTGGGCTCACCCACCCATCCCAAGAGGCCTCTAATACAGACCCAAGCGGAGAGCCGAATTAGCACAAGAACACAGAGGTGGCATCTGACTGAAAGCAAAGTCTGAGATCAACATGGCATTCCTGCTGAGGAAGGAGTGGGAAGTGGAACACAAAGAAATCTCATGTCTTTTCCAAATGAACAGCTCCATGCATCTTATCAACACCCTTGGAACAGGAAGGTTCTTAGGACTTACTACAACTGAACAAGATCAGTCCCTGTAATGCCACCTCCATTCTCCCTCACAATTGAGACTCTCTGCTGGGAAGAGAGAAGCCAGTGATGGGGAGCACTCCTCCATTGACTTTTACAAAGCAGTCACAGCCCCCTCATCCCTACATGGGCCCCGTCCCACTGCTCTGGGTGGTCCCAATGCTTCTTTTGCAGGCATGGGCTCCACTATGGGTGAGGGGCAGACTAGGGAGATCCACCCAATCCCTGCACAACAGGTTCACTTTCCCTAAGCCCAGAGCAATCAGAGGAACAGAAGCGTCACGGTGTAATGGAGAGAGGAGTAAGAGAAACTTGGTATCAAGCTCTGGGGGTGACCCTGGGTAAGGCCTTCACTTCCCCAAGGCCTCAAGTTTCCTCTTCTGGAAAATGGAACCAATCCCTGTGCTCTCTCCATCACAAGATTGTGATGACAAATGTTCTAATGACTCTTAAGAGGCTTGATGAATATGAGCCAGGTAGATCTGTCTTCCACATGGAGAAGGCGCACAGGCTCTCTAAGGTCACAATACAAATTTCAGGAAAAGCTGTGATGAACTGGCCTCGTGAGGAGAAGGTTGAGAAGCCAGTCTTACCCACTGGCTGCATGAGCCTGGGCAGTCCCTAACACTCCCAGCCAGTGCTGAGCTGCCAGCTGGCCTTGGTGAAGGCAGTCTACATCCCCCAGTGCTCCCTACATGGACATCACGAGTCCTGAACACACACCAAAAAGGTGGGGGGGAGAGGAGAGACAGGACTGGACCGAGAGAGTTCTCTTTTCCGATGATTTATGATGAGAAAACAAGTCTGGGCTCTGGATCAACCCTGTAAGCCGATCCTAAGTAGCTGATCTATGTTGGGTAAGAGGAAGGCTTTGAACAGCTTGAAGGTAAGGAGAAGACTTGGCAATGATCAGGACCCTAATTCTGCCTGCAGCCTGGGCTCTCTTTGCTCCTATCTCCGCCTGGCCAGCAGCCACAACGAAGTCCTGCTGAGGTGGGAGGAGAGGGCAAAGGGCAGGACAACAGGAATAATAAAGAGAAAAGAAGTTGTTGCTTTATTCAGGGAAAACCTGAGAAAGGAACTGGTTCTGGAAGCAAGAAACACTGGAGGGATGTGGGCTGTGTGTAAGTCAGGACATCCTGGAGCCTGGGGGGGCATGCTGAAACACAAAGCAAAGAATGTACGTACATTCCAAAGCTCAGAGGGGGTCTCCCTCCCCCCTCTGGGGAATCTGCTGAGGGTTGTGAAATCTCAAGTTGGGCAGCTGGCCAAGGCTACATCCACCGTGGGGGCAGGGGAGTGGGCTTGGGTCTCAGAGAACAGATGAATGTTTCTGAGGATATGGGGGGAGGGGAGGAACCTAGGAGAGTCTGAGGAAATGCACCTAAATCCCAGAAATTTAGGGAACTGTTTAACATGCTACTCATGCATCTCAGCCTGGCCTCAGAGGGCAGAACCAGGAGCAATGGGCAGTTATGGGGAAGGCAAATGTAACTCAGCTGAACGCAAACCTTCCTAATGACCATGGGATCAGGAAGAAGCTGGGGTGACCAACTGTCAGAGATGCGGTGCAATGGGCAGTTAGTCTCAGAGCTAGGTAGGCCTAGACTCTCCTTAGGCAAGTGGCTTAAGATGTAATGTCTGCAACCCTCTAAGAGTGTAAATCTCAGAGAAGGTGCAAGCCTACATTGGTAGAGGTCATTTCCTTAGGAAGGATTCTCTATCTCAGTGAAATCACAGATCAAGTCCCTATTTCTTCCAATGCCCAAATTCCATGATTTTCAGAAAACTTTAGTCTGTGAACTGAGATTCACCTTCTCATTTGACCAGAAGGAGGGGGGAGATAAAAGGAGGGGGGAGATAAAAGATACAAGCAGGGAGGAGGAAAGGAATCAAGAATCATCCTTCTGCCTGACATAGGATCTCAGCCATCTGCCCTCAACAAACCACCAGGCTGAAGCTCAGGGACTCAGATCCTCTGGTTTGCTGCTGCCCCCTGGACTGATCACTGCCCCAGGCCTACCCAGAGTCACTCTGCAGCCCAGTGGAGACTATCACGAGGCACTCCCCCAGGACTCTAAGGCTCCTTGGCTGTGCAGGGGACAATGGTCATCAGAGTCTTGGCTGCTGGGGAGTGAGGGGATTTGGGGAGATCTGTCTCTGGGATCAATGAACGCTCTCTACAAAATGATACAAGATTTTCTTCAGAGAAGTGGTAGGAGTGAGGGGTGTGTCTATTCTTCATTCCGACCCTTCCAAGGGAGCCCTGAAACACCTCAGAAGGGCATCCTCCTGCAGGAAGGTCATGACAGAGGGACACATCAGAGGATCTCAGACTGAGGCGAGCTCATCCACTTGCGCCCTTCTCAGAGAAGCTTTAGGTCTTCGAAAGGGTCAGCAAGGGTTGGCACAGTGGCCCTGAGGCCTAAATCAAGAATACTGGGAACATCAAGGACCCTTGGGTGTGGGGAGGGGGAATGAAACTGCAGACTACCCAACCCCATTCCGTGGCTCAGGGAGCAGGAGGGGCTCTGTGTGGGTTCCAGGGCCACTGCTAGTACCCGTTCCATACCTCATACTCAATGGCGAGGTCTGTGTTGTCATCAATGTCCACCTTGGCCATCAGCACCTTCCCCTGCTGCTTTGCCACCATTTTCTCTAACCGGGGTCCCAAGATCTTGCAGGGGCCACACCACCTCAAGAAGGGGAGGAAAGGAAGCATCTCTGTCAAACATGGCTGGTCTCACTCTCCCTGCTTCTGGTGCTCCAAGGGAGGGTTCTGTGGGGACCAGGGGCAAGCAGGGTAACTGGGATGTGATGAGGATGAGAACCAAAAAGTATGCATAAAACCTTTAAAAAAGAAGTGTCTAAAGTGAGATAAGAAAAATTCAGCAACTCAAGTCTCAGCTTCAAAGACTTCTCAGGGAAAATGTTTGTCCTCTTGGGAGGTAGCATCAAAACTGGGAGCCCTGGCTGAATATTACCAGGATAGGTGCCCTAGCTGACTATCGGGAGGTGACCACACAGACTTGGCCTTGGCCTCTGATCATCAATGAACAGGGCTCCGCAAGAGATGGTTTAGTTTACCTCCAACACCAAAAGGGAGACTGGGTTCAGTCACTGAGCCCAAAGGCAACGCCAGATGCATAAAAAAGGAAGGAATGCTGTGGTCCAGAAGCTTTAAATTCACTATCTCTGGCAGCAGCCTGGGAGCAAAGTTCTTACTAAGCACAACACTTTCTTAGGGGGAATTACTTATCATAGCTTGGGCAAATCGCTGTCACATCACAAAACACTCACCAATCCCTCAGATTCAGGGATTTCAATCAAAGAACCCTTAGAGCCCAATCCAGAAAATATTATCTCCTTGGACAAATAAGGAAGAGAGTGAGAGAACAAAACATTAAGAAAACAAGTCAAGTGTTTGGCAGAGATGGAGAACTCAGGAGGCGTCCCAGGTTCTAAATCGTGAGCACCTCCAATTCTCACACTTTACTCACTAAGAGGGGTCTAAAGAACTCCCCTTATGTGGCCCCAAGGATCATAAAGACAGTAGACCAGGCTTCCAAGAGAGGCCAGGGGTGCTTTAAACTCAAAAAACAAGTGAACACACGACCAACATCTTGCTGAGGACATCTCCATCGAGAGTCAAACCAATGGGAAGGCACTGATAAATTTTCATAGGCCTTTCCCAGTTCTGAAGAGCAGGAATTTAAAAATATGGGAGGCTTATCTGTAAGGTTATTAAACTTTAGAAACTCAGGAGGCCAAATGCTGCCCTCTAATGGCACTTTGGACACACTTAAAAAAAACAAACCATTTATTCAAACAGAATAATTCTGAAAAGTATTCCAGAGGAGGAGCCCTGGAAACATGGTAGAATTCATGGGACAGTGAAATTAACACTTAAAGAACCTACCCTCTGCATATGCCTGATACTCACTGTGCATGGAAATCCACAACTACTGGGGTCTCACTGTTGACAACTCTGTCCTGAAAGTCAGGCCCATCCTGGACGTTAAAGGTGATGTTGGAGATCTTGGTGGTGGAGAATGTCCGGGCCAAAGTGGGCACAGTGGCAGGTCTACCAGGGCTGCCCTGAACCAGGTCAGGAGGAAAAGGTGCCCAGCGACATTGAGGAACCTTTCTGGAGAAGACAGGGGCCAAGAATCTCCTGAGGACCATACGCTGAGCCATCTGCAAGAAGGAAAAATGGAGAACAGGGATTTGTGAAGGCAGTCAACTGAGGCAAAACCAAAGCTGCCAAGAACTACAAAGGGAAACAGAGAATAAACCTCCCAGAGGGGTCCAAATACAAGGCAGGGGGATGCTGAAAGAGAAGAGGGAAAGGGAAAAAAGGGTGAGCAGCAGAAGAGCCCATGAAGGGATAAGTAGAAGGAAGAGTGAAGTCAGATGGCAAAGGAAAACAAGGTGCAAAGAACTACGACACTGGAGGAAGGTGTGATCTGGGCTGAAGTTCTAGCTTTAGTGTGACTTTGGGCAGACTTTCCTTATCCGTAGAATGCGAGGGCCTGAAGGATTTCTGGGAAAGGAGAGGGAGAGCTCAACTCCAGAAGCCCAGAGATTTGCCAGTGGCTCCTGTGTATCAGCTCTACTGGGCCTAGATACAAAAGAGACAACACACCCAGCAACTTCCTTGGAGGAGCTTAGTCTACTGGGAGGGGGCAAGAGTCAACAATAAATGGCAGAGAAGGCAAACATCCTATCTGGACAGAGGAGAAATATACACAAAGCACTCTAGAACAGTGTGAGGAGATCCCGGGATGCCGGGGCCGGAAATAGCCTTCAGGGATCGTCTATTCCAACCTCCTTTTGTATGGCCAAGGGCACTGAAGCCCAGATGGGGAAAGACCTGACCTGAGGCAGATAATCATCGGATCCGCAAGTATTTATTAAGCACTCACTACACGTCGGACCTCAACAGAGGAGAAGAACAGGAAGATGTGCAAGGAATTTATGTTCTAAGGGGAACACAAGCAACAGAAAAACACACACAGGACAGAAACAAAGTTAATAGAAACAAATATATAGAATAGCTAAATACAGAGCAAGGTGGGAAGGCACCAGCAGCTGAGAGAGGAAAGGCTTCCTGCAGAAGATGCTGCTTGAACTTGGTCCTCAAAGGAGAGGGAGTCTGAGGTGGGGAGAGAAGGAAAGCATGCATTCCAGGCAGGCCCAGCAAAGGCATGGAAGGAGATGTGACAGAGAGAAGGCCAAGCCAAGCTGGCTGCCAAGTCTACAGTACTTTAAGGCTCTTTACATAAAACACCTAACATGTGTTACCTCAATTGATCCTCACAATAACTCTGGGAGGGAGGTGCTCTAATTATCACTCCCATTCTACAGTTAAGGAAACTGAGGCAAACAGAGATAAGTGATAGCCAATATCACACAGCTAAGAAGTGTTTTCTCAATCCTGCACTACCCGCAATAACAAATGAGTCGGGAAAGATAGGCTGGGACCAAGTGTCACTGGGATTTAGAAGCTAAAGGGTTATTCTCTCTTAGAGGCATAAAGATCTGAGAGTGGCTGAGGAGGGAATCATGGTTAGAATGAGGCTTAAGAAAAGTTACTTTGGCAGTTGTGTGTAGGATGAACTGGAGAGGTGAGACTGGAGGCAGGCAGACCAGTTAGGAGTCTGCAGGCCAGAGGTGATGAAGGCTTGAATTAAGGGGTGTGAGAAGGGGTCAGATAGGAGACATTTTAGGGGCTAAAATAGCAAGATATGGCACTCAGTCACACAAGTTACAGGAGATTTGAACACAAATCTTCTACCTCCAACACAAGGAGACCTTAAAAACCAAGTGTAAATCCTGGCTTTTCCTTCTGAGGCAAGTCATTTAGTGGATGGAGGGATGGGCTAGGAAAGCTAAAGCTTAAGATTCCATCAGGTTTCTAAGGTCCCTTGACCTCTAACTGTATGAAGGCACCCCTATAGTGCAGGTGATCTTAACCAAGGGCTGGTGAACTTTTTTAAAATTTTAATTCTATAACTATTGCAATAAAATTGGTTTCCTTGGTAATCCTATGTACCTTATTTTTAAACACAATTCTGGGAAGAAGTTTGTAGGCCAAAGAGTCCAGAACAAAAAGAATTAAGAACTCCTATTATGCAAGATCAGATCAAATGAGATGACATGTAAAGCTGTGTGCCAACCTTAAAGGGCTGTATAAATGCAAACTATTACAATTATTATAGGAGTGAAAACTTGACTGAGGTCACCCAGTTCCACCCTCTCTTTTTACAGATGTATAAACTGAGGCCCCAAGGGGCAGACTTGGCCAGATACAGGGCACTTAATACACGCAAATCAGTCACAAGGATGCTTTCATTCTGGGGGTGAGGGGGAACCATAGTCAACAGGCATGAAATTTGAGGAGGTGAACACTGTGTGGTGATGGAACGTGGCTAGGAAAGGCTTCTTGTATTAGGGGGCCCCTAAGGAAGGGTTCTAAGGGGCAGAGATCAGGAAGGAAAGCATGTCGGGTTTAGGCGGATGGCTTAGGCAAAAGCACGGAGGGAGGAGATGGGCTTTAGGCCACAAATATAGAGCACGAAAGAGAGTAAGGGTCACGGCAGTCCGGGGATATTTTGTAAACAACAAACGTTTAAGGGCTGATTGATTGGCCATCCCCGGGGTCCAGCTCAAGGCCCGGCACGTGGAAGGCGCGGCAGCGAAGCCTGCAGGTTACCGGGAGCGCAAGCAGGGGCCGGACCAGGCACGGCCTTGAATGCCGAGCTCAGGAGTTTGCACCCGGGTCTGGAGAGCGGCTAGGGGAACCACGGCAGGCGCGTGAGCAGGGGACGGTGTGACCCTGAGGACGGGGGAACCGGAGTTCCAGGGCGGAACGTGGGACCCGGGGAGGGGGCCGCCAGGGCGGGCGGACCCGGGAGGAAGCTGGCCGCCGCCCGCCGCCCAACCCGGGGCTTCCCCACGCGCGCCTCCTACCTCCCTGCGGCGCGAGCACGACCACGAGCCGGAGCGACTGGACGCCCCCGGGCCGCCCTACCCTCTAGTCGGCCTCCGCCTCCGCCTCCGCCCCCTGCGGCCCGGCCCGGCCTGGCCCTGCCCGCCCGTCAAGGGCACGGCGAACGTCACTTCCGTTCCGGGGTCGGGCTTGCGTCACTTCCTGCAGCTGCCTCCCGCTTTCCCCAGAGAGAGGAGGGGAAAGGAGGATGGCGCGAAAGGAGGGGGCGGGGCATGGCGCCGCATGCGCACCACGTAGGAAGTGGCGCTCGCCGTTAGAGACGGAGGTGGGTGGGGCTAGCGAGCTAGGGGGACGTTAACGCCCCGCGGGCGTGGCCAGCCGCCGACTCCGCCCTGGTGCCCCGGGTCATTCTGGGTGGCCCCAGTCTTCCCATCTGTCACATGATGGGGTGGTCCGGATGTCACAGTCCTCTTCCAGAACGAAGGCCTAACTCGCAGGAAGGGGTGGGGCCGACTTGGCCCGTGACCCTACCCTCGCCATCCCTGAGCCTTAGTTTCCCCATCTGCAAAATGGGACGGGGGGTGCCTCTGGCCCCTCCCTGCCCCAGAGACACCCCCCCAGGAAAACCTGCGGCTCAGAGTTGGCCACTAAAGCCCCCCAGCTTGCCCCCCTCCCAGTCAGTGCCCTCTGATCTTGAGCCACCCTGCTGACGTCAACCAGTTAATCAATAACCATTGATTAAGCCAGGCACAGTGCTGAGCTGTGGGGCTACAAAAGGGGCCGAAGAGAGCCCCTGCCCTGCAGGGTAGGGAGAAAACTAGCGAACAAATCAGTGTAAACATGCCACAGACAGGATCCATGTGAGATAATTTAGAGAAGGAAAGCCCTGGACGAAGAGCCTGAGGAAGGCTCCGTTTAAGCAGGTGGGACTTTGGCTGGGACTTGAAGGTTGGAAGGGAGGAGGGAAGAGGTCCAGCGATGGGGCACCGCCAGAGAAAATTCCAGGAGCCGAGTGAGCAAGTGCCAACTGTCACGTCGGGCACTTCCATCTCCCCTCTCGGAGCCTTTGCCCAGGCTGTTGCTCCTACCTGGAACATTCTCTGCCTTCTAGAATCTCTGGACTCCTTCCAGACTCAGCTCCAATCCTACCTCTTCAGGAGGTCTTTCTTGATCTCTTCAGATAACTTGTGCAGGCTTTTCAACCTGGGGTCTGTGACCTTGGTTTTTAAAAAAATTTTGGCAAATATTTTTAATATAATTAGTTAATGTTAAAATTCTAGGTATTTTATCCATTTAAAACTATTATTCTGAGAAGGGGATCTTATAGGCTTTATCGTACTGTCAAAGACATAGAAAAGGGGAAAAATTACAAGCATTTATTGAATGCCTACTATGTGCTGGGCACATAGCACTTGGTTTGAGCCTTACAATCCTAGGATCCTGGTAGAGGCTATCATTATCTATATTTTACAGTTGAGGCAGACAGAAGTTAAATGACTACTCTAGAGTCATACATCTATCTAAAGACAGATTGGAACTCTATCCAGTGAACTACCTAGTTGCCTCATAAAACCTCACACACACACAAAAATAACCTCAGTGCTAGTGCCTAAGGTTACTTTATATCTGCTGTTTACGTTATTTGATAGATGTCTGTGTGGCATATACACACACACACATACATATATATGCTTATGTGCCTCTCCTGTTACAATGTTAACACTTTGATGGCAGAGATACTTTTATCTTCATACTTATGTGCCTCTCCTGTTACAATGTTAACACTTTGATGGCAGAGATACTTTTGTCTTCATACTTAATCTGTCTCTCCTGTTACAGTGTTAACACTTTGATGGCAGAGATACTTTTGTCTTCATAATCCCAGGCCTGTTCCTAGGGTTTAATAAATGCCTGATGTACAGGATTAATTGAGTATTAGCTTCATATCCCTATCGTCATGAGTGAATTAAGAATAACTGAGGGAAATAAATTCTGAGATATGCAATTTATCTGCAAGGCATATAGCTGCAGAATAAACTAGGTCCAAGGTCTCTCAGTAGGCACAAGGACTTTGAATATCAACCTTGCACAGATTTTTACATATTAAAAAAAAAAAACAATAGGATACAGAACAGGACATCAGATTAGATAATCTGATTTCCTATTGGAGGAAAGATTAGAGAGAACAAGTGGAATTACCAGAAATCAAAAGATTTACAGGAAAACAACAAAATGGAAATTGTTCACAAAATGGAATCAGTGTTCCCAAGATTGAGTCAGTTTGTTTTTCACATCACCTGTGTGCTTCTCATATGTAAAGTGGAGATAAAAATACTAGTAGTGCCTGCTTTACAGGCTGGTAGTGAGGGTCAAGTGAGATAAGGAGAGAAGAGGGTGGTGTTTTCTGACTCTTAAAACTAGTATCTTTTCTAATATTTGAAGGGTTATCACTGGCACACAAGGGGTGGTCCCATAGGATTATAGATTTAGGGTTAGAAGAGATCACAGGCTTACAGCTGGCAGGGACATTGGTCATCTAGTGCCAGTTCTTAATTGTGCCAGTCAGGCAATAGAGTCATAGGGAAAAGGTCCCCGTGCTAGCCATTTAAACACAGGTTCTCTGACAACCCAAGCTCAATGTGTTTTCAAATATTTGGAGGGCTGCCACATGTGAGAAGGGTTAGGGATTCTGCTTGATGCTTCCTAGATAATGATAGTGATAGTCCCTTGAGTGCAGGGACTGTCTAATCTCTGTCTTTTTATGCTATACTACTTAATTGATTGACCTTAGACAGTAGGGCTGGGAGTAATGGGGAGGTACAATAGTGGGAGATAGGCTAGTTTGGGTTATGCAGTTCTAGTCCCCAAGCCCATTGGCATGGGACCTTCTTAGGCGTGGAGATCAGCTCTGCCCTGTCCTTATTCACCAGTGAGGAGCGAGTCCCAGGCCAATGGGCTTTGGGTCCAAGGTTACATTCAGATAGAAGGAAAAGTTTCCTAACATGTAGAACTGTTCAGAAGGAGAATGTGCTGCCTTGAGACATAACAAGTTTTCCCATCAGTGAGAGAATTTTGAACAAAGGCAGAAGGATGACTTCCTTTTTTGTGGTAAGGGGAATTTTCTGTTCAAGATTGGATTAAATCACTTATGGATTCCATGACATGCTGGGTCAGTGTTATTGTTATTATCGGTGATCTTAGTTCTGAATCTCCACTTCCTCATCAATTAAAGGAGTATCCTTAGTAGAGCAGGAGAAAATGTTGTTCGCCTTCTCCAAGAGGACCAATGACAACCGAAGGTTGATGTGTTGATTTTTGAGTGAATTGGATTTAAGTGAGAAGGAGCCTATGGATTTGGTGTAGAACATGGGTTGAATCTCACTTCTTCCACCCACTGTCCCTAGGCCACTGCAGACCTTTGAGTGTGTGAAAGTTATAAAATATAAAGAAGTGGCCCTACCTGCAGGTCTATGCGATTCTGGCCATCTCACATTGTTCTTTGTTCTCAGATAGGGCTGTTGTCTGTTACCCTCTGTTACTCTCAACTGTCTGCCCCTCCCAAAACCAATTTCCCACCTCCTTTGAGATGCCAGCAGCAGGGCTGCAGCTGCCTACAAATCCTCAGGCTCAGGACGAGTGAGGGGAATGCTTGGAATGAATCCACATTCACCAGGCAGCCAGTGTTCCATGCCAGGAGCTCAGCACAATGAACTTCCTTGTCACAGGCAGGATGAAAATGGGGGTGGGTAGTGGGAAGGATTGTACTTCTATCCCCTCCACAGTCCTGGTTTCCTCAACTGACCTCACATTTCAACCTTTGATTCCTCCTTGTGCCAAAGTCATCCCATGCAATAAAGTGGTCACCAAGGGGCAAGGAGCTCCAGGGGCACCACAGGACAAGGCAGCTTCTGATGAATACATCCTGCAGTGCAGCTGTGGCCACCAAAGAGCTGATGCTAGCTAATAGGAGTTCTCAAGTCCCACCTGCTTTCATTTCTGCTTCTTTGTTTTAATCAAAGTTCTTTTCAAGAAGTGTGTATTAGTCTTATTCAGCATTTGTGCAGAATTTTGCAGAGCCAAATTATGTTTCCCCCTTAGAATGTCAAAATTGTGCCAGGACTGCTATCGTCATTTCACAACTAGGATTACATGTGAAGGCAAAGGCACTGGGGAGCTGGCCCAATATTTACCCTCTGATGTTTAGTATCAGAATTTAGTGCTATTTGAGAATTGTCTTTTAGATTTAATCTTCTTGTTTCCAACCTTTTTACTGCCCTGGAACAAACCAGCCCAGCCTCATACCTATAGCCATCCCTGTGGGAAACAATTCATAAGATCTAATTGAACAATCTGTTCCCAGCATGTTGGAGTAGCAAGGGGACTGTATGCAATAATTTTATTACAAGAAGCCACCAAGATTGCTTAAGGGGGACAGGTATATGGAGCTTGAAAAAACCTCATGTGCAAGTTGGACTAGAATCATAGATTCCCAGACTTATTTGACCTATTAAACCCTTCAAAAAAATTATTCAGCACCCCCCTGGGGTTAGGTTAGGTTAACCCTTATTTTTATTCAATGCCCCGTAATTGCACTTGAGGCTACTACCACCACCCCCCCAACCCCCGTATCATTCCAGCATCCCCCATGGGGTGGTGTCACCCACTTTGGGAACCTATAGATTAGACAATCTGTAATTTATAAGGTCTAAACAGTTAAGTTCCCACTCAGTGCAAGGCATTGCTCTGGCTACTGGGACACAGTTCTCCAAATGGGCACTCAGACTCACTATCTGGGTCCCTAGAGTCCAACAATTACCCACCACCACCATCACCACAGTTCTAGGGATGAGTTTAAAGGGCTGAGGTTTCTAATATGACTGTTAGTGAGCCCCCATCTGTGAGCTCTCCACTGTTTATCAGCCATACTGAGATGATTTTTTATTAAGGATGTTTACTAAACTGGTAAAGTTTAGTAAGCTATAAAGTTTACTATATATTAGATATAGCAAGGATAATTCTTACAAAAACATCTCCCAACCTGAGGCATACTCTCTCAGTGCACAGTTAAGGTCTGTGGGCACAAGAGGTTCAAACTTAGCACATGTGACCAAATGACAAATTCACAGTTCTTGATTATTGAAGTCCTCTTCTCCTTTTCCTGGAGTCCTCATGAATTTCCCTGTAGGTATTCCTCTGTGACTGGCTTCACTATATCTTTTAGTTCTTGCTATAGATACTACCATCAGATGTTGCTGTTTGAAAGACACTGCTACTGCTCTTTTTGTGGTGGCCAAGAACTGGGAATTGAGGGGATGCCCATCAATTGGGGAATGGCTGAACAAATTATGGTAAATGAATGTAATGAACTGCTACTGTGCTGTAAGGAATGATGAACAGGCAGACTTCAGAAATACCTGGGTAGACTTATATGAACTGATGAAGAGTGAAGTGAGTAACCAGGAGAACATTATACACAGTAACAGCCACAGTGTGTAAGGACTATTTTTGATAGACTTAGCCCTTCCCAGCAATACAAGGACCTAAAACAAAGGATTCATGATGCAAAATGTCATCCACATCCAGAGAAAGAACTATGGAGTCAGAACACAGAATGAAGATGTTTGATTTTGTTCCATTTTACTCATGCTTTCTCCCATTCATTTGAATTCTTCTATGCAACATGACTAATGTAAAAATGTGTTTAATAAGCATATATGTGTAGAATCCATACAAGATTGCATGTTGTCTTGGAGAGGGAGAGGAGAGGGAGAAAATTTAAAACTTATGGAAGTAATTGCTGAAAATTGAAAACAAATAAATAAATTTGTAGGGGGAATAAAGAAAGACACTGCTGCTAATAGAAACTCCAGATCTTACTCCATTTGGAAGTTCACAAGGCCCATGAGTGGAGAAAAACTTGATCCTTCCCTTCCCTCAAAGCATTTCCCTCTTATGAGTCCTTTACCTTGTTTTGACTCATTACTAACCTGACCTGCTGCTGGAATGCATTATTCCAAACTGACTTCCTTTGTTAAACATAGTCTCAGATGAGTATGTGATGTAGCTAATTACAAGGTGTGTGTGTGTGTGTGTGTGTGTGTGTGTGTGTGTGTGTGTGTGTGTGAGAGAGAGAGAGAGAGAGAGAGAGAGAGAGAGAGAGAGAGAGAGAGAGAGAGAATCATTTATCTAATGGTTAAAGCATTATGCTTTTTCCAAATTGATGAAATATTTGTTCATAACTTTGACTGATGATTGAGTGAATAAATATGAGTTGGTTTTTTTTGTGTGTTTACATTAATTGGAATAAGGGTAAAAACCTAACCCTTAGACAGAGATGAAATTAGTTAGCCTATGTCTGGAAAAAAAACTTATTTCTTATTTGCAGAAATGAGACATAAATAGTTATGATAAGTAAAGTAATAAGTGTAAAGAGACTTACAAAGTACATGAAAAATATGATAAAGATGAGATGGTTAGGGTGGAGGGTGAGCAGAGAACAGAATGGAAAAGGCTTTATGGAAGAGATGGGATTGAAGCTGAGCCTTTAAAAGATAATAATTTTCAAAAAGATGCCAACGTATGTCCTTTAAATTTGAATGAAATTGGTTTGATCTTAGGAAAGTTGGATATGGGAAAAATAAGATCACTTGCCAGTTCTTCCCTCTAAGAATGCCCTAACTAAAGGAATAATGGTCCAGGGGTGTTGAAGGGGGCAGGGGAGACACTGATTTGGAATCAGAGACTCTGGATTCAAATCCTGACCCTGTGACTCTTGGGATCTAACCTCTGTGAACATGGGTCCATGTTTTTTCAATTTGAAAAATGAAGGGATTGGACCTTACATGACTTCTAAGGTCTTTTCCGACTCTAAATCTTGAAAGTGAGGCTGGTGACTTTGCACAGCCCTCCCTCATTTAAATCCAATTCACTGGCATGTCATGGCATCAGCTCCCTGATGTGGTCCTCTTTGAGAAGGAAGGACAGACAAGAACAAATCTCTGAGCCTATGAGTATATGTGTGTGTGTTTGGGGGTCTCTGTGTGTATTCCAATAGCACCATAATAGCCATAAAAACCATGAAAATCCAACAATGAAATAAGCTCTGCTCAGGTAGAAATGGGGGACACTGTGTTATAAGATTTCGATCTAGTATTTTTATCCAATATGCTGACTCGAAAATGTCCTGCAGTAGAATTTTTGGCAAAAAGTCATCTCAAGTTGGTTTGATTTAGTCTGTTAAAATTGGGAAGGTCTTTTTGCTTTATTCTTGGCTCTGCTGTGATTCCTAATACCCTCGTTCCTTCATTTGTAAATGGGAAGGGATCACATTTTTCTGTTGCTCCCCTTTTGGATCCCCAGAGGCAATTGGACAGATGTGGAAATGAAAGATAGGGGCACAGTTATATTTCATGTTGGGAAACTGGATTTCTTCAACTGCATGGTTCTTTAGACCTTTTCTACCATTAGCACTTTGGTCTTCAAGATGTACAGGAAAGGCTGTGGATTTGAAGTTTTGAATATTTCATGTGTACCTTGAGAGTGTCATTAATTTTGCCACTTGCTTTGGTATGACATTGCAAATTAGCTCATTGAATTTGGAGTTAAGGACCAAGGTTCAAATCCTGCAACTGTAACTTGCTTAGCCCATAGTAAGGCCCTAGATGACTTTGATATCAGTTTCCTCATCTCTAAGATAAGGAGTTTGAACAAAAGGAGAAGCAGGGCAGTAGTATCTAGAGATTTAGAATCTTAGCTTAGGTCTTAGAATCAGGAAGATTTAAGTTCTGCCTCTACTACACCTCTCAGCAAGCCACACAAGTCACAAATGAATCACTGGACAAATTTTCCTCTCTATTCTCTAGGCAACTCTCTGAGGCTAGAAGCTGCAGAATAGGTGGTGATTTCCAGGAGTTCTCTATATGAAGTCCTATCCCTAAACCCTTGAACAAGATAACCTCCAAGGTCTTGTCCAGTTGGGGATCCTTGGAACCTGTACTCCTAGTTGAGGATCTAGTCCTGCATCGGTGACTTCAACAGTGGCTCCTGACTGTAAATGGACCTTTCTTCTGCAGAGAGATTGAGAAGGATTAAAGAGAGTAAGAGGCAGACACAACATGGTCAATTGTCTGTAGCATCTTGGATTGGAAATTTGTTAGCTTCCATTTCTCTCTCTCTCTCTCTCTCTCTCTCTCTCTCTCTCTCTCTCTCTCTCTCTCTCTCTCTCCTTTCTCCCTTCCTTTAATTTTTTTTAGGTTCATGTTTTGGAGGGATCTTTAGAACCTATTCTCCATGAAAGAACAGTTTCCTGTAATACCTCATTCTTAAATGACTTCTCAACAGAATAAGGAATTTATTTTGCCACTACTAAAATTTCTTATCAATGGGTGAAGTGGATGTAGTAGCTACTCAGCTTCATTTACAACCTACATGTGAGCAGTATTTGCCAAAATTGATCAGATGCCCTGTACTCCCATCTCTGGAGGGCGGTCCCAGGGCTGCTCATGGGTTGGTTCCCCATAGAATACCAGGGCCAAGTAGAGAATAGATGAGATACGTTTCCTTATAAACTATGACATTTCTGCGTTGTCATTGTCTGGAAGGTTTACTGAGCAATGGGGCTCTGGAGACATGCACTCTAGAATCAGTTTTTCTGTTGACTTACATTTGCCAAGCCATTTCACTTGTCTTGGTTTCTTAATCTGTAAAGTGATTGGATTAACATTCTGCCTTACCTATCTAACAAACTTGTTAGGAAGACCATATTTATTTAATTTCATTCAACAAATATGTATTGTTCAGAGTGAGAACTTCAATGTTTATTGAATGGAATGGAGTCCATACAATATGAAAGGCTCAGTTAAAGATATTGTGTATATGTGTATTTGTATGTGTGTGTGTATTGTATATATAATAGTACACATAAATACATAAGAGCAGGGGAAAGTGAGGCAATGGTCTGCTGTTCTTTCCCTTCCCCCTGAACCTGCCCAGTCTCTGTGGTTTGCATAAAACACATGAAATTGTTAAAGTGAAGGGGTGAGGTTGAAAGCTAATTCCTTGCCTTAGCTTCACCCAGTTTTGGAGTTAGTTAAGTAGATTCCTGGAGAATAGTTTCCTGAGAGTGGGGATATGGTAAGAATTAAACATTTTGTGACAACTGTTCAGATAGCTTACACAAGAAACCTGAAGGAAGTGTAACAGAGGAGCCAGTTGGACCTGGGTGCCTGATGTGTATCAGCAAACAGGTAACCCCTGCAACTGTGACCCCTTCCCCAAGGGAAAAGAAGCTGCTTCCCCAGCAGATGGAAGGACACAACAGAAGCAGCAGCAGCAGAAAAACCAGGGGATAACGACGGTGCAGTTCAGCGAACAGAGCAGCAGAGGGCACCAGCTCATCAGTACTGGGAAGTTTCCCTTATGCCTGCACTGAGGACACCAGCAGCTTTGCAGCGAAGGAGCTGTAGATTGCCCTAGCCACACAGAATCTCTGGTCATGCATATTTCCTATACGTTTGCACCTTCATCTGTGTATCCTGTATATAATTCCTCCTCAACCCCCTACCCCTGTGATGTGGATGAGAAAAACCCTTTGTGTATGAGGGAAAATCTTTCTGTTTACTTATTTTTTAATATATTGTTTCATGAAATGTCTTTTGTTTTGCACTAATGTGTCCTTAGGCTGGCTGGTAAAAAAAGAAACCCATTGGTGGGGACTCACAAGCTAAGGACTTGAGCAGATGTTGATCCACACCTACAATATGTTTTGAACTTGGGGTAGCGTTCAGAAGACCCATGTATGAAGAGGCTCTGTTTTAAATACCTTCATTAATCTTGTCTATAGTTCAGTCATTACTAATTCTATTTAGACGTTACTTGTCTGTAGTTCAGTCATTTACTAAGTTTAATTATATGCAAAGACTTTGGTCAAAGTATGTTGGGGATAAAAAATGAATAAAATAATTGCTGCTCTCTACATGTTCACACTCTAATACAGAGGAAATGTGGATGGACACAAGTATCATTGCCTCTTCAGAAACTGCAAGGAGACTGATTTGGGCTTAATGTCAAGAAAATCTTGCAACCCTGATTGGTGCCTGAAAGTGCCTCTGGAGATGGCAGGTACTGCCTCTTCAAGAGGATACTGGACAAATACACTTTGGTTATGTCACAGTGAACATGCCTTCCTTTCATGTGTAGATTGGATTGGATGACCAGTAGGGCCCAGTCCAGTTCTCAAATTCTGTTATCCTATGAAGTAGCCACAATACTGTATGAGGCAGTAAGTGCCACTGTCAGGTATTCTGAGCGGGGAGGAATCACTTCAACTGGGGGGAGGCAGGAAAGGCTTCCAGATGGCATTTGATTCTTCTCTTGAAGGATGGATAGGATTTTAAGGGGTGAAAATGGCAGAAAATGGGAATGCATGATCATTCAATTATTATATTAGACAATAAATGCAAAAGTCAATGTAGCAAGAAATAAAATCTAGGAAAGTATTTTATTATTTCCATTGTCTATCTCTCAGTCTCACACACAAAGGCTTCTAACACCTCTGTCTTACCTCCCACAAATTACCCAATTATTGAAATGGAAAGCCTCTTATTCCTAGGAGTTTGGCAAAGTGTCTCCTTTGTGTTTAGAAAACACTATTTAAAAATATATGTTTTGGATGGTGTTCACTCAAAATGAATGAGTGCATTTTGCTCACTCTACTGAGTAACTAGTGTTGCTTGAATAAGGACATTTCCTAAGCATGGCACAAATTGTACCAAGACTTGGGTGAAGTGCAGCATTTGAAAAGTTTATTTGGGTGTTGCTGCAAGCTCTGAGAAGATTGCCTCAGAATGGGGAATGATGGGTGAGATGCAGGGGGCCAACTCTGGGTTTAACATGGAGAAGGGCTTTCTGGATGCTTTCGGGATATTCAGGGATAGTTTGGAGAAGATAGTGGACTTCCCTGCAGTCTTTGAGCAGGATAGGCTGACCACTTTTCAGGTGTGTTGTAGAAGAGATTTATAATTAGATATATCTCTAGACTGGTCTTTGAAATCTCTTCCAACTACTTTCTGTGCCCCTCCACCCTAACTCATGATGGACACACAGTTGCTCCTGCTGAGTTTGCCCCTCATGCTGCCTTGGAAACTTAAGAGTTGGAAGGGAATGTCTAGGCTATCCTCTATATGACTGAGGATCCCCCCTCCACAAGTTATTCAACCTTGGCTTAAAGACCTCCATGGAGGGAGAAGGGGGAACTCACTGTTTTCCAAAGCAGCCAATCCCATTTCTTTGGAGTTTTGGAAAGATTTCTTATATTGAACTAAAATCTACTTCTCTGCAATTTCTATCTATTTCTGGCATGTGGGTAGAACCCTGGACTTGGAGTTAGGAAAAATTGGGTTAGAATGCTGCCTCAGACACTTATGACCCTGAATAGGTCACTGAAAAAATCCTCTGAGCCTTAATTTTTTCACCTGTAACATGGGAAAAAGAAGAACTCTCACTTCCTAGGATTGTTAAGAGATTCAAACAAGTTTATGTACATAAAGTGCTCTCTAAACCTGTGAGCTCCTAATTATTATAGCTCCTAATTCTGTCCTTTGGAGACAATCAGAACAGATCTAATGCAGAGGCTGTTAACATTTCTTGTGTCCTAGACCCCTTGGATAGTCAGTCTAGTGCCATCTATGAATCCCTTCTCAGAATCATGTTTTTAAATACATAAAATAAAGTAGATAAGATTACAGAGGAAGCCAATTATGGTGAAATACAGTTGTCAACATACTTAAAAAACCAAAGAAGTTATCAGACCCCAGGGGAACTCATCTAATCCTCCTCTATATGAATGCTCTACAGATTCTGAAAGACAGCTATTCAGTGCTCCCCCACCCCAATCTCCCCCTCCTGGATAAACATCTCTAGTTCTTTAAATGGATTCTTGTAAGAACCTTTTGCCATTCTCATAAATTGAGACCCAGTTTTGGAGGGAATCAGATGAGAGCTTAAGGAATCAATATGTTATTCTCTACCCAAGAGGGTAATGATGGTTGTGGGGTAGAGGAATGTCATCATCAGAGCTTTGCTTTACCAAAATATCTGGGTCAGGTGATGTGTAGATCTGTAGGCTGGAGGGTCATGGTGGGAATTTTGAGGTGGGCAGAAGACCTGGGAGGCTTCAGTGTGCAGGTGTAATATCTGTGACTGGTAGCAGTTGATGTGGATTTCTACTGAGCTCTTTTCTCAGACTGTTAAAATAATGTTGAAATATTTTAATGACTATGATATTAATTGTGTAATGGATAGAGAGCTAGCTGCCAAGTCAGGAAGATCTGGCTTCAGTTGCTGCCTCTGATACATCCTGGCTGGGTGTCCCTGGGCTGGTTATTTCACCTCCTCAGTGTCCCCAAGCCACCCTCTAAGACTTGGTTGCAGAGTGGGTACCCATCTGCTTCTATAAAGGCAATCACTCCCCAAGTTTCCAATTCCAATGAATTCAGAGGTCTGATTTTTTTTTTCAAAAACTCACATTTGAAATAGTATTTTCTCAACTCCAAAGAGATATACACACAGTGTCTCATGTGATGCTCCTACCAGCCTGTGAGGTAGATAGGGTATTATCTCCATTTTACGGTGAGGATAGATATTGAATCTTCTCAGGATAGTCTAGCTTCCCTTCTGAGGCCACAGGAATGTTAATAAAGCCCAGTTCTGATTAGCCCCTCCCCCTGCTTGAAAACCAACGTAGAGCTACTTTGTTCATACCGCTGGTAAATACAATAGTGGAAACCCAGACCTCCTGGCATCCAGGTCAATCTGTTTACCATTTTTCCACATCATCTCAACTGTGGTATTCCTACAAGGAAGCTTAGAATATCAACCCTTAATGAGAACACACCGACACTCTGTGTGTAAGTCAGTAAAGTCAGTTAGGTCAGTAAGAAGATCAGCTGTTGTTCAGTGGGGTGTGGCTGCTGGTCCCTGTGATGAAGTCTAGTTAACACGATGAAGGTGCATTCCTATCCCTGACTGGACTAGACCTGGAATTTCCTCAGGCTCCATTTTGGCTGCTTTACCCTTGACTGTGGAGCTAGCATCTCCAGCTGATGGAGGAGAGCAGATGGCTTTGGGAGCAGTGGGTACGTTGGGAAGGATCTTGGATTTGGCATCATGAGACCCAAGATCACATCCCAGCTCTGTTCTTACTCCCCGTGAAACCCTGGGAAAGTAATGTCCCTCTCTGGGCCCTAGCTTCCTCAACTGTGAAGTGATGGGGTGGGATTAGATGGTTTCTGAGGCTTACCCTTCCTAGGATCCCATGATACAGCTACTGCAGTGTTGACAGGAAGCTTGTATCCTGAGTACTGCTGAGGTCACAGAGGACTCTGCTGAGAAGGCACCATGATCAAGGGCATACTTGGGTCAAAAGCATTCTGAAATGATCAAAGTCATCTTTTCTAAGTAGGCTGATTGGAAATTTGGGCATGGTCCATTTGAAATGGGGAACTTTATTGTAGGAATTGTTTTCTTAAGGAACTCTTGTTAAGTGTGGTTTTTATAAGATAGCTTCTCAAGCTGTGTTGTCATGTTTTTAGAGTACCAGATTCTGATCATTTTGTGGGGGCAGTGGATATAGCACTGGACTTGGAATCAGGAAGACTCATCTTCCTGAGTTCTAATCTGACCTCAGACATTAAATAGCTCTGTGACCCTGGGCAAGTCACTTCATCCTGTTTTCCTCAGTTTCCTCATGTGAAAAATGAGCTGGAGAAGAAAATGGCAAACTACTCCAGTATCTCTGCCAAGAAAACCCCAAATGGTGTCACAAAGAGTCAGACACAATTGAAATGATCCCAAAACAAAAATTCTGATCATGTCACTGCCATTCTCAAAAACTGGTAATATCTTCCTATTGTCTGAATTCCTGGCTCTTTGCGATCAGATTCCATTTGACCTTTCCAGACCTTTTTAATAGCTAACATAACATAACATGACATAACACATGACATGACATAATGTCACACCACATCACAACACACTATAACACAACACAACACCCCATCGCAACATAACACAACAACATAACCTAACATTTCATACTATTTCCTCTCATACTCTTTATATTCATGCTGTCCATCCTCTGGGTCTGGCTGATGTCACTTCTTCTAGTGGGAATGTCATCCTACCCCAGAGGTATACTGGAGCCAGTTCTAACCGCTTGTGAGAACTGATTGTTAAAATTTCATTGTGAGCATTTATATCTTGGAAAGTGGCAAAGGCTGTGAATCCTTTCTTGTTTTGTTGATTGTTTAGACTTGAGAGAGACGGAGAAAAAGGTTATAATGAAGAGTAAATTAAAAGTATGGGTACTTTTGTTCATAGATCTGGTTGTTAAACATTTACCACCATCCCCCTTTCTCATGCCTTTTCCTTATCTCTGCCTGTTGAAATTCTACACATCTTTCAAGGTTTTAGTTAACTGCCACTCCCTCTAGGAAGTTTTCCCAGATTTCCACAACCTCACTTTTGTGTTTGGTCATCTCATAAACTTACCATGTGTAAAGTTGCATTATATATGACACATACCCACAGATACATTTAAAGCATAAGTATTCTATTTTATTCATGAACATGTCTTGGCCCCACTGGATTGCAAACTCCGAGGGTTTCTTTGAAGTCAGGGATCATATCTTGTCCATCTTTGTTTCTCCTCCATTACCTAGAACATATTGGGGACTTAATGAATACTCAATTAAGTTACATTTTATACTTCTCCCTGTGGAGGCAAGATCAGGCCAGTTTCTGGAGCTCTGGCCTATTTTTCTAAGTTGGCAAAATGAAATCTGAAGTGGATTTATTTGAAGGTTTTCCTTCCCCTGCAGTGAGAATGTGGGTCTTCTCTGAGTTGATTTGCATGAGTGGCATCGTAGCTGATTTTGAAATAGCATGGGGTTGGTGTGATGAGTGATCTAGCAGACAACATCTCCAAATGAATGATGAAGCAGGTGCTACCATACACCTTAATTTTGGAGCTGCCTCCATCAGGACGCACATCAGTTATACATTGAGATGGGGAAGGAGCGAGACTACAGTAAATGTGGACATCTGTTGCACGTTATTTTTGTTTCTGGGTAAAGGGATTGGCTCTGTGATTTACTTAGATTAAATACTTGGACTGAAGTGTCTCATATATTTCCCCATCAACTTCACGATGCAGCAGATTTAGTTTCAGTCTGGGGTGCCAGATTGAATTAAATGCTTTTTTAAAGCCTGAAATCTGACAAAAATCTTTCCCTCGTCAGCTCTTTTAGCCTATTTTTTTAATGAGCATCTGCAGAATAATGGTGTGGTCTGTGGTTTCTTTTCTAGAAAGGAATCCAATTTGGCTTTTGAGGATGATGTCATAATTGGTCAGATAATATATTATGCTTTAAGTGAGGATAACGCTGAATGACTACACATAGTAATGCAAATTTGGAAGGAGCTCCTGTGCCACAGGATGGGCTCACGCATCAGTTGATGGAGTGGGCTAATCCCTCTCCTGTGGGGCACCTTTTATCTCATCACAGCTTTGTACTTTGGCATTTTCTTTGACCTCTTCTTGAGACCACACTCTTTCCTGGGTTGGAGGATCTGAACAACTCCTTCATTTCCTTTACTTTGTCCTTACAGAAAGAAAGCTACAACCCATGGTGGTGCAGAAGGATCTGAATGAACTCCTTGTCCCTTGTCCTTCTCCCTGGGGGAGAGTAATGAACTGACTAGATTCTTCTAGATGAAATTTCATCTTCCAGAAGCAGAGTCCAAATGTGGTGGGTTTTGGACATGTGCCTGTAAGTAGGCACACTCATTTCCCATGAGTTTATCCATAGGAAGACTTTGGAGACAGGTTTTGTTTACAGAATGGTGATGCCAGGGGGCACTGTATACAGCAACAGCAATATTGTACGATGAGCAACTGTGAATAACTTAGTTATTCTCAGCATTACGATGATCCAAGACAATTCTGAAGGATTTAGGATGAAAAAATGCTAATCTACCTTAAGAGAAAGACCTGATGAAGATTGGAGTATACTTTTTTAAACTTTTTTTTCTTGGTTTGGTTTTGTTTTGGTCTGTGTTTTTCTTTACAACATGACTAATATGGAAATATCTTTTGCATGACCAAACATGTATCACTAATATCAAATTGCTTGCCTTCTCAATGAAGAAGGAGAGGAGGGAAGGAGGGAGAGAATTTGGAATAACAAATGTCAAAAATTGTTTTTACATGTAATTAAAAATATTTTTAAAAAGGATTGTGCTTCCAGGATACATATGGACAGCTAGGGAAGGTGCTGGCATGCCAGTTTTCTCCTCATAATCCTATAGCATGAATGTGGACTCAGTGGTTCACTATGCGGTGCTCAAACCCCACCACCATACCCATGCTCTGTTCTAAGTTTGCTTCCTCCTCACAGATCTAATTGCTTTTCTCCCCATATGGACCAATCATTTTTTATGAGCTCCCTGGAAAAGACACCAGGGTCTACTCAGTATAATTTGATTCTCATCACTGGTTGACTTAAAAAAAATAGTAGTGGAGTTTGGTCCAGTTGAAAACAGAGAATCTGGAAAGAAGTGTCTTAGGCCCCAAATGGAATGATGAAAATTTGTAACAGAAAAGCAAAGATATAGATGGCTGAGGATCATAGAGACATCGCTGTACATAATGGCACATGTGGTCTTCAAGTGAATTACATTTATTTTTGAAAAATTATGGAGGAACAGGTAGGCAAGTATGACAAAAATCAAGACTAGGCAAAGTAAAGGTGGTGGTAAATGAGGCAGTTCTATATGTGAAATTGAAAAATTAGTAATAAAACAGAATGCTATAAAAAGACAGCTAATCACTGCATAAAATGGAATCATGGTTTATTAAAAGCAAATCAATCTGGTGGGAATCCTGATTGGATTAGCAGATGAAGAACAACAGCAGATGTCATCCTTAGACAACAATAAATCAGTGGTGATGACAGCAGTTTGGACTCTTACCAACCAGGCTTATTTCAAACCCCTTTGATGAAAGTATATGTTCCTGCTCAACTGGGTGAGAGCCAGGGGTGCAGTAGGATTGAGGGTCAAGCTGAGCCTTGTATATGAACAGAGGAACCAGAAGAAGCTGTGTGGTCAGCAAACACATATCTTGCTTTACCTTAGAATTCTCACTGGATGGGCATCAATTCCATTCCCTGGCAATAGGGAGACACCCCTACTAGTGAGTAGCCTGCAAAGCAGCCAGGTTCACCTTACCCTGTCCGTGGTCTTTGGGTCACCTCCTCCATGACTGATGGGAGCTTTGAGGATTTTGCTGTGTCCAACCCAATGAAGTCAGGTCTTTGCCTATATAGGATGTTAAGGAATCGTGGGTCTGGGTGGGAGTCCCAGGACATGGGACTCCAGGAGAGCCCATTTTGGCATCTGGATGTAAGGAAAGAGCTGCCCTGTGCTGGTGTACAATAAAGAACACCAGGAAGAAAATGGAATGCCATCTGTCTAATCTTGAAGAAGGAGAAAATGACTCTGTGCACACATTGCCATGGTGGAGACAACTACTCTTTCCTCCCCAGCCAACCTCTAGAAGGTCACTTCCATACTCCAGCTGGAGTACTCCCTAATTCATAAATGCTTCCTAAATGTTCACTTATGATCCAGACAAAATTGAAAAGCTTTTTTTTCTTCATTTATGTAAGAATTTAAGGGGCTTGGTACAAAAGAGGGACCAGAGGATTGTGAGTCAGAAAACCTGGGACCAAACCCCTTTGTGAATCTGGTTCTCTGTCTGTGAAATGGGGATACTGATTCCCATTTCAGCAAACTGGAGAATGATACAGAAACGGGATCTGTGGTGCCTGGAGAAGGGAAGGGGACCCATGCACAGACTGGTTGAGGAAGTGTGGCAAAATCAACGGGAAGCAGAATGGAAGATGGAGAGAAGAGAAACCTCTCGACTTCAGCGAAAAGAGCAGCAAAATTTTCTACCTCATTGTCAGAAAACGTTCTGGGCTGATGAAGCAGAGCTGTGCTGGGCTCTGCGCACAAGTGATGGAGATGGGTCTAAGGAGCTCATTACACAGTATTTTGCTAGAGGAGACAACATGATCACAGTCTATCCTTATATCAGTGGGTGGGCCGGGGAGGTGCTGTACTTGGTGCCAAGAGGGCAGAGTCAGGATTGTAGGATGAAAACGAGGGGAAACACTTGAGTGTGGTTCAGGCAGGGTTTACTGGAAAGGCATTTCATACTGGGACAAACACTGAACTGGATGCAGGGCCAGGGGAAGGAGACAGTCCCTGGAGAGGAAGATGAGCTTACCCACCTGAGCTGTGAGACCTAATGCCTAATCTGGTGGGACACAGTGGGGAGGATGCCCGTGGTGAGAGCATATCACCTGCCTCAGAGGAGGCCTCTGGGGAGAACCCCACCTCCCCAAAGAAGGAGAGTGAACGGCTGAGTCAAATGTGTTGTGGTTAGATCAGATTGTGGCTCAGTGATCGTTGGACGGGAGACAGGCACAAGGTGGGAAGAAGGCTCCAAGCCTGAGGAAGTGCTCGGGCACGTTGCCCCCAATAGAGACATGCCAGATCCTGGATCCAGGCAGAGGGGGCACTGCGGCCTCACTTGGTGCCCTTCCTCATCCTCCCCATTGCTTTGGTCCCATCACTCACAAAGTGATGGGTCTTTGGCAGTTGGAAGCCTGTGGAAGGAGCCGAGTTCCCCAGACTTAGAAGGATCTGGGGAAGGGCCCAGCCTGAGTCTCTTTGAGGTCAGAGCTCTTCCTTAATGCCCGTGGCATGCTGGGATGGGTGAACTGGAATTCTGGTCTCTCCCAGCTTCTGGTCAACTGGTGGTTCATCGATGGCACTGTAGTCCTCCATTAGACCACTTTCAATCCCATGGCGCCTAAGTCTCTCGTTTCCCACAAGCCCTTGCATGTTCATGTATCCATGCTGGCAGAAGGGGGGCAGCTTCTGGCGTGTCAGAGCAAACAGGAAACAGGACTCTGTCCAAAAATAACAGTGAGAAAGGATTTCCATGGGTTCATGTCTTATGAACTGGTGAAAGCCCACCCTGGCAGCAGCTAACAAGCACACAGGTAAGGAAAGCCAGCTGCCTTGACTGCATCCATAAGCATCTATATTTTATGATATAGGAAAGTGAAATTTAGGGTCACCCTACTAATGGCCTGATTAGACCACCAGGCTTTTCAGCCACTTGGGCTTCAAGAATAAAGAGTCTAACCACAGCTTTCTGGGGGAAAAAAATCCCTGAGCAAAAATTCACTATAAAAGCAGCTCAGCTCCTAAAACATGGAGGCCTTGCTGTGTGTGCACTGAACACAATGGAGGAACTTGGCAGTGTGGAGGGACCCCCTGGCTTTCCTAAGCCTGGCTTGGAGCAGCAGCTGTGGGGTCACATCCCAGTCTGAACTCAGCTACCACGGAGGGTGATGTGCCGCCCTGGGGCCCTGTTGTGTGGAAGACACTGGAGTAGGTAGCAATGAAGGAAACTGAGGAAGTAGGGGAGGAGGAGTAAGCAGGGGAGAGGCCTGAAAGCACAGCAGAACAGCCCTACATGTTTTCCCTCAGGCCTGTTTCCAGATTACCTGCATAGAAGCTTCGAAGGTCATTGTTCAGGCAGTTCTCCAAGAAACGCCTCAGGGGGAGGATGTGAGCAACAGGGGCAGTCCAGTCTGTAAGGAAATCCTCCACAATATGGTGGATGGCAACTGGGCGAGGCAGGGGCCAGTCTGGGGCCCGGGATGCCATCTCCTTCTCTGGGGGGAGAAACAGAGCCTGTTACAGGCTGAGACCAGGAGCAGCCTACTGGGGCCTGGGAGGCGAGCTGTGGGTCAACAGGCCTCCTCTGCTGGGTATTACAGGTGGCTTGACCATGGCCCCTCAGTTCCTGCCTGCTGCAATTTCAACCACCTGCCAGCTGTGTGAATAGGCCAGTATCACCAGCTTAGTGCTCTCCCAATAGACATGGGAACGAAGGTGACCTGAGGTGCCACTGGGTCTCACACCATCATGGCCTCTCTCTGAGCCAGTGTCTACTAACACAATCCCAGAACCTTAGGGTTGTGGGCATCTTGGGGATCCTCTGGTCTAACACCCAGCCACTGAGACACTCATGGTGTGTACAGAGGGGTAGGCATGGAGTCAGGTACTATCTGGCTATGTGACTCTGGGCAAGTCACATCTCCTCTTCTGCACCTAAGTTTGCTTATCTGTAAAATGGGGGTGATATCTATACCATGAGACTGACAGCACCTGCTCCACAGGGCTGTTTGGGGAGGGGGAATCCAGTGAATTAATGTGTGGAAAGTATGCTTTTCCTACCTCTACTCAAACATATCCAGTGTTGGGCAGCTCACATATATGGGAGAATGCCCAGGCAAGTCTCTTCTGGTAGGAATTATTAAGAAATAATATTCTGTTAGTGCCAGGTCTAAAGGCCATGTCTCCCTTGGTGTCTGGACAGTGGTGGTTCTGTGAAAGGTCCAGCTATCCTAGCTGCCCCTTGGGACCCTCTGTTGCTGGGGAATGGGGCAGGGCCTGGCTCACCCGTGGGGAGGCAGTGATAGTAGTAGATGACTGGGTGAAGGAAGTTAGACTGCCAAGCATCCTCCACGTCCCCTACGGCCCGGTCATAATAGAACACATCCTTGTCCGGTCCAGAGAAGTTTTTGCCATACTCCATTGTGATGACAAAGAGCCCATGTTGTGCTTCCCTTCCAGTAAGGGTCTCCAGCTCCGCCAGCATCTTGATGGGGTACTCCTCCAGGTACTCAAAGCCTGTGGCCTTCCTAGGGAAAAGGCAATGGGGAAAATCTGTCTCTGCCAGGGCAGCAGGCTGTCCAGAGGGCCTAAACCTTATGCTCTGTGTCATGATTGAAGCCAAACCCCAAGTTACATGGGAGATAGAATCTGAAAGAACCCCTACCAAAATGTAAAATTGCACAAACAGGACCATTAAGCCTATGGAAAATTGGGAGGTAGGGACTGGTGACCAGAATATATAATATATATAATAATATAACCTTATTACTTTTATGCATAGGCCATGTAATGGAATTAATAGCTGAGTTAAAACACCGACTTGTCTACAAAAGAGGGTACTGTGGGTAGTGAGGTGGTGGTGATGCAGAATGGGTCATAGTAGGAAAGCAAAGATGGTGACCTCTGGCATCATCCCCTCTGAGGCTCAATCGATACTGCTAGACTGAGCAGGAAGCCAGCCCTCTCTGGGCTGCACCAGGACAGTACCAGGTTATCAGGTTATCCCATGGAAAGTATTCTACATTCCTAAATGGGCCGCCAGGCACTGTGGCTTCCATGGTTGTTGTTACAGAGAGAAGGACATTTTGAAATATCAGGACAGATTTTCTGAGAGAAAGGGATGTGGGTAAAGGTGAGATGAGAAACAAAGGCTCTAGTGGATTTGGAGAAGGGTGGGTACTGATGACTTACTCCTTCAGAAGGATGATGTCTGCCAGCACACTGAACATCTGGTACAAGCCTGAGGCCTCATTCACCCGGCGGATGATGGTGTTGGTGAGTTGTGTGATGGGGTACACAGGGGAAGGCCAGGGGATGCCGTGATGGCGATGTTCTAATAATCGGTGAACTACTCTGGCTGCAATGGAGAAAGAAGGGAACCCTGTAAATCAGGGGTGGGAGGGAAGCAGCTTGAACAGATTCCAGAGAGCCAAGGGTTGAATGTTTAGTGTGAGCATTTACTTCTTGGAAATCAGCAAACTTTGTCAGGTTTGGTTTGTTGTGTTGTTGACTGTTTAGACATAAAGTGATGGAGAAAACGTCAATACTGCAGATTACACCGAAAACTGAACACCCCTACCATACGTGAAAATATGCGACTTGACTTTCTCACACAGGAGACCTGTAAAGGCATCACTAGCTTTTACTGAGCATCCATTGTATGTCTTACTTGGTCCTATAAGCTGGGGTGTGCTGGGGAGGTGGAGAGAGAGCTGGCAGAAGGCCTCCCAAGCAGTGTCATCAAAGAGCCAGGCCAGCCCAAGCCAAGCTCATCATCTTTTCCCCACACTTACCAACCTTCCCCTTCCCCATTCTCCCTTTCCCTCAAGGCTCCCGCCCTTCTTCAAGGCACCAGCTCTGATGTCTTTCCTCTGCTTTACCATCTATGTCCAATCTGTCACTAAGTTCTATCAATTCTTCCTTTAAAATATTGAATGTTTTTTTTCTTTTTTCCCCATTTCATTTAAATATAATTTTATCACTATCTTTTGTTTCCCTGTGGCCTAGATTTCCTCTTGTATCCCTTTTGCCTTCTGTCTTCCAGGAAGTTACCATTTGCAATGAAAAATTTTACAAAAAGAAAGAAGGAAAAAAAGAGATTCTCTCTTTTTTCTTCCTAATACAGCCATTCCCCTCATCAGGCCGCATGTGGCAATGCTTCCCTGCCTCCTGTATCTGCCTTGATTCCTCCTGCATGCTGGGTCTCCTAAAACACTTCCCTTTGTGACTGCATTCACCAATCAAACAGCTGTGCTGTCCCTGCTTCCTGCTGAATCATGTTCATTCAGTCTCCATCTGTCTGTCCAAAAGCATCTCCCATCACTTGCTGGAACCTCCCCCAGAGGCAGGCTGTGTTCATTTGTGCCTCTGGACCTTGTGTCACTCAGTCTCTCCATCTCCTGATAAACCTTCACCACTCTTCATAGGTCGGCCAGTCCTTCAAGACTCAGTTAGAGTCTCACTTGTGCTGTGAAGCCTTGTAGATAATGGGTGGTGCCCAGGACCATTCCTCATTTCAGAAGGAGGAACTTGAGGCACAAAGAGGTGCAGGTACCTTTTCCAAGGTTGTCTAAGGAGGAATTTGAATTTAGCCTCTTTGGTTCCGAGTCCCCTCCTCCCACAGCTGGACCAGGCTATCATGGAGGCTGCCATGCTTTTACCTACCTCTCACCTGTTATATAGCCCTTGTATCAGGAGGACATAGGTTGGCATGTTTCTTCACTATATGTTTCATCATCTCCCCCACTAGATGAAGAAACTCCTCAAGAAAAGGATCATTGGATCACAGATTTTAGAGAAGGTAGCCCAGAAACCCCAGAATCCAACCACTCCCTTTTACAAATGGGGAAACAGAGATCCGGAAAAGGGAAGGAACTTGCTCACAGTTGCACAGCTAGTGAGGGTCTAAGGGAAGGATTTGAACCCAAGTCTTCATGTATCCAGGTTCAGTGGGCTTTCTGCTACGCATGTTGCTGCCTTCTCATTTTGTAGCTCACTCAGCAAGTGGCTGGACATGTGGTAGCCATCCAATAAACAGTCGTTGAATTAAATTGATTAGATTATACTGAAACACACACCCACCCACACACACACCCACACACCACACTCTCTCTCTCTCTAGCCTTGGGAGTCGCTCTCCTAATTGCCTTCAGAGAACAACAGCTCATGCCAGCCAAAAACACGAAAGCGCGCTGATTAATCGTAATGTCTGCGCACTTGCTGGGGCAGAGATGGGGGAGAATTGGAGCTTCCCATTTTGGCAGCATTCGGCAGTTTGTAAATCACTTTCTTGTGGGAAGGCTGAGATGGGGGCAGGGAAGTTTTTGTTTGCTTACCCATGCAGTGTGGGTGGCGTTGGAGCTCTGCTGGCTACACAGCTGTTGCCGCTGTTCCTTTGCTAGGATTGTATTTTATCTGCTACCGCGTGTTCTTCCTTACTGGGCTGGTTTTTTCTTTTTGCATCTTCTCGCTGGCACCTCAGCTTAGGACCTTAGCACTTGATGTCTGTATGGGTGACTGTAAGTGAATCCTAACTGGCCTCTCTGCCTCCTGCCTTTGCTCATTGCTTGCTAGTCCAGCACGGCAACCAGATTAATCCTGCTTAAAACAAGGAAAGCAAGCTTTCACCAGTCATCTCTGCACTCAGTGACCTTCCTATTGCCTCCAAGATAAAGTTAAAATGTTCTCACTCTGGCATTCAAGGCTCCGAACAACCGAATCTTACTCAACTTTGCCCACTTTGTCTCCTGCTAGTCCCCTCTGGGAAACCTTTACCTGAGACAGCCTAGTCCATAGTCACGGTGTGCCTTAAGCATAATGTGAATGTCTGTCTCTACACCTTTGTCCATGTGCTTTTCACCTGAGATACCCTTTTCCCCTAATCCTGTCCTCAAACACCTGCTCATCTCAAAGGTGCTGCTCAAAAAGCCACTCCTCCAAGAGAAGCCTGGTCCCTTCATTCTTGTTCTTTCAAAGAACTCCCCTGGATTTATCTCCCTGGATCTGTGCTGTCCTGGATGAGCACATTCTGTCCAGTTCTCCAGATGATGGCCCCTGCAGGCGTCCTCAGCCTGGGACTCCTTCCATGCTCTCATAAATTCTTCCCAGGAGGTATGGCCAGTATGCAGAGGGCCCATTTTGCTCCCCTGAGCCCTTGTCCATGACTACCCCGCCTCCTTTTCTGGCCACACATGGCCAGGACAATCCCCTGGATGTTGATAATGCTCTGCTCTGGGAGCTTCTTGCAGATCACCATATGTTGTTAATTTTCTTCATTCCAGCTAAATTGTAAACTCCCTATTTCTTAAGGCTCCTCCAGAGCACATACAGGGCATTAGGCAGAGCAGGTCCTCAACAATCCACAATCTCAGTTTCTGTAGAAATCGAGACAGCAGGAGTTCCTTCAGCATTCCCAGTAAGCTGTCATCCAGCCTTCATGTCGAGATATATAGCTGCAGGGAACCTTATAGCTTCTAGAGGCATCTCAGTCATACATACAGATATCAAGTGATAAGGCCCTAAGCTAAGGTGCTGGTAAGAAGAGAAAAGAAAATGATAGACCAACCATCTGCATCTTTACTCAAGCCATTGCTAAGAATGCTAAACAGCATAAGGCCAAGGCTACTGGGGTGCCTGTGGTTCTTTACTATAGAACTCAATCCAAGATGACACAAATATTAATTATTACTCTTTGGGTTCACTCAGTTCACTTCTGAGCCCATCTAACTGTGTGGTCATCACCATTTCTCTGTCTTGTCCACGAGAATATCATGAGACCCGGCAAGTAAGATGAAATCTTATGCGAAATTCTCTTCTTCTACCAGTTTATAAAACATGATAAAAAGGCAATGAAGTTATCTAGCATGATCTAGCCTTGATGAATCCAGGTGGTCCTTACTGATCACAGATTCCTCTTCTAAACACTCACAAATCTCCTTTAATGGCACATTCTAGAATTCTGCCAGGAATTGGAGAACAGATCACTTGTTTATACTCTGATGATGTTACCTTCTTTCTTTTTTGAAAAACAAGACCATATCTGTCCATCTCTAGCCATATGGCACCTCCCCCTTTCACCATGATTTCCTAATGATTACCAAAAATGACTCAACAAGCGCATCTGCTAGTTCTTTTGTTATCCTGGATAGACTTTGTCTGGGCCTGACAACCTGAATTCATGAAAGGCAGGGAGGTGCCTTACTGTCAGCATCTCATATATTTTTGGTTTTAATTTTCTGTTGATCAGCTCTGATCTATTCTTGCCAGTCTAGAGATAGCTCTTGGTGGAGAAGAAAGAAGTAAAATACAATTTGAGCACTGAATTTCACTCCCCTCCCCGTCATCTCTTATCATCCTTCTAATCTCTCCCAGCTCAACATACTTAAAAAAGCCTGCATTGTGCATTCACTGTTGGCCTCTTATTATCTTCTGCATTCAATGCCAGCTTCTTGCTTTCTTTAGCAATTAGGGCCAGCTTCGGCTCATGCTGAACTTTAGTTCTTGTGACACTGATTTTCTAGATTCGTCTTGTTTCCATCTTCTGCTCAGGTCTTCTCAATATTGAAGTTGTTTCATGAGCCCTCTACTCTTTCAGATGTGTTGCTCCTTTGGCACATGTCCCCTGAATGTCTGTGTCATCAGAATTTTATTCTTTTATCCATTACAGGTGGAGGAGCTGCTTCCTCTCAAGGTTTCCTTCATTTCTATGCTGGCAACCACTGGTCAGTTCTTATGGGTCAGTTTCCAAGATCGTCGTTCTCTAAGCATGAAGTTATCATTAAGGTTAATTCAAGAATCCACCTTCCACTCTCCATGTCTAGCTGTATGGAGGGCTTCCAAACCCTGTCCCTTGAATATTCAGTCTTTGGGCCAGATTTGTGACCAGCTCCTCAAACTCATCATCCTATGTCCTCGTTCTGGTTGGGTAATCTGTACTATCCTCCCACCATCCCATTTCTTCTGTGCTTTCTGCCTCCACTGGCCTTTAGTTACGAGGTCTTCATTCAAGTCTTCCCCTTCTGGGGCAGAGACATGTTTGTTCTTAATATGGTGTATAATGTAACTCTACCCGTCCACTCCTTTCGTCTCATCTGTTCCTTTTGACTACATTTTCTGTTTCTAAAACCATATGGCTGTCATGAGTCGCACCCTACCAGTTCTCAGGGATGAACTTGAATTCATTAAATGAACTCCATTTTTTTTTAATCCAAATTTAATGAACTCCATTCATTAAAGTTATTGGCTTATCTTTTTCATTACCCATAATTTTGCTCCTGGGTATATTCACATATGATGCCATGATTTTTTCTTCTTTCTTTCTGCCTTCCTTTCTGGATATTGTTACCAGAGAATTGCTTGTATCTCCAGCGACAGTCTTGTTGTTTCTTTATATCTTCCCTTCTCTGTATTATCTGGCTTGGTGATTGGCCACATAAAGGCAGTTTTCTTCCTCTTCTGTTTTTGGTCTAACTTCCTTTTCATCAGATCCACACATCTCCAGGCAAATTTGCTTTCACAAGGCCTCATTAGATACATTTCATTCCTGTTCAAGAACCTATCATTCCTGCCTCTTAAACTAAGGACTAGAAATCTAAACAGTGTTCACAGATCCCATAACCATAAGAAGCTGTTGACTTCCTAAATCTCTCTTTTAAAGCAGTGTTGAGTACCTCATTTTAGGAATGTTGTTGGAGAACATCCAGAGTGACTAGACTGCCCTCAAAATAATGCCACTTGAGGATGGAGGAACTAGGGAGGGATTATCCTTATGAAGAGAAACCTTTTTGGAGAAAAGATGCCAGAAAGGCTACCAGGTGAGAGGGATTAGCCTTGTTCTGCTAGGCTTGAGCACAGACCAGGAGCACAGGGGTCAGGAGCAGTTGCCCTAAGTGGCATGGGCTGCCTCAGGAGGTAGTAGGGAAAGGAAAAGGGCAGAACTGAAGAGACAGAGAAGCAAGGGAAGCAGGCATTCATTTTGATACTTCTTGAAAATAATGCGAGGCTCCAGGAAGCCTTCTTTAGCATAAAACCCTGTGAGGACGGGCAGACCATTGCTGCACCATTCCCATGTATTCACATATACACAAGTATTCCCTATATCCAAGTGCCCCAAACCAACGTGTTTCGCAATTACATCCTGCATACATTATAATCATGCTGGAGAACCATGAAATCCTACTATAGTGCTTTCTGGCTCATCACTCATTTAAAACACTTTCTCTGTTAACCACACACTCATCTAACATGGTTTTACAGGTTATCTTTCCCCAAAACCTACCAGGGAAGTTAGGTGGTGTGTGCATGGTGGAGTGGGGTAGGACTGGGAGGGGATGTGGGGTTGGGTGGGATGCTGAGAAGCCCTCTCCAGACTACTTCCCTGACAACATGCATTTGGATGTAAAGTACATGGTCTGGAAAGTAATAGAGAAAATGATAAACCCTTCCTCACCAAATTGGAGGAATAATGAAATGCAAAAGCTAGTGTTAAGGCTACTCTGGGCTCTGGATTTAAATACAGAGATGTCAGGATGTAAAGCCCTTATGGTTTTTATGGCAAAATTAATTGGCCCACGTAGAACCCCGCTGTGCAATAAAGCATGCATTCAACAGCTTGAACAAGAGATCCATAGAATCACCCAAATACAAGGATTCTGTCTACGACCATCGCTAACGAGAGCCTTAAATTTCCCCTTCCCTGGCTGGTGTGCTCCTGCTCAGTCTTCCATCGGGGTGGGTTTTCGTGTTTGACTTTCAGGAGGTATTTAAAATAGTTTAAAAGAATACCAGTGCAATAAGGCACCATGGGACGGACAGTTGTGTAATGTGACAGTTATAACTCCCTTACACCAGGAATAGAGGGCTGGATTTTCTCAGGCCTTTTTTTCCTGATAATTTGATCACTCTCCACCTTTCTCTCTTTCTCTGGGTCTTGCAGTATTCACTTATAAAATGAGAGGATTCCAAACCCCAGCCAATGGCAGATTGAAGAGACATCTGTTGGGTAGAAATGAATGCTGGGGTGGGACCAGAAGCTGGGGAAAGGAAGCAGGAAGAGAGGGCAGCAAGGAGAAAGGGATTCTTTTTCAAGTTTGTAGGTTTTTAAGAAGGTGAAACATTTACGGACTGGTGAGTGGAAGGCATCGGACGCAGAGGGAGAGAGCAGGATATGTGGACCTTGGAGGACCTGGCTTCAAATCCTGCCTTGGCCACTTACATCCTTGTGTTTTCCTCACCCACAAAATGAGAAGCTGCACTGGGTGGTCTCCAGGTGTGCCCCCTCTCTCTGCCTTGATCTTGAATGTATTTCCCAGCTTGGAGCAGCCTGTGATTCCTAGCTGGTCAAGGACTTTCTCCTTTGGTTGAGTCACTGCTCCTCTGAGCCCTGACCTTCTGTTTGGGGTAACATACCTCTGGGGGATGAAGGGGAAGATGAAGGGGCTCCTAGGGCACCATTTGGTGTGAACAACCTTTTCCTTCTTTCCTTGATGTGTGAGTTTCATGTATCATCCTTATAGTCAGGGACTTTGGTCTGGCCATCAGAGTGCGTGGGATGTTTCTGGCACACTAATGGTACCAGGGGTCTCTGATCCTCAGATAGGGGTCCTGTCCTGGCCAGGTGAATGTCTCTGATAAGGTCAGATACTTCTGTCTAAGAAAGAATCATTAGAAACCCCACCTTTCATCGTGAGTCAGTGCTGTGTGTGACTCGGGAGCCAAGAAGAGGAGTGTGATGCTGGGCTGTGAAAGGCCACAGCTTCCAGGAGTAAGGAGGTGAGGGCCTCTCTGGCCTCTGCCTTGCACAGACCACATGTGAAACATTCAGTTCTGGGGATCACAACTGGGAAGGCCCCAGAGGGAAGCAACCAAGAGAGTAACTGGCCTGGAGTCCACATCAGTGGGAAAAACTGGAGCTTGTTCAAATGCCTGGAGAAGACTCAGAGGTGACAAAGAGAGGTCAAAGGCTGTCCCTGGACAGAGGCAAGATGTAGCTTTGGGGTTCTAGAAGGCCCTTCATGAAGCAAGGGAGGGAAATCACAAAGATTCCACATCAAGAAATGCTTCCTGACAACCCTCACCTTCCCAGACTGGAAGGGACTGCCTTAGGGGTAGTAGACTCCCCCTTGAGTTCATCCTGTTCAGCCCTCTCATTTTACAGGTGAAGAAACTGAGGTTTGGTGACTTGTCAACAGTCAACATGTCAGAGGCAGGATCGGGACCCTGTGTTATCTCCACTAACAGAGAAAGGGGCCACATGGACCTGAACTCAGGACATTTTGTTGTTCCGAGGCTGAAGATGGAGCTCATTGTTTTAATAAGTTGTGGCTGATAAAATCACCAGCTAGACAGAGAGAGGGAGGACAGAGAGCTGACTATAGAAAATCTCTCACCCTAACCATTCCCCAGGGAGGTGTAGGAATGGCCAGGGAAGGATTCTGCTCTGTCCCCAAGAAGAGGAAAGACTGAGCCCAGGCCTGCCAGCCAACCCCTAGCCCTGTGCCCTCCGTGGAGAAAGAGGTCACTCTCGAAGTCCAAGTTTATCAGCCTAGGTCTAGTAGCTAGTACTTTACCTGGTGACTTGCCAGTGCTTACCTGTGTATCGAAATCCATGGATAAAGCCTCCAGCAGATTTCCTGTAGTCCACAGAGTGGCTGGCGGTGCCTAGAACAAAGAGCCCACGGGTTCTTTTGGACTCATAACTGGCTTTGATCAGAGGGTACTTTTTTTTCTGCCCTTTCCCTGGGGCCAGTCCAAGAGTGCTGGAAGAAGAAAGGATGGAAGATTACTTGTGTTTGGGAAGACCAAACATTCCCCAAACTGGAAGTACAGCCTGGCTTCCGAAGCCCAAGCTGGGAATGAATTGTAGGCCTCTCTGGGCCCGAGCTGTCTTATCTGTAGAAGGAAGTGGCTTCAGGGAGCCAGGGCTTGTAAGACCTCAAAGCTGTATCTCTGGAAGGCTTCCGTTTGGGGTGAGCAGAGAGAATGTCCTGATCCAAAGCTCTTTCTGGAGGATACAGATGACCCTGTGGGCTGCGCACAGCCTTCCTACCCAGGGTTGTGAACTGTGCTAGGATCAGCCTTTCTCTCCCAGAAAGTCCCCAGTGGGGATGGGCAGGAAGGTTCTCCAGGGGCCCCTGGCTTGGACTCACCTGCTGAAGATAGAGAAGTTGAAGGTGAAGCCCAGGCAGCGGATCACGCGGTCATAGGGCACGCGCATGGCAAAATTATCCACCTCATCCTGGGGGAGGGAGATGGCCTCGGCGGTGGTGTTCTTGTTGATTTTGTCCATGAAGACTGGCAGGGTGATGCGCAGTCTGCCCTTACTGTCCTTCACAATGGCCAGGTCCTTCAAGTCGGTTTCCAGCAGGCCATCCAAAGACTTCAGCTGGTATGTGTCCAGGAGACCATTGTTGATCGCTCTAGAGCCCAGAGAGAGACTGTGAGTCCTCAGTCATGCAGAGAGGAAGGGCCTAGCTCTTGCCCTGACTAATTCTAATTGTGAGCCTGTCCTAGGTCCCCGGTGGAGGTCTGACAGCCCATCTACACCTTCTCCTGAGTCCTTCAAGATATAGATGGTCTGTGGTCCCCACTGCAGTTGGGGATCCTGTCCACTCTGATTGCAGTTTCTCTCTGACATAGTGGAAGGTTTCTGAGAGCTGAGGCTAAGAAATTCTCCAACATGAAGTCAGGTGAGCCTTTCCAAACTCATCTAGGCTAGCGCTTGTGCTGGACATGCCATGGTCCATCACGGAGCCAATTCTCAAAGCCTTTCCAGGGAAGTATGTGCTCTCCAGGCACAGCTTTCAAGCACCCATGGCCACATCCAGGCACTGAGAAACATCAGAGGACTGAATAAAGAGAGCTGAAATCCCCAAATCTTTTTAACCCTGGCCATTACCCTTCTGGACTCATGTGTGTACCTGTAGCCCACAGTACAGAATCCAGAGCACAACAAGGAACAATCACTTTGAAAGTCTTTCCCCTAGCTCATGATACTGATAGAGTCCTACTAGAGCTGCCCTCAGCCCCAGCAGTCTAACTTCATTACAGGCCCACTATACCTACCTAGCACTCCCCCTCCCCACCAGCCAATGTCCTATTCTTCTTTACATATGCCTCACTGATCACTCGAGCAACAGCTGTATCTCTGGAAGGCTTCAGTTCGAACAACAACTCACAGTTCTCACAGAAACAGCAGGCGTGGGAACCCAGCCACTCTCTCTACCCAACCATGACCACTAGACCCATTCCCACCGAAACAGGTATGTTCTTGTATTCAATCACAATCAATTCATCCATCTAGACCACAATACCTAACTATCTATCTTGACCAGACAGGGACACTATAGCTAGTCAATTGGAGGGTAACCACCAAACCATATATGGGACCCTTCCTCCATTACCGAATCCCTTAACAAATTCCTCCTGCCTTTTTAATGTTAATCATACTCCTATATTCTATGTAAATTTCTATTATGTAATTGCATCTTTACCCTATACAAATCCATCTTGTTTTCTCTGAAGTTGCTGGTTCCTCTTGGAACTTAGCCCACTTCTTGAGAGGTTTCGACCTCAATCATTGCCTCTACTTGGATTAGAGGTGGTCTGACTCGGAATTCTTTGCAATAGTTTCACCACAACACATCATGAAACCTCAACAGTTTTTGGAGTCCCTGAGTTTAAACCTCAACACTATCATATAGCTACTTATTCTCTGGGAGAGAGAGGGAAACGGAGGGAGGGAGAGGGAGAAGGAGAAGGAGAGGGAGACGAGAGAGACAGAGAGAAGAGAGAGAGAGAAAGAGAGACAGAGAAAAGGGAGGGAAGAAGAAACAGAGGGAGAGAAACAGAGGATAGAGAGGAGAGGCACAAGAGAGAGAGAGCACTAGAATCCTTTATGAAGCCCCTGCATCCGGTCTTTTGCTACTCCCATCCCCCAGCCCTACCAGGTACCCTACCTCAGGTCTCCCACATAGTGGGTGGCCCAGGACAGGCGGATCCGGGAGCGGCCCACCATGTGGATGAAATTGGTGTAACCAAGGATGTTTTCAGCTGTCTCGAATGCCGAGTTCCCACGACCCAGGATCAGGATATTTTGGCCCACAAAATCCTCTGGGTCAACAGACACTGACTCATAGCCCTCCACGTATTCTGATCCTGGAAAATCAATCTCATTGGGGACAGACACACCTGTAGCCACCAAGAGCACACTGCAGGGAGAAAAGTGAAAGTCGCCCTGGTTAGTCCCGGGGTACTGAGGATATTACATCACATTAGTCTTTCATCTACACAGTTTACTAGTTTGCCTGCTTCTATCTATCAATCACCAATTAATCTTTATCAAACGCCCACTGTATACCAGGTACTCCTTTAGGGAATGGGGATACAAGTACAAAGGACAGAACAATCCCTAATTATGAGGTGCTTGCAGCTAAGGGGTACCGTAATACACAGAGTACCAGGCCTGGAGACTTGACTCCCGGAGTTCAAATTCAGCCTTGGACACTTTCTAGCTGTGGGACCCTGGGCAAGTCACTTAACCTGGTGTGCCTCAGTTTCCTCATTGGTCAAATGAGCTGGAGAAGGAAATGGCAAACCACTCTTGTATCTCTGCTAAGAAAACCTCCAGTGGAGTTATGAAAAGTCAGTAGTGACTGAAAAACCACTCAACAGATGTCTTCAACGAATGAGACAGCAGATACAGAATCAGCTTTAGATCTGGAAGGAAACCTAGAGATAACCAAGTCAAGCCCTTCCTGTTAAAGGTGAGGAAGTGGAGACCCGGGCAGGCTAAGTGACTGGTCTAAGGTTACAAAGCAAATCAACAGCAGAAGTAGGAGTAGACCCGAGGCTCCTTGGGTTTCTGGCCTGGGGGGTCACACAAAGCAGAAGTGGAGTTTGTCACATCCACATTCTGGGCTTCTGTTAGGACAGAGCTTTGTCCTGCCGCTCTCCAGCCATGCCTGAAAGGAATCTCTGCTCCAACATGTCCCCCAAACGGTCATCCTGCATTCACTTGGGAACCTCCTATTGGAAAGGGGCACCTACTAGCTCCAGGGTTAACCATATTACTTCTGGACAGCACTGCTTGCTGGGAAGCCCCATAATTCCATCACTAGTAACAGTCTCATTCATGAGGGCAGAGCTCTTGTTTATTTGGGAACCTTCTCCACTCTACTGGAGACCTTTACTAGCAGAGATAAATCAGATCTGATGTCATGACCACTTTCTGCTTTTCCTGAGCTGGGGTCAGCCCATGGTTCTCCTAGTCGCCTGATTTCTTATCTTGTGGCTCCTGTCACCCACGGAACCCTCAGCACTATTGATCAGCAGCAAGAGCGCTAAGGATACCCTCTCTAGACTGAATTTCACCAACACCACCAGTGCGAGCATCTTCCCACCTTGCATGGGTCTCAAGCATGCTATGGAAGGACCCATTTCTCCTGCCTAGCAGAAGGCTAGAGTGCCCGGGTCACTTAGGCACGCCCAGCGCCTGGCCGGAGCGGAAAGCAGGCTTTCTTCAGGATGCCATGCTCTGGCTACTTGACTGGACGGGACACCGTACTCTGTGCCTGAGGTCCGGCCATAGTTACCTGCACTGGTAGCCTTGGCCCCTCTGGTCAGTGAGGATGAAGAAGTGACCGTTCCAGGCGTGTCGGTTCTTGCTGAGTGTGACATGGTTGATGGCCGTATGGTAGCGCACCTGGAGCCTCAGGCGGTCAGCAAAGTCCCCGAGGTAGCGCACCATGTCATCTGCGTGGGGGAAGTAAGCTTTGGAGTAGTGTCTGAAGAGCAGGCGCTGGTCGTGGCTCAGCAGGGAGTTCCAGTCGTGGCGAAGGTTGAACTCGCTGTTGACCTTGCCTGTATAGCGCTTGTTGATGCTGATGAGTTTTCGGTGGCGTGGGTAGCGGGTGAAGAAGCTGCCCGGCGCCCCTGCCCTCTCGAACACCACGTAGTCCCTGCCAGCCTGCCCCAGGAGGTGTGCCATCTGCAAACCTGCGGGGCCGGCGCCCAGAATGCAGTAGTCCCATTGAGGGAAGAGGGATGCCCCGGGGCGGGGCCTCAGGGTCAGGGCTGAGTGCAAGGTCAAGGTCAGGAGTAGCCCCTGGGCGCCTTTGTGCGGGGCCATGACTGAGGAGGGGGTGAGCGAAGGGGGGTCCCACAGCCTCTCTACCTTGTCCCAGCAGGGAGTCAGCGTCCAGCTCAAGGGACCAGCCTCCCCATCACCACCTTCCTGTTGCCATGACAACCGCTAGGGATGCTGCTTCCCCGGGCAGAGGGGAGGTAAGCCTTCCCCTACTCCTCAGGTTGGGGTGGGGGTCATGCTGCCCTCCTGGGCGGCCCCTGGTGGGGAAGGCTGTTCCTCCTGCCCCAGCGCAGGGAGGGGTGGGGGCAGGACGGGAGCCCTCCCAAAGGGGCGTGGTCTACTCAGGCCCCTCCTCGGTCACGTGCCCCCTCCCTTCCCTGCCCTCGCCTTTCCAGGTCCCAGAGCGAGCGCGAGGAGCCGCAGCTCGCGAGGCCGCCGCGCAGTCAATGAGAGGGAGGCTGGCGCGAGCGGGGGAGGAGCAGCGCCCCAGGCCACGCCCCCAGAGGCAGGGGGCGTGGCGTCACGTGACCGTGAGGCACGCTGGGGCTGTGCTGCGGCTGCGTGCAGCACCTGCTGGTCCCTGAGCGTCCTGCGTCACGTGTCAGAGGCCCCGCCGAGATTTAAAGGGGCAGAGAACGAAATGGTTTTTTTTTTTTTCTCCCCCTCCCTCACCCCATGGGGGGTCTTGGAAGCTGCCGAAGGGGCAGGGTACAGATAGTGAGCTCCCAGTCACTTCAAGAAGCTGTCTGGAACGTGGGTGCGGCTTAATTGGGAAGGGCTGCTGGGAAAGAAGATTGCCAAGAGTCCGGTGACCTGGATTCAAATCCAGCCATTCAGGGCTGTCCCTCCCCCTCTCCAGCGGGGCGGGGACACGGATTTCTTTCTGTCCGGATTCATTCAAGGTGCGTGCGATCGCACAGGCGGACCAGCACGGGGGAAGCCTGGCCGGAGACAGCCTCTGGCCCGCAGGCAGTGAGTGACCGACCAGCCAGGGTGCAAGCGATGGGAGCCACCTCTGGTTCTTAGGCTGGGGAGGCAGTGGGCAAGGGCAAGGGATCAAAGCTTGATTTTACAGAATTGGAAGTTTCTAAGTGTTTTACTTTAGGCATTTAAACGCCATATTCTGAGAAAGGTCTTGCCAGGGTCAGAGGACCCCACCACACACAGAGACCTCCGGGATTAGACACAGCAGAGGCAGGACTTGAACTCGGGCTCCTCTGCCCACGCACAGCCATCTGTTCCACCAGACTTTGTTCATGGGCACCTGCTCACGTGTGGCCAGCTTGGGCCAGTGCTGGGAGGGAGCAGATAACTTATTTTATCCTGATTTTACTCAGGGGAGAAAATAAACAAACCAGGCTCAGACCTAGTGAGTGGCAGAACTGGGCCCAGGGCCTGGATGAGGCAAAGATGGGGATGGAGACAAGGTGGAGACTCAGTAGAGGCCACTGTATCTATACTCAGGAGACTGGCCATATCCTTCCTCTGCCATGGCCCATGTCACACGGCAGGGTTCCCACACCCTGTGTCCTCTCCACTTGGTCATGGCCTATGGCAGGGTCCCATGTCCTTGTCTTCCCTCCCTAGCCACAGCCCATGGCTCCTTTCTGCTCCCAATCCTGTGAAGAACCTCTTTGAACCAAGGTTGCCCTTTGGATTGCCATCTGTCACCGGGCCTGGCCTTTCCAACAAGGCAGAACCTGCTACACAGACATGGGAGCCTACGGTTGCTTCTGAGTACCAGAATGGCTCTTGCTTTTCAAGTGTCAGTTTGGCTGGTGGGGGGTCCCTGTCACCCAGGTTGATGGTTAACAGACACTCTTTGGTCATGACCTAATCCTTAGTTGATAACACACCAGGGCCTCAGGAAGCCAAGCCTGCCAGGCAGGACTCACTTTCCTGTGACATGGCCCGAGAAGGGAGGGTCACCTTTCCTACCTGGATGAGTCAGCAGAAAGAGATGTGATCTGGGAACTTCCTGATCACTGTTCTAGGTTTTCTAGGCCACAGAATAGAAAACCAAGAAGCCAGGGTAGGTACAGAGGGTCTGCCTAGACTTCTCCCTAAGGCAGACAGCCAGATCCTTGGAGGCTGGAGCAAAACCAGCCAAGGTGAGTGTTCTAATCACAGACTCTTGGTTCTTAAGGAAAGCACAAAGTAGAGGGAAGGAGGGGAGAAGGTTTGGTCATACTCCCTCCCCCAGCCATGCTTCAGAGCCTGGGCACTGGTGGGAATAAGCTGCCCCTGCCTGGAAGACGCCTTGTCAGCTGTTCCACTTGGACCCAGAGTGTAATTAGGAGCAGCCAAAAGGAAAGTGAAGCGAAGCCATGGGCTCCTGAGGGCCTCAATAGTACTGGGCCGCCAGCTAGCCAGCCTCCCTCTGTATGTGACAGATTGGGGGTTGGACCCCATTTCATTTCAATCAGTTTGATAGGATTCCATGGGAGTGGTGGTTCTAAGTTATGACAGCAGACCCCAGAGCTGGGAATTGCAGGTTCTAAGTTCACTTGCTTAATCAGAGGAAGCTAACTAGACCGGACCTCCACCCTGCTGACCAAGTCCAGCCTGACAGAGGTGATTCAGTGACACAGATGACAACTGGCCTTGTTTGCCTCTCTGTCCTAGCCATCCCTCTACGGCTCAACATGGGAGCTGACTGTAAGCACCTGGCGGCCAGCCTCTCCACTAGCCCAGGGATGAGCTCATCAGGAGCCCCTGAAAGGTCAAGTTTGTCAAGGTCTGCTCCTTAGCCTTTTTGTCAACCTAGGGAAGTCTATTTCTGGTTTGTCTGGATATCAGGCACCATAAAACTAAGGCCCTGGAGGAAAAGGGCATCTTAGACGGTGAGGAAAATCTGGTCCGCTTCCTCAAGCTCTGTCTCGGTGCTGGACAATATGAGGTACAGGTACAGACAGGTTTGTTTCTGGCTGCCCGAAAAGCAGGCAAATATGCAATTTCTCCACCCCCCAGTAACATCTGCTGCTGCAGCTGTCCTGAGTGCTTCAGCTCACAAGAACCTCGAGTCTAAGGGGCTGCGGAAGCTGTGCCCCATCTGGGATTCTCCTCTGGGTAGTGATTACACTCATAGTCAGGAGCTGAACACTTTGTACACCTAAAAGGACTATACGAAAGTCACCCATTCCACAGACAAGGAAACTGAGGCTTGGCCTGAGAGACCCAGTGAATGCTCCAAAGCCCCACAATCATCAGTGGTCACAGGAACAGTCACACTTAGGCCTCAGTGTTCCAAGTCTAGTGAAAATTCCCTCCCTCATGACCCATGCTGGACACTGGTTGGGTGGTGGCTGCACCACACTTCCTGCGCACCCCCCCTCCCCAGGCCAGCTCAGGCTCACTCAGCTCTTGTGAATTTTTCCTCCCAATATGGCAGTGTCAGGGCTGGGGAGGAGCCCCTGTCTCCACTACAGGCCTCATGGAAGGAACTGAGAACTCAAGGCTTTCCCCTGGGAACAGGCTGGGGAGCCTTCACATACCCGTTGGCCTTTGGGTGCTGAGAACCAATCTGGCTTAAGGTGGGGAGGGCAGGTATGAGTTCAGTCCCAGCAGCCCCTCTCCCAGCCCCTCCCACCTTTCCCTTATCTGCCTATGAAGCTCTCCCTTAAACCTGTGGCATTCCCTGCTGGCCTCTAATAACTGCTTTTGGGGCAAGTCAGTCCACTGGTCAGTGACTATGCCAAGCATACCCAGTGACTATGCCAAGCAACCCAGAGCAAATATATCAATTAGGCTTCTCCTTTATTTCACCCATTAAACCTCAGTTTGTGTGGACAAGGCCAATCCCCATGGTATCCTCCGATCCCTTCTGGGCAGAAGAGGGAAGATGTGCAGGGTCATGTGTAGCCCACTCACGCTTCTTCCTCTGAAAGAGAAGGAGCAGGGTCATAAGCGCCTGCGAAAGGTCAGCCTTTTCCTTACTTCCTGAAAATCTGAAGCGACCCCACTGTGTCCTCTCACCAGGCTGGCCTATTTTCTTTTAGTCACTTTCTGGGTGGTCAGCAACTGAGAGCTGACACAGCCTTTTCAAGAGGTACTGATTGGAGCCTTACCACACCCAGGATTTGCCTGCCTAGTCCCCCCCCGCCCCGGGCCCCCACCGCTGAAGTGAGCCAGTGTCTGAAATGGGACTGGAACCCGGGTCTTCCTCCACACTGGCCCAGAGCTACTCTAGCCACGCCAGAGGCTCTTAGAGGACCCTAAGGATGGGTCTTGTCTAGGCAGCCTGCAGGTGGCCACACAGGCAGTAGCCTAGGGCCCAGGATCAGCTTCAAGGTTCTCTCAGCACCACTTTCCCCTCAAGGGCTCCAAATTGGAGTCCCAGCTCTGCAAACAATCAGCCCTAAGACCTCGAGCAACTGTCTTCAGCTGGAGAAGAGAGGCGTCCCCAGCACACCACTTTGCCCTGTCACGAGGGTCTCATACCAGAGATGGGAGCTATCTGAAGCAAAGGTTGGGAGGGCTGTAGGTGCTTCTGCCTTAGATGGCCCTCCCAGCCTGTCCCAAGATTCCTTGGGGCAGAGGTGCCCCTTGCCTCCTTATCACCCCCCAAGGTCTGGGGAAGTCTGGCAGGGCCCAAGGCTGCTTACCTTCCTCCTCCTCCTCCTCATCTTCATTGTCATCATCCTCGTCAGAGCTGAAGGTGCCATCGGGCAGGCTGTAGACGCGGATCACCTGTTTGTTGGGGTCCTTGAGGATCAGGTACTTGCCCTCCTCCAGCTTCATGCAGATGTCGATCACGCAGCGCAGGATGCCCCAGGCATTCTCCACACTCAGGTTGATCTGGCTGGCAAACTCATTGGGCTTGAACTGCTGGGTGCCCAGGATGACGTGACGAGCCGAATCTTTGACATGGTAGCGGGACACATACCTGTGGACAGATGGGGGAGGTGTGATAATGTCATAACGATGAGAAGCTCCGTGGCAGCCTTCACTGAGGGGAGCCCACACCCTGCAGCTCCAGTCTCACCCGAGCTTGAGGTACTCGGACCCTGCCAGCAGGGCACAGCAGGTCCAGCGCGCCAACTTGTAACTGTTGTTCTTCAGTTCTGTGGCAATGACCGCCCCCCGCTGAGAGTCCAGCTTCTGTCGCCAGTCCACGCCATTGCAGTGCTGCCAAGGGAAAGTGGAGCCAACAGGGGGCGTCAGCGTCCTAGGGCTCCCCCAGGCCATGTCACTCTCACTGCCCCACGGAGAACAGGAAGGTGCAAGGGACCCAGTGAAGAAGAGCAATCAGGCGTACTAACTGCAGTCCAGCCCATCGCCCACTAGCGCCCACGCACCCGCCACACACGCAGTCTGGGCAGGGCAGAGGGCAAGCCTCCTGCTGCCAGGGCTGTGAGCTACAGAAGGCACAGCACACGTGCTATGGGTGTACACAGAGTATCACCTAATGGGGGAGAAGCCAGGTGCAAGGAGGAGAGCCTCATGGACAAGGTGGGCAGGGGAGCAGATGTGGTCAGGGGACCAAGGCTGGTCAGCAGGATCTTTTCCAGTGGCAGTGATGAAGCCCTCCCTGAAGTGAGGTTTGGGGCTACTTTCTGGAACGTGATGGAGAGAGATGGCAGAGCTAGAGGGACATGGCATGGGGCCACTGGATGGCAGGAGGAATGAATGAGAAAATGGTGAGGGACAGTCATTAATAAGACTGAGCAGCATGGGGGAAGGGCAAGATGGAATTAGGAAAAGTGACCCAAAAGCCAACAGATCACAGGGGGCAGTGCAGGGAGGTATGAGGTTACATTGGCACATGGGGTGGGGTGAACTGCCAGATACCCCACATGGGGGAAGAGAAGACAGAGGAAAAACTTGAAATGATCAGGTGGTCAGGAGGTCCCTGGAGGATGAGCTTTGGGGCTGAGTCAGCGAGGAGGCAGGGTGAGCATCAACCACATGGACTCAGACTAGTGCCCTCAGAGGACTGACCTCACTGAATAAGAAAGGGGCACAGGATGATGGACAAGGTCCCTCCGCCTCTGCCTAGATGGGGCAGAGGCAGCTACAAATGAGTGAGACCACTTGCAGAAAAAGCTCCTTCTGGAGAAAACACTTTCAACTTACAACCTATCTCCCTGACCACTACTGTTCCCTACACAAGGGAAGGGAAGGTTCGAAGCATCTCCAGCATTCACAGACTATGTGCTAGGTGCTTTGATTACAGAGGCACCCCAATCCTGTGCACTGTGTGGGTTAAGTAACTCTTGTCCTGCCCTTGTTAGGTTCCCTCTCTGATCAGGCTGGGCCTTCCACAACTTGGCTTCTAGTCTCCTCTTTCCGCCCAAATGACTTTTCCCAGTCCTCAGCCTCTGGCTTCAGCACAGCTTAATTTCCTGACCCTGCCCTGCCTGAATGTGGCTGATGGCTGCTCTTTCTGGGGAGGAATCCCAGTCTTGCTCTTGCCTGCTGACTACAGATACATTCCAGGCTCTAGGTCTTTCTTCTCCTCTCTCTGCTTTCTCACTTGGGGGTCTCACTAGACCCCTGGGGTTTAATAATCATCTTTTCAGATTTCCAGACTTTTCCAGTCCCACAGCACCAGCTGTAGGTGGACACTTCAAACTGGATGTCCTGTAGGCATTTTGAATCCTACACCTCCAAAACAGAACTGTTCATTTTTCCTCTCAAAACAGCTGGCAATACAGCAGACAGAGCACTGGACCTCAAGTCTGGAAGTTCTGAGTTCAAATTAGGTCTCAGGCTCTAGCTGTGTGACCCTGGGCAAGTCCTTTGACCTATTTCCTCACTATAACACAGGGATAATCTTATCTAATCTCACAGGGTTCATCAAATGAGAGAATAGTTGCAAAAAACATAGCACATCACATGGCCTGAGCTACGTAAAGGCTCAGTCCCTTCTTTCCCCCAACGGTTCTCTTTGGCATGCCCCCTTTTCACTGCTGAGGGCAGCCCCACTCTTCTAGAATCCTGGGTTCCTCACTCTGCATATCCCATCAGCTGCTAAGTCCTAGGGCCTCTTTTCCTACACCACCTGGTTCCATACAGATGCTTCTCTCCTCTCACCCGCAACCCTGCCCCCGCCCCTCAAGTAATGCTCCTCTGGATTCTTCTGGGTGGATCTGTGCTCCCAGCCAGGCCATGAGCCAGACATCGCATGTACTGGTCTACCTACTCTGACTACTCTCAAAAGGCTTTCTTGATCCCTGGCCCCAGGCCTTCCCAAGGCTACCTCTCCCCTACGTGGGGTTCACCTTATCTGCTCTGATCCATCCATGTGGTCCCCCTATTAGATGAGAGCTCCTTGTGCGTATACAGCACAGCACGGTCATCAGTCTTAGCAAGGGATGAACAGGGAACTGCAGAATCAGGGGGTCTGCTACATTCTGCTTCTCATCCTGGTCTTACTGGGCTGTTCTAGGACAGTTCTATGAGAACGTGCCCAGGGAAGGAAAACACACCTGCTTCAGCTTTTGTTACATCCCTCCAAGCAACAAGTGAGGGAGGGGCAGAGGAGCCCTTTCCTGCAGATACCCAATGAGGTCTGTCAGTGGCTAACCTGCCAGCCTGCCCACCCTGTAACCTAGAGCCAAGAGGAGAAGCCAAGGCAGCTGTTGAAGGGTGGCAGCTGCTGCCTGGGACCAAGACAGGGAGGAAGCACTTCTTAGAATGAGCCTTCCTAGATGGCCATGACCAGGCCAGTAACAAAGGTGGAAGAAAGGAAACTAAGGCATGGAAAGGGAGGCCGCCAGGCTGAAGATAAAAGGCTTTTGGACTAAGCTACTATGGGAGAAAAATAATTCACCTCAAAGTCACCTACTCTATGTAGATGGTGGCAAGAACAAAGAAGAGTGTGGGCCGTGAATGGCTACTGCCCACTGTCCACAATGTGAACCTGAAGTGTGAAGCCATGGAGAGAAAGGCCACAACTGGCAGAGAATTCCAGGTCACTCTGCAAGGAATGAAGAGGGAAACGGGCTGGGGAGCACTCACCCTGGAATCCCACTCATTGAGCGTCTTGATGTTGATGAAGGACACCTCTCCATTGGCACCTGTCATCACGCCATCATGCTCACAGCGGACAATGAGGTCAATGTCATCACCGAGCTTCCACCTGCGGTACCTGGGAGGAGGAGGTTAGACTCAGCAGGCCAGCCTGGCAGCGGGTCACCACGTGCCCCAAACAAAGACGCAGCCTACCGGTATGCCACCGAGGCAATCTCATTCTTGTCCATGTCATCCTCCACAAAGGGATTTGGGTTGGGAAACTTGTATCTTTCCTTTCCCTGCACAGAATTCAGAAGAGGTAACGAGTGCAGACTAAGAATGGAGGCAGAGCACAAGGAGGAGAGGCACCCCACCCCACTCCCTGGCACTGTGGCCAGACCCAGCCTGGTACCTCCCAGGGAAGCCCTGGCCCCCTTTAGAAAAGACTCAGCGGGAATTATTTCTCGGCTTCCTCACCATTCTCAGGCACTGCTGGGAGAAATTGTGATTGATGTAGGTTGCCTCCATGGCAAGGTTCCGGGGTGAGTTGAAGGAATTGCCTTCATCCTGAGGGGGCTCATTGGCAGTTTCGCTCACAGTCAGGAGGTCTACAAGGAAAGGGGAGGGTGAGACGGTCTGAGCAGGCAGATGGGCACCTGCCTCTCCACTGGGAGCAGGGCACTTTCTGCCGGGCAGAAGCAGAAGTCCTGGCTGTGCAGGGCACTGCACAAGCCCTTTCCTGCCCCCTCCGAGGTTATGTAGGTCACTGAAGGTAATAGAGGCTCAGGGTGACAGATGACAGGTCTAAACTAACCAAAGGGATCCTTCTGTACCCACATCCTTTAGGAAAACTCACCAAAGTCCGAGTTGTCCCTTTTGTCAAAGAAGAGCTTAGACCCAACCCTCTGGACGACAATATCCCAGGAATAGACGGAGCGTGTGCAGCTCATCAGCGTGGCCAGGATGGCATCTGTGGCGAACACGTTGCCCTGAGTTTTTGCCAGCTGCCAAGAAAACAGGAATTATCGTACCAGGGCAGGAGCAGTTGGGGGGAGGGTGTGCAAACAAACTTGACCAGACTCATTTAAATCTAGCCCCTCCTACATGCACGAGGGCCAGAGCTGGCTGGGGCCTGGTCACCCCTACTCTGGCTGGGGAGCTTGAGAAGCAACAGGAGGAGAGATAAGGAGGCCAAGAGGCAGAAACAAAGGGAAGCACCTTACGGATGACGGGGTCATCTGTTGTGGTGACGGTGTGGAAAATGCGCTTGATGCTACGCAGAGGCTTCTCATTCCTCGTGGTGATCCGGTCAAAGGCCTTGTCGTAATATTCCAGGGCCCCACAGCACTCGCTACAGGTGTGACATGGCTAGTCAGAGATGGTGGTAAACGAGCCGGAGGGCCAGCCCCGACTCCGGGCTCTGGGGAGCGCACCCACCATGGAGGGAGGGGGCTACTCACATGTCCTGTGGCTCTGACACCTCCAAGTAACGCATCTTCATTAACTGAGGAAAATCCATTTCTTCTTTCACCTCCCAGTCACTCCTCACCTCGACAGAAGAATCCCGGGGCTTCTATGGAGGCAAGTCATGCAAGAGAAAAAGGAGTGTGCACACACCTAGGCAAGTGCCTCCCAAAGCCTGAGTGACCCTGTGGTAAGACAAAAAATGGGTGCCCCACCCCCAGTTCAGGGATGGCTCCTACCTGGGATTTTTGGTCCCATTTCTGCCTTACTCCAAACTGCTTCTGAAACTTTTTTTGCAGACGTATGCGGTCTCTGAAAAACCAAGGAAAAGGCAAGTTTAGCAGGAGGAGGTGTCCCTGGGGCCAGCATGCTCCTCGAAGAATGGATGCCCAGTCTCTCTGGCAAAGCTCTCAGAGTCCTGATGCTTCCCCTGTATCTGTCATTGGGATGACCATTAGAGAGTTGAGGTCAGAGCTGCCCGGGGGATGAGGAAGGTGCAGCAGTGCCTAGGCAGAGTCAGCCTCTTCTTCCTAGGGGCATCACACACAATTTCTTCCCTGCTTCTCTAGGGCAACAGTAGGAGAACAGCCCCTAGGATGACCACAGGGGCAAGAGTGAGCTGGCCAGCCCAGAACAAAATGAAAGTCCAGACTGGGGGAGCAGGCTTCTGCTTCTGGCCGACAGGATCCAGCATGGGGAGAGAGGGCCACCCTCCCTTACCTCTCTTTCTGTTTGGCACTCTTGGGCAAGGTCTGCAGGCTGAACTGCAACATGTTCCGACGGTCCTTGTCCCTCCGAAGATTCCGCTGAGGACCAGGGGAGAGAAGATGGTCACATTAGACAAGGTCCAGGATGGGGTGGGGAGGACGATGACACGCAATACTGTGATGGCCTAGGGCTACCAACTCCATGTACAAATGCCACAGCACTCAAAGCAAGCCTGGCACCTGGGGGTACAGGTGGGAAATATCTGGAATTAGGAGTTGACCACTCCCCACCTCTCTGCACCCCAAGCAACTTTACTGGGTCTTATTCGAGTCTCTTCTTTGGCCACCTTAAAAGAGTTTATGCAATGTACCAGGACCATCTGGTCAATAAAAGCCACCAAGAGTAACGAACTGGGTGAAAAGGAACAAACGCAGCCCAACTTCCAGAGGAGGCATCCGCAGAGGGCAGACTGGGCGGAGAAGCACTCTGAAGCTGTCAAGGCTTTCCCAATGCTAGTCACCCTAATTCATGGCTGTTCTTGGGGAACATGGACAGAATGCTGTTCCAATGATTGAAGACTCAGTGACAATCTCATCAGTCCCAACACACAAGTCAAATTGTATATAGGAAAAGGGCAAAGTGTGGCTGAAAGTGTAAAAATGTCTCCCCCATGAAAGCATTCTGATTAACTTCAGCTGTGAGGGAACCCTTTCACAGAAGAAGCATGCTACTGAAACCATGATCCTCCACGCTCTGCCTCCCACCCTTGCTTGCATCTCCACCTATCTACAGGTTATACATTACAACTTCTTATATCCAACCCACTCCCTTGACCCATCTGTGATGGGATGTTCTTGCTACCTGCCACTCTGCTTGGACTCAATCTGTGACTTCAGGGGTGGAGGAGCTCTCAGGTGAGGACACTCCCTCCACTAGGGCAGGCTGGCACCTGTCTCACAACTCAGCTTGCCCAGAGTCACAGAGACTGGCCACTAAGTAAATCAAATACTTACAGACTCCAGGATAAAATCCTTTTTAGTTCTACCTGCAAGAAGCCTGAGAAAGCCCTGGAATGGTAAGCAACTGCCAATGGGCCACTTTTCCCCAAGGAAAGCCTGACTTCAGTAGATGAATGGACCCCAAGCCCCATAAGCCAGGATCTTCAGTAGTGCTTGAACCCCAATGGCAGGATCCCCAAGATGGTTTGGTCCTAACCTGGGCAAACCTCATCCTATTCCTTTGGTAAGCTGTCTTCTGGGTCCGGGCTGTGTCTACAAGTTGGAAGCTGGTCTCATCCTCCTCATGGAAATAAGCGTATTGACTTCCACCCCCAAACTGGGAGGAATACTTATCTGAAGAGACAACACAGCAAATACTGACTTAGAGCTTCAGGCCCCTTGTCTAATGTCTTCTGATGAAGAGACAGACCCAGGGAGGGCAGGACAAAGAGTCATGCATTGGAACAAATCCTTTTCACATGATATTTTCCCGAGTTCCCACTTCAGAAAGTCAATTCAGCAACACTTACTCGTGTACCTCTTATCCTGGTAGGTGGCCCCTGTCCAGTCTGCAACCTAATCAGGATGACAAGTAGAAAGAGAGAACGCACAGGTCAGTGGGTCAAGCCACTGCTGCCTCAGAAATCCCCAGCCAGGGACCAACAGAGCACTCTGGCTAACAAAAGACCAGCCATCATGCCTTGGGAAGCATCTTGTCTGTCACAGTGACTTTCAGAAGGTCATGGCCTGTCTCAGCAGGCATCATCACAAGGAATACGGGTGACCTGGGCTTTTGAGAGAATGAAAACTCCAGCAAATGCTGCCAGCTAGCCTCAGCAGACTTCACAGATTGGAATCCCTGCTACCCTGAAGTTACCTTTCCCAGCCGATCTCCTTTACTGAAGGGCTGATAGGGCATGTCCCGAAATTGTTCGGGGACTGCACAGGGACCCCAGCCTGAGGGGTTGTCCTGGATCACAGGAGTCATGAATTTTGCCATCTTCTAAAACCTTGAAAAGACAAGCAGATCATTATGGCCAAAACTGGAGATGCTCAAAGGGAAAAGAGCTTTCTCCCACCCCTCAAGTCTGGCTGAACAAACCCAGCCACACATACTCCCATAGGGAGTCACCTCCCTTGTATTCCCTGATTTCAACAACCATTAAAACCGGCAGCACAGGGATTATTATCATCTGATTTTTACAGCCAATGAAGCCAAGCTTTAAGAAATGACACTAGGGTCCAACCCACAGCCTAAGAACAAGGATCCTTTCCTGAAGACATTGGTTACCATTGTTTCAGACTCTCTGTGACCCCATTTGGGATTTTCTCAAAACCACACTAGAGGGATCTCATTTTTTTCTCTAGATTGTTTGAAAGATGAGGAAACTGAGGCAAGCAGGGTGAAGTGACTTGCCCAGAGTCACACAGCTAGGAGGGGTATGAGGCTGCATTTTAATTCAGGTCTCCATGACTCTGGTTTTAGCTTTGTTGGTAAACAACAAGGTATCTTTGAGGTGCATTTTTATTTAGGCAATAGGAAACTGGAGGGTCTTAGCATACACGTACATGGCATGCAAACCTGGACCCTTCCCAGCTAGAGTTGCACCACTGACACATTGTAACACTGTAAATCGTATCATTGTTGTAACACAATTGTCACTCTCCTTCACTGACCCAAAGGAGGAGAGGAAGCCCCCCCAGCACGAGTGGGTCCCCACCACTGCCCTGGCCCAGGAGCCGGCTCTCTAAAGCAGCTGCTAGGCCCAGAGTAAGGGGCTACACCAAGAACCGACCCTTCCTCCAAGGCGGGAAACCCACGCGCCCAATTTCCAGGGAAACCCAGTAGTGCCTCAGCTATTTACACGGAGCTTTCCCTCGAGCCGGGACATGGGCGCGTTTGGTTCTCAGGACCCCATTCTGACCCGTGGGTCGGTACGGGTACAGAAGGGAGGCCCCAGCAGGGGAGGGGAGGGTCACTGACCGCCTACGGAGCCTCAGTCTCCCCTGCTGTAAAGTGGGGAGGGGGGCACGGCGCCCGCAGATTTAACAGAAGCTGGAGGCCTGGGATCTCAAAGCACTGCAGAATTAATTCCTGCAATCAGGGCCGGCCCGGAGGCAGCTCCTAAAGTAAGAGGGCCAAGCCCTTTCCAGGCCCCCCCCCCTCACCCCGCCCCCGTACAGGTGGGGAAACTGAGGCCGGAAAGAGCAGCTGGCGGCCGGGCCCAAGGCCCGGTCGGGGCCGCTGGCTCCAGGGAGCGCGGGCGTCGGGCTCCGCACGTGCCGGGGCTCTCCCGGGCCCCCCGGCCCCGAGGTCAACGCCGCTCACCTGCTCAGGCCGCGGCCTGTCCCGATGGAGACGGATAGTTCCAGGCGCAGCACCGGCGCCACCAGCCACTCTCCAGGGGCCGAACAGGAAGGGACCCGGGCTGCGCGCGCAGTTCCCGGCGCCGTAAAGCGGCGCAGCGCAGCTGGCCCTGTCGTAAAACCATGAGAGAACGCGCAGCCTCGCTCTCTTCGGGCAGGTGGGGTGGAGGGCGGGGCGGAGTCGTAGAGCCGTAAAGGGAAGCGGAACCCGGAAATGAGTCCTTGTCTTAAAAGGAGAAAAAGGGAGGCGTGCACACGTTGCGTAAACTCTACGTCTGGCGACGGGGCGGGATCAAGTTTACGCTTGGAACGTGGCGTGGAGGTGATGATTACTACCTTCTCTCTCAGTATCCCATAATACCTCGCGGAAAACTCCGACGCTCTAACCTGCCCCTCTGTATCCCATAGTGCTTCGCGTGGCTGGTGGCGCCTTTCTCATGCCCCTCTGTATCCCGCAATGCCCCGCGGCGGCCTCAGTTCTCTGACCCTAGGGGTTATCAAGGCCGGCCAGATTGGGGCGGGGGCGGTGGGGTTGCCCTTTTCGCTGCCCTTGGTCAGCTGTTGCCTCCTGTGCGGTTCATCTCGGCCCTTCTGCCACTTTGTGGATGTTATGATAATTACAACTGCAGCCAGCGTTAATTTTGCACGTGAAGGTTCGCGAAGCACGTGATAAGTGTATGACGTCACGCTGACCCATAGGGGTTGGGAAATTCTGGGTTCAAATCCCACTGCGGGCACTTTGTTGGCACATCACTTCCATTTGCCTCAGTGTCCCCATCTGCAAAATAGAGATGCAATGAATCCCTCTGAGGGTGTTTGGGTTATGGCAACCAGCAGACGCCCAGTAGTATTGGAGGAGAGGTGGGAATCCACCTGGGAGGACTGAATGCCCTGGTTTGAATCCTATGCCTGACCCTTCCAAGTTATGTGACCCTGGACAAGTCACAGCCTCTCCTGGCTAAGGCCTTTCCAGTTCTTGGGCTGTTTCTATAAGACAAAATCACAGAGATCCTACTTGAGATCATAGGAATCAATCAATTGTCTACTTATCTTTTTTTCAATCCCTCTGACTCTTCATGACCCCATTTAGGGTTTTCTTGGCAAAAAAAGTGGAATTGCTTCTCATTTCCTTCCCCAGCTTATCTTACAGATGAGGAGAGGGCAGCTAGGTGATGCAGTGTTTAGCCCCAGTGCAAGAGTCAGGAGGACCTGAGTTCAAATCTCACCTCAGACACTTGACACTCACTAGCTGTGTGACCTTGGGCAAGTCACTTAACCCCAATTGCCTTATCCTGGGTCATCTCCAGTCATCCTGATGAATATCTGGTCACTGGATTCAGATGGCTCTGCAGCAGAAGTGAGGCTGGTTACCTGCACAGCCCTCCCTCACTCAAAACAAAGTCACGTACAAGTCATGTCATCATTTCTCTGTTGGCATGGTCTTCTTTGGCAACAAAGGACGAATACATACACACACACATATACACACAATGTGGAAACTGGGAGGAAACTGGGACAGATGGGGTTAAGTGACTTGCTCAGGGTCACACAGCTAGGAAGTGTCTGAGGCTGGATTCGAACTCATGAAGATAAGTCTTGAGTCCAGGACTGGTGCTCTAGGCATGATGGTGCCTCTAGCTTTCCTTTAAGGAGGCTGGGGCTCTGTAGCTGGAATTTGGTGGCAGGCTTTGGGCTGTGGGCTCAGTTCTGATCCAGGAACACCGGAGTTTGTTGACTGCTTCTGCTGGCTGATTTTGGGGATGGGAGATGGGATGGAACTTTTCCACAATTACTGAATATCAGAGTTGGATGAGTTACCCTATCCTTGTATGTAGCCCAGGGGGAGTCTACTTTGCGGGTTATTCCATTGGTTAGGAAGTAGGTGAAATTAGCCTCTTTGAAACATCCCACCTCTGATGCCCATCCTGCCCTCTGGGGCCAAGCAGGGCATTTCTGACCCCTTCTGCAGGACAGCCTTTCCTTCCTCCCTTCTCAAGCACAAACCATCCCACTTCCTTTCACCTCTCTCTTACGGTGGGATTTCAAAGCTCTTCATGTCAGTTATCCTCCGGTGGATATGCTCTATAACAATGTTCTTCCTAGAATTGAGCAGATGCCTAAGCTAGAACATCACAGTACAGATTCGGTCTGCTCAGGGTGGGGGACAGCATGTCTGGGAAGCTGCTACACTTGGATCAGCTTTAATGTGACCTAGACGCAGACAAGTGTGGACTGGGCCAAGCTTGTTAGAGGAGAAAGATGTCAACCTGAGGCTCAGGGGAGGGCCAATCATACCTGCTCTCAGGAAAACCAGAGGCCCAGGAGTCAGACATAGATGTGTGCCAGGGGCAAGCCCAGCACTCAAAGGGACAGCTAGGGTCAGCAAGGGTTAAAGAGAAGGCAACTGAGAGGTCTTGGTCATCTCCGACAGCTTGAAACTTTTGTCTTCTTTTGCTTGATTTCAGCCTTTCCCCGAAATTTCCCAGTACCTTTAAGCCTGAGAAAGTCTGATCGGAATCAAGACAAGGATTTGCTGATAAAGTGCCCAGTGATCTAAGGAGAAAAGAACCTTACGGGTTAGTGGTGAAGCTTTTCCTGACCTGGGGTGGGGCATTTCTGACCAGGTCAGTTTTCTGGACACACCCCTTCTCCCCTCTGCCCATCTTCCTGATAATCAGGGCTGGTTGATGCCAGTCCTTGAACCCAAACAAGAGATGTGAGGAATGTGGGAATTTCAGGCACCTTAGCAAGGTCAATGGTATGTGTGTGTGTGTGTGTGTGTGTGTGTATGTGTGTGACAGGCCTGAGACTTTACAGTTTATGGGAACTTTGGAATATATGATATTATTTAGCATATTTTATGGAGTCATGACCACTTTGTGAGGTGAGGGGCAGAGATTTTTGTGTCCATTTTAAAGCTGAAGAAACTGAAGCTCAGAGGTCATAGTTTATAGGCAGCTCATCTGGTCTCCTTTCATGTTACAAGTGGGGAAACTGAGGCTCAGAGGTCATAGTTCATAAGAAGCTTGTTTGGTTTCCTGCTTTCATGTTGTAGGTGAGAAAACTGAGGCTCAGAGGCCATAGTTCCTAGGGTGACAATCTAGGGTGGGTAGGGTGACTCCTCTCATATTATAGGGTAGGAAACTGAGGCTCCAGGGGTGAAATGAGATGTCCAAGATGGTAGAGTGGGGCAAGAAGCCAGAGATTCTGGGGGCCCAGTTGAGCTTAGCACCATTCCCTCATTTTACTAATGGGTAATCAGTTCCCTTGTTACACAGATGAGGAAACTGAAGAGGGGCAATGATTTGTGCAAGGTCATGCAAGCAGAATATGGTGAGGCTGGATTCAAAACCAATGCCTAGCACATAGTAGGTGCTTTAGGGATTGATGGAAGGAAACCCAGTCCCTCTGAGTGCAGACCCGTGCTGTCCCCCTTTTAGGGTGCTCACAGAGCCCAGGTGGATGCTCTAATGTAGAAAAATATGGAGAAGGAATATGGAAAAGAGGGCATTGCATCATCCTGCTGCAGTTGGGGGATGGGGAAGGGGCCAAGCAGGGAGAGGAAGGGAAGCCTTTGACTCACCGCTCTACCCCTGCCTCCCAGGCTCTTGTCGCCCCAGCAGGTTCTAAAATAGAAAACCTGGGAGGATTCAGGCCTTTAAGAGTCTTGGGATGAAAGGCATGCCATCCATTCAGAGTCTCCGGTATTCATAATCATTTTTTATTTCAATTGAATGTAGACTCAGTCATCACAGGACCAGTTCTCAGAATAGAGAGGTAGGGACCTGTTGAATCAGCCAGCCCACTTCCTGCCACCCTCGGGCATCGCTCCAAGTGCTGAGGCATCATCCACTTTCTGCTGGAGCCCAAGATAAATCGAGATTCATGGCCCTGGCTACAAGAGGCAAAACAGATTTCCATTTTCCATCCTTTCCTGCTGCCCTTAGTGCCAAATTACTTTGCTGGTTTGGAACAATCTTGTTGTTTTCTCTCAGATGAACCCTCTCTAAACACTTTCCTTGTCCCTCAGATTTCTCTGTGACAGGCAGCTGGGGGGACTGGCTGGATTCCTTATCAGAAGACCTGGGGTCAGCTACATTCTGCCTGGTTGACCTTGCCTTTCCTCATCTGTAAAACTGGAGAGTTAGGGTTAGGAGATGATCTCTGAACTCCCTCCTAGCTGGAAGATTCTGGGACAGAAGCTTGTAGATAAGTAAGGAATTTCATTCCTTGGGCCTGTATCTCCAGTGCCCAGCATACAGTAGGGGCTTAATAAATGCTTGTTTCTTACTTTGATTTCCTTTCTCAAAGTTTCTTGTACTTTTAGTGATCTTGCCATAGGTATCATTGTGAATGAGCTGTTTATATTTTTCTTGGGCCTGCATATTTCACTCTCTATCATTTCCTACATGTCTTCCCAGAAGTTTCTGAATTTTCCATATTTCTCACTGTGTGGTCATGTTTTATGACACTAATGTGGCATGGTTTGTTCAGGCCCTTCCTAATCCAAGGGGCACCGACTCTGTTTCTAGTTGACAAATGGGGCCAGGTACCATACGAGAGACGGAGGGGACAAAGAGAAGGAAAAAAGGTCACAGACTGCTGGAGTTGGGAGGGGCCAGGTCCCCTCTCCGGACCAGCTTTCTCCTCAGTAAAACAAGGACGATTGGACTCGTTAAGTACTAATGTTCTATGATCAGGAAATTTCAGGAACCTCCTCTGGCATTTCAAGATCTGTAACAAGCAGGATCCTGACAGCCTTCCAAGCCTTAGTATGCATCGATCCCCTTTCTGCATTCACTCGTCCGGTTAAACTGACTTTCCCTCTGTTACCCATGTGACATTCCAATTTCCCATGTCAGCCCCTAGGCTGACCCCTATACTTTGAGACTCCTAGGTGGTCAAGTAGATAGAACATTGGGTCTGGAGTCAGGAAGACTTAAATTCATATCCAACCTAGCTGTGGGACCCTAAGCAAGTCACTTCACCCTGTTTGCCTCAGTTTCCTCATCTATCAAACGAGCTAGAGAAGCCAATAGCAAACATCTCCAGGATCTTTGTCAAGAAAACCCCGAAAGGGAGAATAGAGTCCCCCAATCGCATCGCAGTCACATGACTGAACAAAAACAAGCTTCTTGCTGTGTAGTCCTCATCTCTTTTAGTGTTTATCTCAGACATTGCCTTCTAAGTGAGGCCTTCCCTGACCCACGACTGCTAGACCTCCTTGAAGTGACCCTACATTTGTTGTTTGTATGCTTCATGTACTCATATATTCACATTGTGTTTCCTGGTAGGGTGTATATTGTATGTATGTTTGCATGTACTTACATGTTCATGTTTCCTGGTAGATGTATGTTATATGTACTCAGATATTTATATTGGGCTTCCTGACAGAATGTAAGGGATGACTTGCTTGGCAGACATTTAATCACGGCTTGTTGGTTGTAACACAGAGTCAGTCATACTTACCCTACTCGCCTCCTATTCAAACTTAAACCATATCAATCAAACAGTAGACAAACCAGTGTTAAAGGCCTGCTGTGTGCCAGTGACTGAGTTGGGCGCAGGACCTATAAAGGCAAAAATGAAATCACCTTGCCATCATAGTTTCCATTCTACTATGGGGCAGGCACTGTGCCAGGAGCTAGTGATATGAAGGCAAAAATAAACCTATCCCTGCCCTCAAGGGGCTTTTGTTCCACAGAGAAGGAAGATGAAACCCAGAAAAGTAATGTGTAACTTAGTGAAGGTCACACAGCAAGTTGGAGTCAGAGCATGGACTGGAATACAAGTCTCTTTATGAATCATTCTCTCTAAGATATGATGTTCAAGAGAACACTCACATAGGAGAACTCTTTATCTTGCAAACAACAGAGGTAAAGAGAGGCCTTTCAGGAGCGGATTGGAGTTTGGACTGATGCGGATGTGTGTAGACATTCCATCTCAGTCCAACTTGGAAAGGCTCCATAGGGCCATGATATAGTTAGGAGTTGAGGAATAAGGCAGAAGTTTGGCTCTTGTATTGGGGCCCAACAGTGATAACAGCTCCTACCCTGGTCGTGAGAGATTCAAGTTTTGCAAAGGGATTTCCTTCCAAGAGCGCTCTGAGTGCAAATGTTGCCATCTGCATCTTACAGAAGAGGAAACAGGCTCACAGAGGTTGTGACGTGCTTTTGATCACAGAGCTGATGAGCGTGTGAGCTGAGATTTGAACTTGAGTTCTGGGCTGCTGGCTCAGGGCTCTCATGGAGCCTTTTGAAGCTTGGAGAAGGGGCTTACAGCTCTGGGACCTCAGGACTATTCTTTCCCTCCACTGACAGATTTTGGGACCATCTGCTCAGCTCTGACCTTAGAAAGGTCACCTTGGGCTGATGGAAAAGGGGAGCTGTGTCTCTCACATGTAGAAGGCATCAGAGGAGCTCCTCATTCCTTGCTGCCCTTGTCTATGGATAGAGAAGAGGCCTGAGGGCAGGGTCCATAGGCTACTGCCAGACAGACCCAGAACCATAGAGTCACGGGCTTTCAATCTGGGGAAGAGACCCTGGAGGTCATTTGACCCTGGAGCTGAGCAGGAATCCTTCTGAACCATCCCTGAAAAGCAGATGTCCAGCCTTTGCTTGTAGTCAGTGTCTACCTTGGGGTGCTACCAAGATCAAAATTGATGCTGGAGGTCAGAGCAAACCGTAAGCATGGGGTAGAAGACAGATGAATATCCTTGGGGACAGCAAGAGAGTCGGTGGAAAGCACAGATGGCAGGAGCTTTGCCTTCACCATCCTTCTTGTACTCTTCAAATTACCTTGCACTGCGCTAGGCAAGTCTCTCAATACTGGTTGACTGATGACTCATAGAGTGTCAGAGTGAGGGAGAGACCTTAGAACTGTTGAAAGTAAAGGAAGCTTTAGAACATAGGTTGTTAGAGCTAGGAAAGTCCTTGGAACATGGAACATCAGGCTGAGAGGGATCCTAGAATATGTAATGTCAGAGCTGGGAGATGCCTTAGAACAGGGGATATCAGAGCTGGGGGGTTCCTTAGAACAGGGGATGTCAGAACTGGGAGGGGCCTCAGAATAGGGGATGTCATGGTTGGAAGACCTCTTAGAATACAGATTATTGGAATGAAAAGAGACTTAGGACATTGAATGCCAGAGCATTTACCAAAGAACCTTAGTTTAGGTTAGGTCAGAGCTGAGAGGGCCCTTAGACCAGAGAATGTTAGAGCTAGAAGGGTTCTTATAATTGGAAATGTTAAAGCTGCAGGGGCCTTAGAACAGAATAAGCCTTCCTTGATCCCCCCAAGTGCCTGCGACCTCCCTCTTCTGCTATCTTGGATTTAACTACTCTGTATATTCTCTTTGTGCTGATTAATTTGACATCTATCCTGTCCATCCGTAGATGTGTGCTTGTCTCCCTCATTAGGGTGGCTGCTCCTCAGGAGCAGGGATTGGTTCACTCTTTCCCATCCCACTCACCTCCCCCTCCCGGCCTCTTTAGCTTCCTTCAAGTCACAGCTAAAACTCTACCTTTTTACGAGAAGCCTTTTCCTATGTTCCTTAATTCTAATGCTTCCCTTCTGATGTCGTCTCCGATGGACCCTGTCTAGAGCTTTCTGACCATGGGCGTTTGCAGGCCGTCTAACAAAGACTCCACATTGTTAGGTCCTTGAGGCCAGGGACCGTCTTTGGCTTTCTTTGCATGCACATCTGTCCATCTGTCCCCAGCTCAATACCAAGCATCCAGTAGTCACTTAATAAAGGTGGATGGCTGATTGATTGACATTGTGTCCCTCATCCCACATGCTGTGTGTTCTGGCTGAACATAACATGGACAGTTCTTATGGATCCTCCTCGTGAGTGGCTGAAGGCTGAAAACCAGAAGGCATCACCATTCATAGCACTGTAGGTTTTAAGCCAGAAAGAATCCTAAAAATCCCTTAGCTCAATCCCCTACTTTGACAAAAAGGAAAACTGAGGCCCAGGGAGATGAAATGACTTGCTTTTGTCTCTGTATCTCCAGTGCTTAGAACTCTGTCTGGCACATAGTAGGCCTTTAATAAATGCTTGTTTAATGATTGCCCAAGGTGATGCATGTCAGGGAGCACAGGCAGGAAACAGGCAAATCTAGTTCCTTTGATTGCCAGTTCAGGGGAGCAGGAACCCCTGGGGGTATCAGAGACCTTGTTGGTGCACCTGAGAGCTTAAAACTATTTTCATAAAGATGTGAAGATACTTTTACTTCTAATGATAAATATCATTGGATATAACTCATGTAAACGAAAGCTCTTTGGTCCTCAGCACTTTTTTGAAAGTAAAGCGATCCTGAGACTACTGACCTAGTACTGCCCCCTTATTTTGCAGATGAGGAGAGTGAGGCAGAAATGGTTAATTGACTTGTTCCATGTCACACAGGGGATTGAACTGGGACTGCACACTCAGGTCCTTGGATTCCAAATCCCATGCTACCTACTTTAAGTCTACAGAAGGTACGGGCATTGAATACCTTAATTTTTCTACGTCTTCTCTGGGAGGGGGGACACTTCTACCACACCCCACTTTAGGGAAACTGGACTGGTTGCCCCCTCCCACCCTGACTTGCCTGCCTAGCACTGCTTGACCACCACAGGATGGCGATGTTTCCTAAGTCATGGGTGGACAGCAGCTTGGGACTAGGACCTCAAGACTCTCCCCCTCCCTCCTCTGCTGAAATGTGCCGCAGGTTGGGGGCTGGACTGCGGCAAGTCCCCCCAACCCTGTTGTCCTCTCAGTCCCCTTGGGCTGCCCACTGGGGTCTCTGTGGGCCAGGACTAGGGACAGGCTCCCAGAGTCCCCGTGGCCCAAGCCTGCTGGGACTTTTCCTTCCAGGATGAGCCCCCCGGCTCCCCTTCCTATCCCCTTGTAGACATCCACCGCATAGCAGGACCCACGTGCTGCAGAGTGCTCCTTCATTGACATTCAAGGCTTTCTGCAATGTGCTACTAGCTTGCCTTTCTAACCCTGCTTATCTCCCATCCCTCCCATTACACACACACACACACACACACACACACACACAAGCAAACAAGCAAGCTCAGGTCACTCTGAATAACATGACTCTTTCCCTCTCTTCCCTCCCAAACCCCTTTGCTTGGGTTGATTCCTTTGCCTGCAATGTCCTCTCTTCCCTATTCCATGTTTAAACCTCCCCCTCCCCAATCCTTAAAATATATGCCACCCCCTCTAGGAAGCCTGTTCCCTTTTCCTCAGGTCCCTAATGACCTTTGACTCCTATACATCCCTATATTTACCTAACTCTAATGCATTTATCATGTAATACTAGGCACCTTAGTGATCTTATCACTCATAGGATCCTTTATCTGGGAGGGATCTCAGGGTCCCCTAATCCAATCCCTTCATTTTCTAGTTGCGGAAACTGAGTCTTAGAAAAGAGAAATAATTTTCCCTGATCCTTCAGGTACCAAGTGGCAGAGGCAGAGTCTGACCCTAGCTCTTTGAACTCTGAAGTCAGCAGGGTTTCCACTTCATCCTCTCTTTGTTGGTATCTTTCTCTTCTAGTCTCTCTAATCTCCATGAGGGCAGGAATTGTGTTTTACCTAGGCCCTGGGTTTGCCTCAGTGCCTAGCTCCCTCCTCAGTGCATGGGAGGGATTTAGTAAATGTTTAATGAAAGTGCAGGGGTGCAGACTCTGGGTTTGGCGACAGAAGATGGATTCAAATCTTGATTCTCTAACTTTACTGCTTATATGACTTTGCACAAGTCAATTGGCTTTCCTAAGCCTCAGTTTCCTTATCTGTACAATGAGGGGGCTGGATTAGATGGCTTCCAAGATCCTTTCTGGCTATAAATCTCATAGGATTCTCATAGTATTCTGAAACTGAAACCCTTAGAGGCAAAGTGCTAAGCTAAGTTGATAAATGGCAGGGTCAGGGTTTCAACCCAGATCATACACACAAAGTTTTTTCATAATCTCAAAGTGTAACATGTTATTATAATCCCAGAGGTTTACAATCTGGGTAGGAAGACAAGACATCTATGAAAGACATACCAAATGGCAAAAGGGAGCATATAATTAAAACTGGCCTGGGTTGAAATCCCATCACATATTGGCTGGGTGACCCTGGGGAAGTCACTTCCCTTGTCAGTGCCCTGGGTGACCCTCTCGAGCTTTAAAGTTGCAGAACAGAAGTGTCTACCTCAGGAGAGGAAGTTCCTAAGATCAATGAAATCACTGCTCCAGAAAAACAACCATAACATTGATTGTATATAATGATGAAGGTGGAAAGAGTGGAGGAGAAACAGGAAACTTCATCTTCAGTCCTCTGAAAGTGAGATTGGTCATTGTGTGGTGATCAGAGTTTGCTGTCAAAGCCATCCATCTTTACAGTGCCGTGATTGTGTGAGCTGTGTTCGCTCAGTCCTGCTCATTTCCCTTGGCCTTAGTTAATACAAGTCTTCTCAAGTTTCTCTGAAACCACTGCTTTGATCATTTCTTATCCACTCCAGTATCTCTGCCAAGAAAACCTCAAAATTGGGTCATAGAGACTCAGACACAACTGAAACAACTGAACGACAAAAATAACGGTACAGTTCTCTATTGTATTTCTATCCCATAATTACCCAATGGAATAGACACCTCCTTAGTTTTTGGTTCTTTTTTGTTGTAACTCGTTTCAGTCATGTCCAACTCTTCATGACCCAATTTGGGATTTTCTTGGTCAAAATACTGGAGTGGTTTGCCATTTCCCTCTCCAGCTCATTTTACAAATGGGGAAACTGAGGCAATTTGTATTAAGTGACTTACTCAGGTCACAGAGCTAGTGTCTGAGGCCAGATTTAAACTCAAGTAGGTGAATCTTCCTGACTCCAAGTCTAGCACTCTATCCATTGTGCTGCCTTGTGGCCCCTTTCAGTTCTTTACCACCACAAGAAAGAGCTGCTAGGCATATTTTGGTATATGTAATTTCATTGCCTTTTTCTTTGAACTCTTTGAAATACAAATCTATTAATGGTATTTCTGCATCACAGGGCATGCACAGATGAGTAACTTTTGATCCATAACTCCAGTTTGTTTTTCAGAATGACTGGGTGACTTCATAGCGCCACCAACAATGTATTAATATGGCCATTTTCATATAGTTCCTCCATTTGTCATTTTGGGCACTGACTCTTTCAAAGTCTATCTAATCTCCCATTATATCCCATACTTCTAGCACGGTGACTGACATATGACAGGTGCTTAATAAAGGCTCATTAATTGATTCAACTTTTAAAGGCTACTGATGAGATGCCCATCTGTTTTTCTTCCCCACTCCAGTGAAATCACAGGTCCAGACCAACAGAGCCCACACTTAGTTTTCACTTCCAAGTTCCCAAAGCACCTTCCTTGTAACAACTGCCTGAGGTAGAAAATGCCCCAATGATGGATGTTGATGTTGCTCATTTTCTTCATGGCATGACTGAGATTGGCCAATGGTCACACAGTGAGCAAATGGGAGAACTTGACTGTCCATCAGAGGATCAGTGAGAACAGGAGCTAACCAACCCTTGCTGCTATTGCTTCACCTAAACTCTTGTTTTAACAAGAACAATTAAAGACATTTAGCAGGATAAGTCTTTTCTGGCTTCAAGTGGCACAGTGTAATGGGTCTTTCCAAAATTATATCATAAAGTGAATAAAATAACTGGTTTTTCCTTCCTTTCTGATCTGGTTTTAGGTGCCTGCTAAATGTTCTTGATAATATGTTTCAGACATAAACCCTACAAAATATAGGAACAGAATCTCTCTATTTCCCCTATCAGTAGCTAAGGGAAGGGATCAGTGAGGTAAGATGGGGCCTGGTCAGCCTAGGAAGAAATGTTGGCCTCTAAGGCTAGATCAGGGGCTATGCTAGGCTGATATTCCCATTGATAAAATCCATTGATTCAGGGTTCTGTAATGTATTTCATTTTACCTTCTTCCCCTTGAGTATTAGTAAAATCCCTTTGAAAACCCCACCCTCTGTCATGGGTGGTCGAGAAAGGAAAAGGAGGGCATCCAGGTATTACCCCAATTAGGCAGTTAGGGCAGTTGATCTATGAGGAAGGATGAGGGCAGCAGCTGCCATCAGTTGTGTTAAAGACAACACTAAGTTCTCTTTTACTATGAGAGGCCTCTTGAGGGCATTATGTGGAAAGTGGGAGGGGTCTGGAACTATGGAATGGTCCATTGTAGCAGGCAAGAGAACTGGAGAGCCAAGTGAGAGCTCTTGGTGGTGAGCTCTGGAAGTTTTGTGTGTTGAGAGCTTCCTGTGCTTTTTTCTGTTTATTAGGTAACTGTAATGTTCCATTTTATTCATGTACCACAAAAATGGTAAAGATTGTCAGTTCTAGAAAATAATGACCCTGTGGTCCAAGGTGAGTGGTCATTGTATCATTTGACCATGTCTGCTGAGCCCTTCTTCCTTCTGTTGAGCAAACTGGTATCAGAGATACCGGGTCCTTGGCAATTAGAGATTGTGGGCTTCTATCACTAGGCACAGTCTACTAGAAGAGATGGAGATGGCTACTGAATCTCTCAGTAGCTTTGGGAATGACAGCAAGGACAGGCTGAGTCTAGAAAAGATTAAAAAAGAAAACCCAGTGGGGCTTATGTAGGTCCTAGACCTGATTCCAGTTCTGCTCAGGGTCCTTTCCCCCAGTTCGAAAGTAAAGACAAAGGCTGAGGCAAAGAGACCTAGAAAGACGGGAGGGGGAGTTGAGCTGGAGATAGTTGAGTGGAGGGTGGAGACAGACCGAGAAGGACGAGGCAAGGAGAGAGGGCAGCAGTGACTTCCCAGCCCCCAGGATGAGTCTGAATCTAGTTTCATACTAAAAAAATGAGAGCATTCGCTGAGTAAAGCTCAGCATTTTCATCTCAGGCTCCCTGATGTGACATGTTCCTTTCCCCCTCCCCCATTAAATCTGGGGCTGGTTAGCTCACTTGTTAGCCCTGTGGCCCTGAGGCTCTGGGCTTGATCCCTGCATGGACAATGAACAGCAGGAATGTTCTCTTGACAATCTGACCTGGATGATGAGACTGAGATAGAAAGGCTCAGGGAAATCGGGGAAGCTACAAAATGAGGGCATGGGATTGATTTAGAGAGAGGAAACAAAGGGTCAGGGGTAAATGGATGCTTTTGGGGATGAGGCAGCATGAGAGGCTGTGTTCTTTTGGCAATAGCCTGGATGAGAACTGATCCTCTTGAACATTGCTAACAAATGACCAGCAGGCTGTGAGGAGCCGACAATATCTCCCAGTTTGAATAAAACACAGAAACTCTCCTAGGGAGTGAAGAGCCAGTGGGGACAGATTGTAGGAAGTGACTATGCATTTGGTCAAATGGGCTGGGACCAGGGGTGCATTGGAATCTCCCCTCCTCCCTGTCACAGAAACATAGATTTAGACCTGGGGGGACCCTGAAGGTCACTAGTATAAGTGCCTCCTTTTGCTGATGGGGAAATGGAGGCTGTGACTGGCTCAAGGTCGTACATGTAGTAAACATCAGGGGCAGGATTTTAATCCAGGGTCTATGACTGTAGGGCACATTTTCTTTCCATCATACCACACTTCATCCAGGCCCATACTGTCAGCAAAAAATGAAGTGTTCTTATTCAGAATTCGATGTCTAGGAAGTCACCAGCCTGCATTCATGTGCTTACTCAATAAACACTAACGCATCTATTCAGGCAAATGATCGAGTAATCAATAAGCCAGGCATCAGGACTAAAGATAAAACCTGACCTGCCCTCAAGGAGCTTACAGGGACAGGGAGGAGCAATGTTTGTAAATAAATAAGTTCAAAATATATTGAAAATTCCTCTCTGTCCTAGGTGCTAGGAGATGTACACAGTGCACTGCCTCTTACAGTTTTATCAAGAGAGATAACTAACACTCAATACTGCATGCTAAACACCTTAGAGAGGGGAGAAGTCTGAGGGGGGTAGAGATTTCCAAGGGGAGGAAGTGTAGTGATAGAAAAATAGAGAATGCTTTCAGAAAGAGGTAAATTTTGCTTTGGGCTTCAAAGGATGACTAGGATTTCTTTTAAAAACATTCATTAATAACATTTAGAATATTGTCTTCACTCCCAAATATGCCCTCTTCCTTCCCTCTTCAGAGCACCATCCTTTGTAATAATTTTTTAAAAAGAGAAGGAAAAAAACCAGACCAGTAAAGTAATCGAATGTATTGATTGTATTTGTTTATGTAACATTCCACATAGGATGGGTAAAATTCAGCAAGTGAAGGTGGGTTAAAGAGTATTTTTCAGAATAAAGTTGTTGTAAAGCTCAAATGAGATGACAAAAAGAAAGAAAGAAGGAAACAAAAAAAGAAAGGAAGAAAGGAAAAAAGAGAAAGATGCCATGGTCCTCTTCAAGAATGAAGGATAAACAACGCTTGTATAGTGTTTAGTGTGGTGCCTGGAACATAGTAGGTGCTATATAAATGATAGCTATTAATTAATTATCCTAATGGGGTGCAGTCAAGGGGGTGTGGATGGTCCAGTTCCAGCCTATTCACACTAGAGGAGAAACAATTCAAAAGAATGCCGGATTTGTGCATGGCACTATTTTCAGGTCAAGGGTAGAATGCTCTTGTGGAGTCTTTCTTTTCTCCCCCTCCCCACAAGTAAAACCATTTGCTAGGTCTAAGAGGGTATGGTAAATGTTAAGCTAAGCTGGCCTGGGCTGTTCATATCAAGGATCACAGGCTCTTGACTGTAAAATATCTCAGGGGGCCATCAAGTGACAGATTTACCAACCTTCTTCTTTGGAAGGGACCCTAGCCACCACATCAAGTCCAACCTATACGCCAATGGTATCATGACTATAGGTCACCCAGCAAGTGGGTATCCACCATCTTCGTGAAGCCCTCCAATGAAGGAGACTGCCTTCTCTCTAGGCTTTGGGTTTAATTTTGGGATGACCCTAATTGCTCAAAAGTTTCAGCTAAACATTAAACCTAAATTGGTGGTTTCATCCATTGCTTGTGGTTTTGACCTTTGGTGTCAAACAGAATAAATCAATTCCCTCATTGTATCCTCCAGATACTTTGACTGACTGAATGAATGGAAAGCATTTATTGGCAGCTTACAATGTGCCAAGCATGGTGCCAAGTGCTGAGAATACAAAGAATGAGAAGTCTGGCCCCTTTGTTGCCCTGAGTCTGCTGGGGAGGCTTATTTTTGGCACCTGGGACCCCACTTTGGCTCTGGGCCTGACCTTAGGGGAAGGTAGCAAGAGCCTGGAGACTCAGCCTTGGCCTTGACCTTGAACCTTTTAAGAAATTGAGGTCCAGAAGGAAGTGATTTGCCTAGAATCCCACAGCTAACAAGTATCTAAGCAAGTAACCAAGTTCAGTCTTGCCAACTCCAAGTTCAATTCTCTGATATGCTACCTTTCCTCTTGAGCAGGAGCAGAGACTTTGGGAACTGATAGCAGTCTAGGCTGAGTGTTCTAGGAGGATCCAGTGGTCCAGGTTGGTTTATTTTGTACGTATTTAAGAGAGGAAAGAAAATCATTGAATAGGGAGAGGGGATATGCCTGGAGCAGGCTGGAGGAGAGGGGATCAGAGAAAGCCTTGAATAAATGACCAAGACTCACAGGAGTCCTTGGCAGAGGAATTTTAATGAGAGTTTCTTAGTATTGATCGGTGGGAGATATAGCCAGGAAGGGAAAAGCAGACAGAGGGAGCTGCTCTGCTCTTAATATCCAAGGACACACTATAATTTATCAGTGTCAGCCCAAAGGCAAGCTAGCCTACCCTTAACTCCTTCCCTCCTTGCTAGCCCTCGGCTGCATGGTCCTCAGCTTTGTAGACACATCTTTCAACTGTCTCCCTTCTGTCAGAGGTCAGAGAATCATAAGATCATAAATTCTAGTCAGTCTAGCCCTATGCTTTTATTTTTTTAAATAAGAAAAGAGGATCAGAGAGGGGAAGGGTCTGGTCTGAATTCCCACAGAAAGTAAACAGCTGGCCAAGTTCAGGGCATTTCCCATTCCACCCCACTGCCCACATCCCTCCTCCTTACTCTTTTTTTATTATTCCCCAGGAAGAACATTCCCTTCAGGAAGAATGCCATCCTCATTGTCTCTTTTCCATTTGATTTCTGCCTGGCATGATCTCCCTCTTCCACTCTTCTACTTCCATGTCCATCCAAGTCTTCTCCATCCTTCAAGGCCCAGCTTAAGTCCCATCTTCAGGAAAAAGTTTTCCTCAACCATTCCAGCTGGAGTTACCTCTTCTTGCCCTATTCCAGAGATCTTTCAACTTTTCTGTGTGTTATAGACCTCTTGGGCACTCTGGTAAAGCCTGTGGATCCTTTCTCAGAATAACGTTTTTAAATGCATCGGATAAAATACATAGGATTACCTACTAAACAAAATTCATTACATTGAAATACAGTTATTGGTATATTAAAAAAAAGTTCACAGATGCCTTGAAGTTTTTTCTACTCTATCTTTTGTTTTTAAATCACTTACATTTCCCACTGTGTCTTTCTACCTACTCCCAAAGAGCCATCACTTGTCATGAAGATTAAGAAAAGGAAAAAAGAACCTTGGTTCAGTAAAACTAACCAACATATTGGAAAAAATCTGACATTTTTATGCAATGTTCCACCCTTGTAGTCTCTCATTTTTACAAAGAAGTGGGTGAGGGAGGGGAGTGGAGAAATGCTTTCTCATAGCTCTTCTCTTGGGGCCAGGCTTGTTCCATTTATGTGGTTGCAATCTTGGGGTCTATTTGCTTGGCTGTGCTTACTTAACTCTTCAACAGTTCACACAAGTCTTTTCATGCTTCTCTGTGTTTGTCAAGTTCATTTCTTACAGAACAGTAATATTCCACTACATTCATGTGAAATATCTTGTTTATTCATTGCTCCATTGATGGGCATCAATTTGGTTGCCAGTTTTTTCCTATCCCCAAAGGTCTTGCTATAGATATTGTTGAGTAAATGAGGCATTTTTGTTTGTTATTGAACTCCTTGGGGTATGACTAGCAGTGAGCTCTGTGGGTCAAAGGGTATGGGCATTTTAGTCATTGTCTTCTGCAGAGAGATATTAATTAAACCCTTGGGAGCCCATAGTCACTAGTTGAGAGAATGCAGAGTAACAACTTCTTAATTTATCTAGTAATTACTTAAAAATATTTATTGAATTTTTTGGTGGGGTAAGGAGAATGGAGCTGTCGATACCCCTAAATTCTGTGATATCAGCATCCAAAGGGGGCGTTGGGGTGTGGTATGAGACTTCCACTGAATTCCTTCAAGCTGTTATTGAAGACCGCTGTGTGTTTCTATTCTATTTTTCCAGTTATAGAATATAGTAATGTTGGAAGCCTACTTATCCCTTGTCTGCTATTGATACTAACACGTCATTTTGATTCTGACCGTCTGACTAAAGGCAGAGCAGTGGAAAGACCCCAGGATGCTGAGCTGGGGAACCAAGATTCCAATCTCATTTCTGCTGCCTGCTATCTGTGTGAGTTGGGGAAAGTTATTTTTCTTGGCTGCATTTGTAAAAGGGTGAGGTTGGAGTAGAGGTGATCTCTAAGGCTCCCTCAAACTTTAAATTTATGATATCACAGTGCCAAGCAGTCCAATGAGGAACAGCGCACAGAGAAGACTTAGACTTTCAACGACTCCTTTGGCATGTATCAAAATCTTTGCAGGCAAACCACTGTCCTGAGATTTTTGTGTAGAGAGACTATCTTCTGTCTATGAGATGTAAACAGTCATATCACCAAAGAGACTGTGGTGTTCTTCTTATGCAAATCCTTCATTTAATTTATCAAAAGAAACTTTAAAAAATCCCGAACTTGACTAATATGATATAAGATGAGTGTGTTAGGAGGAATACCCAACACCTACTCCCTTGCGGTTAAGCTAGTTTTTTCTTGTCTGAAATTATCCCTTTTATCATTTCTTATTATGCAGTTAAGGTCCATTACATTCATATATCATGATTTTTTCAGCCATTCCTGAGTTGATGGGTGCTCTACCACCCCCACTATCTCTATCATCATCATCATCATTAAGTAGCATTTATATAATACTTTATAGTTTGTAAAACACTTTACATATATCATCTTATGTAATCCTCACAATAGCCATGGGAGGTAGGTGCTATTGTTATCCTCATTTTATGCATGGGGAAACTGAGGCTGAGAAAGTTCAGTGATTTGTCCAGGGTGGCGCAGCTACTGTTTGAGGCAGGTCTATTGATACCAGTCTCTCTCTCTCTCTCTCTCTGCCTCCATTCTCTCTTTCCTTCCATTCTCTCTGTCTTGATTTCTTTCTGTCTGTCTCTCCTCCCTCTTTCTTCCCCCATCACTTTTGAAAATTAAACTAGGTAATTTCTTTGATCAGAGAGCTAAGTGGTTTAGTGGATAGAATTTTGACCTGAGTTGGGATGACCTAAATTTAAATCCCGCTTCAGGCAATTGCTAGCTGTGTGATCCTGGGTAAGTCCCTTCTGTCTGTCTTAGTTTCTTCATGCATATAACAAGGATAATAATACCACCTCCCTCTTAGGACTGTTGTGAAGATTGACTGATATAACCAATGTTAAATATTTTACAAACATCAAAACACTATATAAAATGCTTGCTATTATTATTAATACTTTCCTTTTGGAGTTTAGTTGGGTTTTTATTTGTTGATTTTCTAGGTTTTTTGTTGCATATTTAATTAATCGAACTGTTATTTCTCCTTTTTTGTTAATGAAAGTGTTTGGGGATATACATATCTCCTCAGGACTGTCTTGGTTATGTTTTCCCAATTTTGGTATGTCTCTTTTTCTGATCATTTTCTTTGATGAAATTATCTATTGTAGCTCTGATTTGTTCATTACATCACCATTTCTTTGTGTAGGATTGTTATTTAGCCTCTAATTAATTTTTAAAAGCTTTTTATTCATTTAGTTTTAGTTTTTAACATTCATTTCCATAAAATTTTGAGTTCTAAATTTTCTTCCTCTCCTTTTCCTCCCCCCTCCTCAAGATGGCATGCAATCTGATATAGGCTCTACATAATACACTTATATCAAGCTCTACTTTTTGATACTTTATTCAAAGATCTTTATTGAATATATTTTTATTACATCTTGGTCAAGTAAAGGAAGTCTTTAATATTTCTATTTTTCTGTATTTTTATGAGGTTTTTAATTCTTCAATACATTGTTTTGGTTTTTTTTTGAAATGTGCTGTTCTCATTCAGTCAGTAATCACCAGAGATCTGTCATATCCGACTTTTCTAAAATTCTGTTCATTTTCATCTGCCAATGTTAGAGTTGGTTTGCTGATGACTAATCACTGCCTGAGTCTACTCTCTTGTTCCCTCTCTCATTTCCTTCCTGTTTCTTTGTTGAATTTCATGTATTTCTATCCCAAATTTTTTCTCTCTCTCTCTCCCTCTCTGCTTTAATGTTTGTGCTCTACTTTCCTTTAACCAGTTCAGATGAAACTGAAACCATGATTATGTGGTTTTTTCCTTGGGTACCTAGACTATGTAAAGCTCCTTCCTTCTACTTACTTTTCTAGTGTATCTATTTTCCCCTTCCTTTCCCTCTCTCTTAAGGTCATTAAAATTCCCATGCCCTCTGTTTTATTTAACATCCTTTATGACTTTTGATGACATTGGGATTCTGAAAGGACGTTTGTTTCTTCTCTACATTGGAATTTAAACATTTCATGCTTGGATTAGTCCCTTCCAGTTGCCCACATTTTTATCTTACTCTTGATGGCTACATTTGAATTTTAGAGTTTCTACATAGTTCCTCCTGTTTTGTTTTTTCATCAGGAGTGCTCGAGACTCCTATTTCATTATGCTCTCCTCCCCATTTCCAACCCATAGGATTATATTGAGTTGCTCCATATAAATTAATCTGTTGTAAGTTCTTATATGTATCTTTTGGAATATTCTGTTCCAAGATCTTCTCTCCTTTAGGGTGTTAGTTGTCAGTTGGTTGGCTATGGCTTCTTGGTACATGAGTTCTTTCTTTCCAGTCATGTGCAGTATTGTTTCTTTGACCCAGCTCTGAATTTTGGCTTTAGAAAATTTCATTTTGGAGTTTTGAGTTATCAGGGGATTCTTTCTATTTTCATGGAAATTTTCATTTTGGGAGTTTCAGGTTACTAATGGATTCTTTCTATTTTCATGGAAATTTTGGAGTTTCTTTCAGGTTACCTATGGATCTTTTCTATTTTTAGTCTGCCCTCCTGTTCTAATAGATTTGGGCAATTTTAATTCATGATGTGAAATAAACTATGTCGTCCTTTTTTTTGGGGTATGGGTGTTTTTTAGTTAGTACAATGGTTTTCACATTTTATCACTTGATCTGTTTTTAAGGTCAGCTGTTTTCAACAGTAGATATGTTATATTTTTCTCCCCTATATTTTTCAGTCTTTTGATTTTTGTTCCAGTATTTATCATCCTATGGAATCTTTGTTCCAGTATTTATCATCCTATGGAATCATTGGCTTATTTGATTCATTCTAATTTTCAGGGTGTCTATACTTGGGCCAGGTTTTTCATCTCATATTAAGCAGACTATTTTCTTACCAAATATTTCCTCTAAATATCTCATTTTGCTTATGGTATTATTTTAGAACTTTTCCTTTATTTATTTTAGGAATTCCATTGACTTCTTGGTCAACCTGTGATTTTTTTTGAGATTTTTCTTGTCAAGATTGTAGAGTTCTCTTACTCTTCCCTGGGATTATGTCTGGGTGTCCCTAGGTGGATACAAGCTCTTTGTCACTGGCCATCTTCTTCTGTTTACTCATTTTTCCAGCCTTACTGCTTGAGTTGAGATTTGGGGTTAAGGTCAGACTTTATGCTCTTCTGGAGCAAATTATGTAGTCATATTTTGTCCTTATCCATGTAATCTGGGGTCCTGCTCTTGCTTCCTGTAAGCATTCAGCACAATGTTCTTCAAGAAACTTGGGGTGGTTCAGGACATTTTAGTTCCCTAATGAGTCTGATTAATCTCCTGGTCTGAGGTTTACAGGCTCCCAGCCCTTCCTTGGGTCTGGGAAGCAGTTGTAGATTTGCCCCTGGTTGCATTTCCAGGAGGACATTCAAGGGCTCTGGCCCCTGTTGGCACACTAGAAAGCTTTGTTTGGCCAGACAAACACAGCAGCAGGCTCACCCTGGTCCCATTTTACAGCCACCAGGCCAAGCTCTCTCCTGACATTGGAAGGCTTTTTTTGGGTGTCAGTCTGGGCTGAGAGAAATCACCCATCATAGTTTTTCCTTGGATTTCCCAATCACCACATGGTCTGGTGCTCTTCTTTGAGCTTTACTGGAGTAGTTATGTGAGAAAGCTGGGGATTTCTCTGTTTCTTCTCACTTCTCATCCTTGTTGGTCTCCCTAAACCCTATGAAAGAAAATGAAATGGGGCTTAGAGAAGGAAAGAAACTGTCTCCAGGTCACATAATTGATGAATAGGGGAGACACAATGAGAATCCATCTTTCAACTCCAACCCAGATGCCTTTGCAGTACAAATGCATCCTTCTACAACACTACAGAAGCAAGCTGGGTTCTGGACAATCTGTGGGACTCAATCACATGCCACAGCAAGATTTCTTATTGCCCTAACTTCTCCTCAAACAGAGCCATTTGAGGATCTCGTGGGACTCTTGAAAGAGTAATTCTCATTAGACTCCTCTTCTTTATATCTAGCTCAGCCTTGCTAACGAGCTCCAGTCTGTCAGCCCTTGGCATGAAAGAAATCAGGCTGCACTGAAATCCTGGGAGTCAGCAAGGAAAAAAAAATATTAAAAATTGATTACTCAAGTCAGAGTTGCTTTATTTTGTTTCATCTGAGACATAATATATCCATCCACGTTTTAGCATGTTGTCATGGAAGAAGGACTGGGTTGGGAGTCATTTGACTTAGATTCTAGTCCTGGTTCTGCTAATTATTTGCTGTGTGGTGGTGGGTAAGTCACACCCCTTCTCTGTACCTTAATTTCCTCCTTTTGTAAAATAAGGCAGGCAGGCTACATGTTCTACAAGGTCTCATCTAGTTCTAGGTCCCATGAGCCTCTAAACTCACATCTTCTGAGTACAAAGCCAGTCTTCTTTTCATTACACTACACTGTCTTTGCATGAAGCCATGGCTAGTTTAGAGAAAAGAGGGGTCAATTAATACTGAAGTAGTAATCAGAGAAGGCAGCTAGGTGGTGCAGTGGATGGAACACTGGACCTGGAGTTAGGAAGACCTGAATTAAAATCTGACCTCCAACACACTGTGTGACCCTGGACAAGTCACTTTACCCTGTTTGCCTGAGTTTCCTCATCTATAAAATGATCTAGAGAAGGAAATGGCAAATCACTCTGGTATTTTTGCAAAAAGCAAAACCTTCTCTTCTCACCTCACCTTTCCAAGTGTTCTCATCTCATCATCTATTTCTTGTTCCTCACTCCTCTTCTCTCTTCTTTTTTTTTAAATATAAATTTATTTATTTAACTTTTTACATTCATTTTCACAAAATTTTGGGCTCCAAATTTTCTCCCCATTTATCCCCTCCCCCCCAATACACTGAGCATTCTAATTTTCCCTATCACCAATCTGCCCTCTCTTCTATCATTCCTCCCTTCCTGTGTCCCCATCTTCTCTTTTGTCCTGTAGGGCCAGATGACTTTCTATTCCCCATTACCTGTATTTCTTATTTCCTAGTAGCAAGAACAATACTAAACAGTTGTTCCGAAAACTTTGAGTTCCAAATTCTCCCCATCCCTCCCTGCCCCCCCACCCATTCTCTTTGGGAAGGCAGGCAAATCAATATAGGCCATATCTGTGTAGTTTTGCAAATGACTTCGATAATAGTCATGTTGTGTAAGACTAACTGTATTTCCCTCCATCCTATCCTGCCCCACATTGTTTCTATTCTGTCTTTTGATCCAGTCCCTCCCCGAGTGTTGACTTCAAATTGTTCCCTCCTCCCATTACCCTCCCTCCCATCATCCCCCGCACCTTACTTATCTCCTTCTCCCCCACTTTCCTGTATTGTAAGATAGGTTTTCATACCAAAATGAGTGTGCATGTTATTCCTTACCTTTAGTCGAATGTGATGATGTCATGTTTTTTTCTCGGCTCTCCTCTTTTTCCCTCCACTAAAAAGTCTCCTGCTTGCATCCTGAATGAGAGATAATTTACCCCATTCCATTTCACCCCCTCTCCTCCCACTACATTTCTCTCTCACCATTTACCTTAATTTCTTTTAAGATATGGTCCCATCCTATTCAATTCACTCTGTGCTCTCTGTCTCTGTATGTGCATGCATGCGTGTATGTGTGTGTGCACGCATGCATGTACATGTGTGTGTGCATGTGTGCGTGTGTGTGTATGTGTGTGTGTGGTCCCACCAACTACCCAGATACTGAAAAAATTTTAAGAGTTACAAATATTGTCTTTCCATGTAGGAATGTAAACAGTTCACCTTTGGTAAGTCCCTTATGACTTCTCTTTGCTGTTTACTTTTTCATGCTTCTTCTCATTCTTGTGTTTGAAAGTCAGATTTTCTTTTCAGCTCTGGTCTTTTCATCAAGAATGCTTGAAAGTCCTCTGTTTCATTGAAAGACCATATTTTCCCCTGAAGTATTATACTTAGTTTTGCTGGGTAGGTGATTCTTGGTTTGAATCCTAGTTCCTTTGACTTCTGGAATATCCTATTCCATGCCCTTCGATCCCTTAATGTAGAAGCTGCGAGATCTTGTGTTATCCTGATTGTATTTCCACAATACTGGAATTGTTTCTTTCTACCTGCTTGCAATATTTTCTCCTTGACCTGGGAATTCTGGCATTTGGCCACAATGTTCCTAGGAGTTTCTCTTTTTGGATGTCTTTCAGGCAGTGATTGATGGATTCCTTCAATATTTATTTTGCCCTCTGGTTCTAGAATATCAGGGCAGTTTTCCTTGATAATTTCCTGAAAGATGATGTCTAGGCTCTTTTTTTGATCATGGCTTTCAGGTAGTCCCATAATTTTTAAATTGTCTCTCCTGGTTCTATTTTCCAGGTCAGTTGTTTTTCCAATGAGATATTTCACATTCTCTTCCATTTTTTCATTCTTTTGGCTTTGTTTTGTGATTTCTTGGTTTCTCAGAAAGTTCCATTCTAATTTTGAGAGAACTATTTTCTTGAGTGAACTTTTGAACCTCTTTTTCCATTTGGCTAATTCTACTTTTGAAAGAATTCTTCTCGTCATTGGCTTTTTGAACCTCTTTTGCCAGTTGAGTGAGCCTATTTTTCAAGGTGTTATTTTCTTCAGCATTATTTTGGGTCTCCTTTAGCAAGGTATTGACCCGTTTTTCATGCTTTTCTTGCATCTCTCTCATTTCTCTTCCCAGTTTTTCCTCCAGCTGTCTAACTTGATTTTCAAAATCCTTTTTGAGCTCTTCCATGGCCTGAGCCCACCAGACATCCACCTTGGATGTCTGGGATACAGAGGCCCCGACCTCCACGTCTTTCCCTGATGGTAAGAATTGTTCCTCGTCATCAGAAATGAAAGGTAGGAACATCTGTCCCCCAAGAAAGTAGCTTTCTATGGTCTTATTTTTTCCCCTTTTCTGGGCATTTTCCCAGCCAGTTACTTGACTTCTGAGATTCCTGTCCACCCCCGCCTAGATCCTCCCAGCTAGTCCTTGGGGTCTGAGATTCAAATGCTGCTCCCCAGCCTCAGGGCTTTCTGTGGCAGGCGTGGCTGCTATTCAATGTGAGCTTAAGTTCTGGTGCTTAGGTGGGGCAGGGCCACCTCCCAGGCTCAGTTCCCTCAGGGGGTTTATGAGGAGACCTTCAACAATGGAGCTTCTACCTGCTTGGGGATTCCTGGGCCTCTGCTGCCTCTGCGGCTGCCTCCCGAGGGGGCCCGAGTCACAGAGACACTCTGCTCCCCTCTTGGCCAGCCCAGAAGTCTCTCTTACTGACCTGGAGCACCTGTGGGTGGAGGGACCTTCGCGGCCGCCAGAGGTTCCATCCCTGAAGCCTGCTCAGATCCATTCCTCTTGGGCCACATGGCCAGGGCAGCACAGGGGTGGGCTCCACGTCCAGTGTGCAACGGACCCCTGGGGACGGCTTTCCAGGGCTCTCTGGAATGGAAATCCCCTCCACTGGGTTGCTGTGCAGCTTGGACTGCTCCAGAATTTGTGGGGAGTTCTTTTCACAGGAAATTTATGGGCTGTGGGTTTGGAGCTAGCATACATGAGTCTTTCTTGGCTCCATCTTGGCTCCTCTCCCTTCTCTCTTCTTTTTAACACTGATATCATGTGGATACTCACGTAGCACATGGGTGATCCTTGAATTCGACATATTCCATTTTTTTGGATCCCACATTCTACCCCAACCTCCTGTGTGCTCTCTGGAGCCCCTGCTCCATGGTTACCAACTGGCCAAATGTATTAGAAGTAAACTCTTTGAGAGTAGGGATTACAGATTGCATTTTTCTTCTTCATTCATTTTTGATGGTGCTTAGCCAAGCCCCGAACACAACACAGGAATTTAATAAAAACTTGTTCCTTCATTGAGACAGATTTGGGCCTGCCTCTGATGAATTACTCTACATGTATTTCATGGTGAATTTTCCAGATGCTAGTTGGTTCTCTATGAAAGAATGGAAACTACTTGAGGACAGAGATTGTTCATTCTTTTTTTCTTTGCCTCCCAGTGCTCAGTATAGTGCCTGATGCACAGTAGGTGTTTGGTAGAGGTAGCATTTATCAAGTACCTAGCATGTGCCAGGTGCTGTGTTAAGGGGAGAGGATACAAACACAAGTGAGACAGGCCTTGCCCTTGAGGGGTTTATAATCTAATTGGGGAAGAGAATGCAAAAAGAAGAATTAGAAAGGGGGATGGGAGGTAGATGACCCAAGGAACCTTGGATGGAGATGCCCAGAAAGCAGGTCAAAGCAGGCCAGAGCAAAGCTTGGCCTCAAAGTCCAGGGGGAGTTTTAGGGGAAGAATCCAGTTTTTCCAGTGGTGGAGATAGCGGCTGAGTATAGAAGAAACCATATGGTGGCACTGATAAATACTTATTGATTACTGATCAGTGTCAGACTTGTATTCTTCCCCCATAAGTAGCTTTATATATATTTTGAATTGAATTCTCTATGTACCTACCATGTCCTTTAATAGAATGTAAACTAAGGCTGGAGTCTATTTCATTTTGGTCTTATCTCCAGTGACTAATAATAACAATATGTATTTAGTACTTTAAGGTTTGCAAAAAAACACTACAAATATCACATTTGATCATTGCAACAACTCTGGGAGGTAGGTTCTATTATTATCCCCTCTTTACAGATGAGTAAACTGAGCCTGAGAGAGGTCAATTGACTTTCCCAAGATCACTAAGCTGGTAATATGTAAAGCAGGGTTTGAACTCAGGTCTTCCTGACCCCAAGCCCAGACATCTATTTGCCACATTACTTATCTGGTATTTAACTGTGCTCTTCTTTGGACTGAGATGAAGTGGGAAATTGGGTCTGTGGGGTTCTGTGACTCCTAACCATGCATACAACATATTGATATACATGTTCTGGCCTCATCTTCTATGCAATGTGTCTAGGTGCCACACTGGATAGATAGAGGACCTGAGTTGAAATCCTGCCCCAGACACCTACTAGCTGGGTGATGTCTCTCAGTCTGTTTCCTCATCTGTAAAATGGGGATAAGTATAGCATCTACCTCCCAGGGTTGTTGTAAGGATTGAATTTGATGGTATTTGTAAGTATCACAACACTACATAAATGTTAGCTATTATGGTGATGATGATGATGTCTGGGAACAGAGAAACAGATTGAAGGATTGTTGTAAGGATTGAATTTGATGGTATTTGTAAGTATCACAACACTACATAAATGTTAGCTATTATGGTGATGATGATGATGTCTGGGAACAGAGAAACAGAGGGATAGCCCTGGGGACAGAGAGACACTCAGACCTTGGGGACTGAGTTACCTTCACTGAAGCTGGCCATCAAAGGGTCATAAAATTAAAGACCAGGTGGGACCTTAGATATAAATCACTTAATTTTACAAATGAAGAAACTGAGGCCCAGAAAAGGCAAGCAGCATTCCCAGAGGCCTCATAGACCATTTGTTTCCATCCCTTCCTTTTACAGAAGAGCAGAGGCTGGAGAGGAAGGCATTTGTCTACGTCTATGTCTATTTGTGGACATGTATGTAAATGGGAGGAAGGCTGAGAAGTGTTCTGTGAGTCTCTGGAGGATTTGCAGGCTGACCTGAAGATGCTTCTCTCCCAAGTCTGCGCATCAGAGGCGGGAGTGGTTGGCAAGCCACCAGATTTCTCAGGCGGCTGTTTGGAAGATGATCTGAATGGACGCTCCTTGTTAGTTAGGTCTAGACGCCTGCTGAGGCAGACGGCCACCTCTCCCCCACATGCTTCTAGGATTTCCAGACTCTGGCAAGGTCACAGAGACTGCGAGAGGGCCTCTCTCTTTCCTGAAAATGCCCACTCTCTTTATATTTTCCCAGCCAAGGAGCACTAGGGTTAGGAGAGGGGATGAATTTGTTAACAGGTCTGTTACCCACATCTTTAGAAGGTGGCAGGGCTGGCTAGGTGGCAAAGTGAGAGCTGGGCTTGAAGTCAAGATGGCCCAAGGCTGAATCCTGCCTCAGATGCATACTAGTTGGATGACCCTGGCAAGGCATTTAGCTTTTGTCTGCCTCAGTTTCCTCATCTGCAAAATGAGGATGATTATGGCACCTATCTTGCAAGATTGCTGTGTGAGGTTCAAAGTGAGATATTTGTAAAGTGAGATACACACACATATATACATTTTTATATATATGTGTGTGTATGTCTCTGTGTGTATATATACATACATACATACATATATGTATGTAGCACTGGGTAGTGTGTATATATATGTCTACATATGTATATGTATATATGTGAATGTATATATGTACATGTGTGTATACATATGGAAGGCAGCTTTAGGTTACTACCTACTACCTAGGCTACTGTTAATGTTACATTGGAAATCACTATACCTCTTGGGGACTCAGTTTCCTCACCTGTGAAAATGGGATGTTTGAGTAGGATGACATTTCTCTTTGTGATCTCGTCTAAATTCAAAGGCTGGATTATGTCTGAGCCTTGGAGTCCAGGTCCTAAAGACAGGGAGAGAGCTGCTGTAGGGTCATCGAGAAGCCTGGACATGGGCTGAGGATGATTTGGACCTCATACAGAGGGTCCAGGTCAATGTCCAGTCAGAGCTGAGCTTGCTCGTTTAGGGATTCAAGGAGCATCTTCATGTGGAGCGAAGGGTCCAGGACTGAACAGGTTCTCGGGTCTCTACTTTCTTTGCACCAAGATTTCTTTGTTGTCATTGTTACCTTTTGGCCTGAGGTCAGCTTTGTTAGGAGTCTGGTCACCATCCTCAGGGAAGGTCACCTTTAATCTTAAGAATGAGCTTGGCTTTCTCCCAGATGCAGATTCCTCCTACTTGCTGGGCCTGTTCCATAGTGGGAAATATAAATATTTAGTCAATCTGTAAGTTGGGGTCATGACTGCTGGTCTCAAGGACTTTGCAAGAGGGTCACTTCTTAGTTTAAATTTAGCACATATTTATTAAAAAGAGAGAGATGACCTAGGGTGTGTAATGAAGAGTTTCGCAAACTTGTTGGTCTCAGGACCCCTTTACACTATTAAACATTGTTGAGGAATCCCAAAGAGCTTTTGATTACTTTGGTTATATATCTACTATGTTAGAAATCAAGACTGATAAAATTTTAAAATATTTATTAATTTCAATTAAAAATAACAACAAATCCATTTCATGTTAACATAAATAACATTTTTTTATGAAAAATAACTTTATTTTCCAAAAGAAAAAATTTAGTGAGAAGAGTGGCATTGTTTTACATATTTTTTGCAAATCTCTTTAATGTTTGACTTAAGAGAAGACAGATGGATTCTCCTCTGTTGTTTTGGTTGAAGTACATGAAGAAAATTTGGCCTCACATAGTTGGAAAAGGAAGGAGTATTTTAATAGGCAAATGACATCTTAGTGTTATCCTGAAAATAGTTTTGGCCTCATAGATCCCCTGAAAGGGTTTTGGGGACTCCTGAGGGTTCAAAAATCACTCTCTAAAAACCTCTGGTATAGTGAATCCGTAGCCAGCCACAAAGCTAGGAAGACCTGGTTCAAGTCTCCTCTCTGATAATGTAGATGTGATCCTGGAGAAGTTACCTGACCTCACCTCTAGTTCTTCAAGTTAGAAGTCTCTGATCACTGATCTTTGTTGGGAGAGGAATTCTCCTCACTGGATGAAGTCTCTGATTAGAACCCCCGAAAACATACTAGGCATTTGTGAATTCAAGAATATTGTACATATCTAGCACAAGGCAAATGGGGTATTGTCCTAGGGTGCTGAAATTTATGGGGCTGGGCTTTTCATCCTTTACCTGTAGTCCCCTGCTGGCGTATACTCTCATGTGGCATAACTATTCCCAGACTGTCATGCTTTTGGGCCTTTTCTGCTTTTCTGTGCTTCTTTTCTGTGGGCTATGTGTCACCCTAACTCCATGGAGAAGTAGGGGATGAACTCTTCTGGTTCACCTGCTGCCCTCTCTACTCTCTGCTCTGCACCATATCCTGCCTCAACTTAGCTGTTTCTACTTACATGAAAAGAAATTTCCCTTTTAATTCTGCAATGACAAAAACAAAACTTCTGCCTTCAAGGGGCTTCCATCCCCCAAACTTGAGGGAAATATGATGGAGGGAATAGAATCCTGAGCTTGGAATCAGAAGGAGCTGAATTTGAGTCTAGCCTCAGGTACTAGCTATGTGACTCTAGGCAAGTCAATGTTACTTGGTTTCTCTGTTCTGTTTTCTCATCTGCAGACTGGGGAGAGGTTGAGCATCATGGTCTCTAGGCTCCCTTTTAGCTCCAAAACCATGAATGGAGGATCTTATGAACCTGGCCTGATCCTTCCTAATTTCTGAGAAGGCTCAGTCCCCAGTAGGTCACTCTGAGCTAACCTAATGGATGTAGTAATCAGACCAGTCATCCATAACCCTACCTAGTTATGAGCTTGTTCATTGGTCTACTTCCCTGGCAAATCCTGGTCTCCATCCTTATCCAAATTCTATACAGCATGGGGTGAAAGATTAACATAAATCAACATTCATGTTGTGAACTGAAGGAGGGTTTTGTAGCCACCTCTGCTCCCAGAGATCCTTGTTAATACCCTTTAGCCTTGTAAAATCTATCCTGTGAATAAAAGAACTTGCTATTTTAGCTAACATCCGGTCAGTTTTTCTCCCAACAAGAGTTAATTCATTCTATCCACAGCTTCTTTTCTTATCCTGCTCTCTCCATGTTGACACTAGGGATTTAAATCTAAGTGAGAAAAAGTGACATCCCAGGTTGGCATCTGCCTCTACCTCCTCCCCATTGCTCTTTCTCCCCATCCACATCCTGGAAGCCCACCTGTGCTCTGTGGCACATTTGAAATTCCGATCACTTTTGAAACGGCATGCATGCTCAGTCCTGGGCACCATGTTTTGGTGGTCTGCAGGCTCAATGTGAAGGATGATGTGGCTTTCTAAAAGATCTGGTGGGCTCTAAGGTTATGATAATAGGAGGATGAGAGAGGAAGGAAGCTTCAGAGAGGCTAGTTTTGGCTCTATGTGGAGTTGTTGAAGGGGGAAGCGGGCTGCCTTGGAATCAGAGATATCATGTGAGCTGCTTTGCCAACCTTAGGATGCTCTGTAAATGTTAGCTTTTAGCTCTAATCAAGTAAGTTCCTCATCCTTGGTGGTCTTCAAGCCAGGATAGGTAACTCCTCATTAGGGCTAATGTAAAGGGGATTCCTGCTTTATGTAGGAGGTAGTCTAGATAGGCTGTGAAGTCTCTTCCAGTTGGAGAGTCCATGACTGTGGGTAATTGTCCTGGAGTCTTTGGCCCTGGTCAGGGTATGTTTGGAGTCTTGGGTTCTGCTCTGGGCCCCATATTTTAGGAATAAAAGTGTCAAATCAGGTCATGACCCAAGGAGGATGGCTAAGATGATGAAGGGTATCTCATGGGAAGACTAAGGCAGCATGAAGGCCTAGGCGATCTCTCATTAAGTCTTTCGAAGGTTTTCGTCTCCTTTGTCTCTATCTTGTTGGTATGAACTTATGGAGATGTTGGTGCCCCTCCCTGCATTAGAAAGTAAACTTCTTGCTTGCCCTCCAACTCTTGGCACAGTGCCTGGCATACAGTAAGTGTTGAATCAATGCTTATTGATTGATTTGAGTAGGAGACTTGTTCTGTGGAAGTCTTGAGGGAATAATCAAGAGCGATGGGTGGTTAGTGGGAATTGGTTTTGTCTCTATATAAGGAGGAATTTCCTAATACAAAGAGCTGATATAAAAATTCCTGGTGAAGTAGTGAGCTCTGCATCATTGGAAGTGTCCAAGCGGAATCTGAGTAGCTGTCAGGGATGCTATCAGTGGGGGATTCCTACGAGTGATGATACATGAGTCCAGATGATCTCTCACCTCCCTCCCAATTCTGTGATTTTATTACTGTTCTAGGCTATTTGCAGGGCAAAAGACGGCATTCATTGGGAGAGAGGTTGAATAAATCCACTTACTTGAGGACCAAGCTATAAAAAAAAATCTTTATTTCATGTACCAGGATTATTGTTTTTTTTTTTTTTTTTTTTAGTTTTAGGCTTTTTAAAATTTTTTTCTTTTAAACAGTCTGAAAAAAAACTCCACAAAGTAAAGAAAAATGGAGGTTGGTTTCTTGAAACTGGTCTGAGCTGGAATGCGAGCCATAACCCTCTCCAAGCCCAGTCCTTTCTCCTCCCCCCAGCCCTTGCACCCCTTTCTTTTGCACAGGAATGGCTCGCTTACACTCTCTGGCTCCCTCAGCCTCTTGGCAAACCCCTAGCCCTCAGATTCTGTAAGAGACCCTTGGGGATCCGACCCTGATCATGCTCCAACGGGGTCAGAGCACGGGACGTTATTTTTCACTACTGTCTATTGACTGGTCGCTTGGGTGTTTTGCTTTCTGTTTTTGTTTTTTGCCTTTCTGTTTAAGGTCTGCAGTCTAGGAGGAGTGAGAGAAAAGATGGATTGGGATTCAGAAGGCATCCCATAGGTCCTGCCCAGACTAAGCAAGAGCAGGGAGGTGCTCTTCTTTCTCTGTGTTGCTAGGGCCATGTTCCTCACTTGAATGCACACAACAGGCTGCCCAGTGTATTTCTGTGCTGGGATGGGGGCTGGAGGGGTGGAGAGGGAGATTCAGTCCTATGTTCCATGATGAATTTTAGTCCCTCCCCATCAGCCACAGGCTCCTTTGGAATGAAGAGAACAGCAAGAAACTAAGGTTTCAGGCCCTTTTGGTGGCTGTCTTAGACACCCCAGGGATCATAAGTGAGCAACCAGAAAAGACTTTAGATTGGGCATGTGTCTGAAAAGGGATGAGGTCAGCTTTGACTCTTGTGGAAGAGTCAATGACTCAACTCACTGGGTAAACCTACGCTTGTACACTGGACCACTCCTTGTGGAGCTTTCAGGTTTGGGGAGAGGGGACGAAGGTCTGTCCTGGGGAAGTGAACTACTCCATTCTTCTTTGGGTCAGGGGAGAGGACATTTCTAGCCCTTAGATATAGACTGAATGGGAGCTTGACCTTCATCTACTCTCCACCAGCCAGAATGCCAACAGGCAGTCTCTCCTGGCCTCTGTATGTGGGGACAGTTCCCCAGGCTCCTAGCCACAGAAGCTCAGGGTAGCCAGAGAGTCTGGAAGACATTCTCTCCCTTGCCCATCAGGACCTTCCCTCTATTCTTGATCCTGGTCATGGCACTGAAGGAGGGGAAATGGACTAAATAGTGTTCAAAGGGACCCCTGGCACATCTTCTCTCTTTTCCAGAGCAGCAATGCAAACTTGCCAAGGCAGGTTGTTCACAGAGTGTAACAGTCTGGCTTTGACATGAATTGGGGTTAGGGAGTGGGGGAGCACAGTGAGGAGGTTTATGGGATCTGCGTGTGTGTGTGTGTGTGTGTGTGTGTGTACATGTGTGCCCCTTGACGTAGGGGGTATTGGTCATCAGGATTAGTATTGACCAAGAGTCTGCCCATGGTGGTAGGTGAGGGTGGATGGAGTATGAGAACCTTAAAACTCATCCCATCCCAACTTTGGTCTCCCAATTCCATTCGACAGAAGAGGAAACTGAGACCAGAAGTGATCTAGTGACTTATTCAAGGTCTCACAGCAGGTATGTGGCAGAACCAGGGGCCAGAACTCAGGTCTCCTGGCTTCTAAACCAGAGGCTCTTTTCATGTGTGGGAGTATCTGTGAAGGCAGGAGTCAGTAAACATGGTCATACATGTGTGTATGAGTGCATGTGTGTGCTATGGCTTCCATGAATGTGGGCACAGGAGTCTGGATCATAGAGGGGGAATCTAGATGGATAATTGAGTCCAAGCGGGCATGAGCCAGTGTCTGTGTGTGTGAATGTGAGTCTCCTTGGGATGTATGGTCTTTATTTTCAATTAGACACTTCCTCATTAACAGTTTCTTCCTCTTAACAGGAAGAGATGTTTTCCTTATGAAAGAGTCATTTCCCCTTGTCCCCCAGTCAGCCCTACTCCTGGTCTTTTCTTAGTTTTTTCTTGTTCTTAAAAAATTTTAAATTATTTCATTTAAATGGATTTATTTTCTGTTTTTTTCTTTACATGTTTCCCACTAATATTTAGATTTCCCTTCTTAACCCCCTTTTTTCACAGTTTAAAGCTGCAAAACAGTTAAAATAAAAATATGATCTGATTTCTCTTGCAAGGAAATCCACTATTATATTTACATGTATGTAGTTTGTAGTGTTTTTGGAGTAAAAAAAGCTACTTTTAAATTTTCTTTCTTTTTAAAGAAATCTTCTGTCATAGGGTCACTGTGATCAATCACTTCCCTCCCCGGGGGTGGGGTGGGGGGAATGACAATAGGCTCCATGGTGTGGCAGCTACTCCTCACTAAGGAACTGAAGAGTAGTTGGAAGCCTTGGGCCATTTGACCCCTGGGACTGTAGGTGGGAGGGATGGTGAGTCTAACTGGGTCACTTTCTTTCACCCTTCTTCTCTAAGAGAATGGGAGAGAGTGGTTTGTTGTCTAAGTCCTCAAGAATGGTGACCTTCTCTTGAATCAGGCCTTGTTGGATCTGCCTAATTTGAGTGGATCACCCCCTCTACCCTCTTCCCCATTCACTACTACTGACCCTGTGCACAAGAGCATTTGGGAAGTGGTTCCCCATGAATTTCTGGGAATCTTGGAAAGTCATGGGCAACCTTTCCCTCTTTCCCCATCACTCTGGGGCTGAGGAGTCACATTGGATCATCATTAAGCACTGGGAGTTTGGACAGGGGGCAGTGGCCAATGTGAAACTCACCACTTCCCCTCCCTCCCATGCTTTAGGGACCCACAAGAAACCAAGAAGTCTTGATTCCCATAGAGACCTAGCACTGGGTCAGAGAAGGCATGGAAGCTCCTTGCTTGGGGACATTAACCCAGAGACTCCAGGGCTTGGTGGTCACTGCTAATTACCCCCAGCCCTCTCATCGCCCTGAGGACTTCGGGGCTCTGCTCCCCTCTACCCCTAAGAGGAGTCAGAGCCCACTTTCAGTTAAAAGTGAACAGAAAAGAAATCTCATCAAAATAAAAAAATAAACCCTGAAAAATTCCCCACAGCCTCCCTCCTTGTCCTTGCCTTGGTTTATTTATTTTTTAAATTTCTCTTGGTTCCCTTGGTTTTTTTTTTAATTTGTTTTTATTAAATGTTAAAATAATGGTACATGGGAAATCATGCATTTTCTTTAAATTTATTTTCTATTTTTTCTCTTTTTTAATCTCTCTTGCTTTTAGTGTTTTTCTCTTTTTTTCCACATTTTTCCTGTTGTTTCTCTTCATTTCTCTTATTTTGTTTTTGTATTTTTTTGTAGTTGTTGACTTATTTTTCCTTTTTTTCTTTTTTTCCTCTTTTGCTTTTGGAAAGTTCCCCCTGGTTGGTTTTGTTCCCCCCAGCCCCCCACCCCTCTCTTTCCACCCCCACTGAGCCTAGCCTGGCCTCCTTCCCTTGCCCCACCTGGGGCTCTGGGCCTCGGCTTCACACGGGGGTAGTACGGCGGTTGGCTGTGTTGGTGTGGATAGAGTCCTTGTTCTCTTTTTGGATACAGTTGTGAACTTGGAGGAAGCTATTATCCCTGTCGGAGTTGTAGGTGGTGGTGGGGGTGGTGGCGGCCTTCAGGGGGTCCCTGGTTAGGGTGTACATCGAGATCTCTGTGGAGGGCAGAGTGTTGAACCCTTTAATGCCCACGGGGGACGCATCCCTGGAGTGGGAAGGCTCGGTAGAACGGGAGCTGGAGCGACTTCGTCTCTGGTAGCGGTAGCGGTAGCTGGGGATGCGGGTGATGGCGGACGACTGGAGGTAGTCCGTGGCACGGGCGTTGGCTCGAAGCTGTTTGTGCCGGTCAATAAACATGTGGACGGCCAACACTCCCACCATCTCGGCGATGATGAAGGACAGGGCCCCGAAGTAGAAAGACCAGCCGTAAGAGTAGCTGTTTTTCTTGGAGTCGCTCTTGGAAGGGTCTCCAGCATTGGCTGATATGTACACAATGATGCCGATTATGTTACTCAGACCTGTGGGGAAGGTGATGGAGAGGAACAAGAAAGCTGGTTAGTTTCCAAGGAGCAGCGGACCACTGGAGCACCCTAGAAGCATTAGGAGGGTCCATTGAAGGTGCCTCATTTTACAGCTAAGGAAACTGAGGTTGGAGAGCTTAAGCAATATCTCCAAGGTAATATAGGTTCTGTAGATCCTCTCTGGGGCTGAAAGGGACTTCAGAGGGCACGCAGACCCATCTCCTTTATTTTGTTATTATTTTATTATCATACAATCATTGGGTCACAGCGATCACCGGAAGTGCAGGGGACCTCAGAGGGCAGCTTGTCCAACCTCGTGGGTTTACAAACAAAGCAATGAGTCCCAGAGGGTTTCAGAGGGCAGAGTCCAAAGTCACACAGGTAAAACATGGGTCAAGTGCCATCTCCTACAGGAAGCCTGCTACAGGCCAGGCACTGTGCTAAGGGCTGGGGATAAAAAATAATAAAATAATACAAAAATCTCTGTTCTTGAGGAAATTATAGTGTAATAGAGGTCAAGGGTGTGTACACAGCTTATGATTAACAAATACTGGAAAAGGCACCATGGTGCAGAAGAAAGAGCACTGACAACCTGGGTTCAAATCCTGCCTCAGGTACATACTAGTTGTGTGACCTTGGGCTAGTCACTTTATTTCAGATTCTTCCCTTATAAAATGAGGGGACTGGATTTGATACTAAGGTGATTTCCAGCTCTGAGTCTATGAACCTATGACAAGATGATTTTTTAAGATCCCTTTCTTCTCTGACATCCCCCATTCTAAGCCCCTCCTGGCTCTATATCTTATGGTTGACTCGATTAATTCGGATAGAAGAATCCTCCTCAAAGGGCAATTGGTATAAATGAAAAGTGGGAATAAGCATAAAGTGTAGGCCCTTTCCTTAAAATTATTTTTTTATTATGAACTTAATCATAACAAACAGTAATATTTCACTGTGCAAAGAATAAAAAAGAACTTCTGTTAGAAAGTGAACTCCCTCCCCCTTCCCCATCGGGGAATTGGGGCTAAGTGAGTTTTAGAGGGTTATACAGCTAGTAAGTGTTTGAGGCTGAATTTGAACTCAGATCCTCCTGCTTCCAGGGCTGGTGCTTTATCCACTGTGCCACCTAGCTGCCCCTGAACCACTTATTTTTACATAGAGATTAAATTGAATAAAAGCTCTCAGTTTGCTTTCTGAAGGGACATTTTTTTTCCTGAGTATTTTGAAATGTTTTATTGATTCCCTTCCTTCCTCCCTTCCTTCCTTCTTTCCTTCCTTCCTGCCTCTTTCTTTCTTTCTCTTTCCTTTTTTCTCTGCCTCTGTCTGTCTGTCTCTTTCAACACCTGAGTGAAGGAGGCCCTGTTTGTCCAGTGAGTGGAAGTCACTGAGTCAGCCTGCCCAGCTTGGTGGAGGCCATAGCATACCACTCCCTAAATAAGAAATGAGGCACACCTGTTTTGTCCCTTTCCCCTCCTCCTCATTCTGTCTTAGAGGGGCCTTCCTCTAGAAAGTCATTACTTTCTACTCTAATCTCGCCTTTAATTGGATGAAGAGTGTAGTTGTGTGACCAGTTGTGGGGTGGCCCCCCCCAGCATTGTTACCTGGACCCCATCATCCCTCCTCTTCCTCCCTCACTGCCTCGGTCTGCTCTGAGCACTCCTTCCTTCTCCCTGAAGCTAGACCCCTCTTGCCACAGAAAGACCCATCCAGTCACCATGCCTTTACCTGCAGACACAAAGAAGATGCCGGCACTCAGGATGATGTTATGTCGGGTTTTGTAGAACTCACTGGCTGCGATGCAGAGGCCCCCCATGAAAAGCAGAATCACACTCAGGATGGGGAAGATGCTGGAGGCCCTCACAGCCCCTGTGAAGCAGACAGAGAGAAAGTCGGTGGGAGAGGCAGAGAACATGGGAATGGGAGGAGAAAACAGGCATAGGAATGGGCAGAGGGAGTGAGGGGAGAAGGGTGACAATGAGGGGCACAGGAGAGCTGAGCATGTGGGGGGCAGAAGAAATGAAAGACATGAAGGGGAAAAGATAAGAAGGGAGAGAAGAGGGGATGATGGTGATAAAAAGGAGAGAAGAACAGACAATCAAATCCTGTTAAGGGGACAGACTCCACTCTGCCCACCTCCACATGGGGAAGCTAGTGGCAGGCACTCAGGTTGGCTGGATGTGGAGCAGGTTGGAGCAAGGGTGGGCAAAGTCCTGCATCAATAGAGAGATCAATAGAGAGATATGTTGTAGCCACATCTCCCTCCACCAATGTTCAAATAGAGAAAGGCTAATCTTTTGCTGTTCTAGTCAAGATTTATAATAGATCTTTTCCAGTGTGGGTCATTCATTCATTCATTCAACAAACATATCTTTCAGAGGTTTTTGCTCTGCTCTGAAATTGTTTTAAAACATTTTGATAGCTGTACTTCAATATAATTGGCTTCTCTCATCATCCTATACTTTGAGTTATATGCATTTAAAAGCATGATTCTGAGACAGAGCCCACAACCTTTACAAGAAAGGGTCTATGACACACAAAAGATTCAGAGCCCCTATTTTATTCATTTATGGGCATCTTAGTGGTGTAGGAGATTGGTGGTTGGATTTAGTATTGGGAAAACCTGGGTTTGAATCCTGCCTCAAATATTTACTTTCTGTGTGACCTTTGGGCAAGCCATTTAAACTCTTTTGGGCTTAAGTTTTGTCTTCTATAGACTAGTGATAATAATGTACCTACCTCAAATAAGGTCAAACAGGAAGCCATATAAAAATGTTTTGCAAATCTTAAAGTAGATGCTCACTATTGCTTACTCATAATGCATTTCCTTGAAATCTTTGGTTTTCATACAACCTGCATTTCCCAGTGAATTTCTTTGCCCTTCCCAGAAAGCCATTTTTTATAATAAATACTTTTAAAAGGAGGAAGAAAGTTCAGTGAACCTTACTAACATATTGATTACATTTGACATTCTATACAGTGTTCCATAGTCCTCCATGTTTGCCAAGAGTTGCAGGGAGACACCTTTTCATATTTCTTCTCTGGGGCCAAGTTTGATCCCAAATAATTTGGAATAATTTAATTTCCATTGATTTGTCAACAAGCCTTCATTAAGAACCTACTGGGGCTGGTTGCCAGCTTAATTGTTCAGTACCAATGTGACCTTGGCGACTCTTTGCCATCACCAGGCATCCGTTCCTTTATCTGGAGAACAAGAGTTGGGCTGAATAACCTCCAAGACTCCTTCCAGCTCTAGAGCTGATCTGATGCTAAACCATAGTCTAGCCATAGTGCTAGGCACAGTGAGAAAGCCCAGGGATGCCCACATTTCTATACAGTTTTAAAGTTTACAAAGTGTTCTCCTAAGCAGGCTCTGCGGTACAATGTCCAAGCATTATTGTCACCCCCCCCCCCCCAACCTTGACCCACGGGAAGTAGTTGCAAGAGGCAGGATTTGAGCCTTGAGCTGCTGACTACCACAGCCCTCCTCTTTTCCAGTCAGCCTCTTTTCCCATTTTGAGAGAAGAGAAGGTGGGGGCAATGTCCACCAGTAAATCCCTTCTTGCTTGTGTATGTGTGTTCTGATCACAGGCCTCAATAGGGAGAATATTTCTTCACAGTTAAGTGACTTCCTTTGCTAGGCAATGCTTCTCCCTGGTTCCCTTTTCTCTCCACTCCCCTTCCTCTGGAGCAGCCTTGATTGGCTGTATCACCAGCAGGCCCTGCTGGAAGACCTCTGATCCCCAACCATTCAGAAAAGGGAAATGACATTATAAATAAAGGAGAGACAGAAGAACTTTCCAAGGATCTGGAAGCAGTTTTTTTGATGATTGGGGCAAGAGAAGAATCCCAGGTGTCCTTCCCAGAAAGCTGGGGTCCCAGCACGGAGGGTCCCAGAAGGATTTCACTGCCCCTTCCCAGGAGAGACAACTGCCAATTCCAGAGGATTGGAGAATGTGGCAAAGAACCCTTGGGTTGGAATCCTGGCTATGGGATGTCTTCTCTCATTGTCTGTGGGCAAGTCACCATCCCTGTCTGGGATGAAAGACTTTTCCAGTTGGGGACTCTGAGGATCCTAGGGTTCAGTCTCATTCTGCCGACACAACTGATATGGCCCAGAACGGTATCCTAAGCTGAAGCAGACTCACAGGCAGAATCTGAAGCAAAACTGGAGCCAGAGAAGGAAGAGTCGAGGGGAAAGAGATTATGTGTATGTGTGAAAGAAACATCCAAAGAGTGTGGGGAGGGAGAGACATAGAAGAAAGAGAGACAGAGATAGAGACAGAGAGAGACAGAGATATAATAGCTACAGAGAAGAGAGAGAGATCGACAGAGACAGAGAGAAATAGCTATGGTGCTGCAGACAACAAAACATAAACACTGAAGAGCCGTATGTATCAGTGGGAGACTGGAGGTAGGCTGAGCTTGTGATACAATGTGAATTAGAGAGACCAGCTGGAGAATATGGGCAGAAGCTTATCCCAGGACAGTTCAGCGAAAGAGCTTTCATTTCTCTTTGCCCAGGAAGACTCTTGGGATCATGGATATAAAGCTAAAAGGAGCCTCTGAAAACTAGTTCAATCTTTACAGATATGGAAATGGAGACCCAAGGAGGAAAAGACTTGCTCAGAGTTACGTAGGCAATGCAGGCAGGGGCAGGACTTAAACCCAGATCTTGGGACTTCAAGTCAGAGCTCCTTCCATGTGACCATGGCACTGACTCTAGGAAATGCAGATCCAGGAGAAGACATGATGCTGACATTTCTCATCCCATCTCATCACTTCCTCCTCCTCCTCTCTCTTTTCTGTGTCATCCAGGCTTTCTGCTCTGTCTCTCACCTCTCTTAGGATCCCATGGTTTTTTGTTTCTTGCTTCTCCCCCTCCCAGTTGCTAGGCCCTGCCCCCTGAAAATGAGGGAGTACTATAAACATTCAGTAAACATTCCATAGAAGTTTGTAAAGCTAAGTACCTTGAAGGCAGGATTGGCTTCTCTTTTGTCTTTGTCTCTCCAGTGGGGGTATTTGATTGAATGATATCATATCTCTGTCTTTCTAGTACAGTGTTTTCTTCTCAGCCAGCTTGGGAGAGTGGGCTGGGAAATTATTATTAACCCCATTTTCCAGATGAGGAAAGTGAGATGTGGAGAGGGGAGCAGACCTGCCTAAGGTGATATAGATGTTAGTATTATGACCAGAGTTCAGCCTGGCCCACCTGCTCTTTCTAGTATGCCTTTTTTGGAAGATTCATAGCTGGGTCTGGGATTAAAGTGGCTAAGAAACAAAACCAGATGGAAGAGGGCTGGCCATTGGCTTCCTGACTTCAAGCTCACCTTCAAGGTATAGAGTGCAGGCCCAGAATGGGTCATGGGAAAAATACAATTCCTGTACCCAGTCCTGGTATTGCAAGTAGGCAAAATGGGCAGCACCACACAGTAGGGATGGCCAGTTCATAGATTTTGAGCTGGAAGGGACCTCAGAGGCCAGGTAATTCATCCCACCCCCATTTTACAAATGAGGAAACTGAGGCCTAGAGAAATAAATGATTTACTGAAGGTCACATAGACAATGAGGACATTCCAGAATCTCCTCTTTCCAATGTACCAGACTATTTGTCATCAAGGTGACTTTTTAAAACACATCTTATAAATGCCAGTATTTTTAATGGTAGGAATCTGACATGGCTTGAGGGATTGATGGGGTGATAAGTCAAATCACAGGCATGTGTTGCAGAGAAGGCTCAAAGCCTGCAGTGGATAGATAGTAAGAGACACTCGGGGGAAGCAATTTCTGAACCTGGCCTGGGGCTCACAAGTGTCTTGTTTCAGGTTGGTACTTGGCAGATATCCTTCCAACAAGGAGTTATTTATTATATGTCTTCAGTATGTGCAGCACTGTCCTAGGCACCATAAAAGCTCCTGCCCACCAGCTCCTTACAAATACCTCAAAAATGCAAGGTATAGAAACCAGAGCAGAGCTGAAAAGGAAATGTTGTAGGAGTCCTTAGGAGGAAGGAACGTCATCAGGTGAGAGAATCAGGGAGGACTTCCTGGAGGAGACCAGAGTGTAGAATATGCACTTGCTTTGCTCTCCCTGGGTTAGTGCGGTTCCTCAGACTCATCACTGAACTGTGTTGTCACTAGAAGGACCTTCTTAGCAACGATTCTGCTGAGTCAACCCCAGACCCTGAGCTGTACCTCTCATTTTTAGGCTGGACAATGGGTACCGAGTCAGAGAGGATGGTACCGAGTCCAGATGCCCTCTCAGGCTGCTCTTCCTGGGCTTAAGGGTTAGTGTGGCATGACTAGCAAGGCACTATGGTCTGACTTGTCAAGTGATTGCGGAAAGACCCAGCCCCAAGGCTGATTCCCTCTGCCCAGATGTCTGGGGCTGCATGTGTGCGTGTGTGTGAGAGAGAGAGCGTGTATGTGAGTGTGTGTGTGTATGCGTGTGCATGTGTGCGTGTGTGTGTATGAGAGAGAGCGTGTATGTGAGTGTGTGTATGAGAAAGCGTGTATGTGAGTGTGTGTGTGAGAGAGAGAGTGTATGTGAGTGTGTGTGTGTGAGAGAGAGTGTATGTGAGTGTGTGTGTGTGAGAGAAAGAGAGAGTGTACGTGAGTGTATATATGTGTGTGTGTGTATGTGAGAGAAAATGTATATGAGTGTGAGTGTATGTGAGGGAGAAAATGTATGTGAGTGTGTGTGTATGTGTGTGTGTGAGGGGGAGGAGAAGTGTGGGGGAAGAAAATGAGGAAGAAGATAGAGAGAAAAGGAGGTGGGGCAGAGGTACAGAGAGAGATATAGAGAGACAGAGAGAGAGGGAGAGGAAGAACTTTAGAGAGACAGATATTGTCTATACATCCTCTATGGGATAATCTATGCAGAGTTAAGCCAAGTGGTTTGGCACCGAGGATGAACTCCCTTGGTGAGAGTTCCCTGGGTGTCAGGGAAGTGTTCCCCCAGAAAGCTTGTGGTGTGGCTGTGCCACTTTCTGGCCTTTTGCCTTGTAGAACACACCTGCCAACTTGACCCTTACTCTCCATATGACCTTGAGCAAATCACTTAAATGTGTTTCCCAGGCCTCAGTTTCCTCATCTGTCAAATAAAGGGGAGTGGATCAGATGTCTCCAGAGAGCCCTTCCAGCCCCAGGAGGGCTGTGATTCTATGATCCTTTTCATCTTTCCCATTCTGAATCCACCAGTCTGTCCAACACTCCCTCCCTCACTGGTAGGGGGAAGGGATACTAAAACCTGGCAAAGAGTGGCAAATGGATCAGGAAAGAAAGAAGGATTTATTAAGCACCTACTATGTACCAAGCCTCTATAAATCTGATCTCATGTGATCTTCACAACAACCTATGGAAATAGGTTTATTATTGTTGAGGAAACTGAGGCAGAGAGTGCTAAAGTGATCTGCCTAGGGTCATACAATTAGTGAGTGTCTGAGGTTGGATTTGAACTCAGGTCTTCCTGTTCCACCTGTTCCACTAAAGATTTTAAGAAGAGGAGGGGAGAAGGGAGTGTCCAAAAATGTTTGAAAAAGTAAATGAATGGAGGAAGGATTGGGCTTTTTGGGGTATACCTTACCCACATCTAAGAAGTCTCTCCAGACTGAGGAAAGACATCAAGACAGCTTTGGGCTTTTCTGTTCAGCACTGGCAGAAACCTCTCCATTAAAAGCAGCCCCAAGGGCTTGGTCTGACTGGGCAGGAAAAGGAATTTCAAAGCAGTTGGTAGTGTGTTTGAGGCAGAGGAGTTGGGTTCACGTGATGCCATGCCTCAGTTTCCTTATATAGAAAAATGAAGAGATTGGATTAGATTATCTCTAAGGTATCTTCCTCTTCTAAATTTGTGATTTTCTGCCTTTTTCATGTGCTCCTTGTGGCCCGGGTGACTCTGAAAAACAGACCAGTTTCCTACCAGTAATTTCCTTGACAACAAGTCAACTGAGCACCAACCTGACCGACAGTCTTGGAGAAAACTGTCGGTTTGATTCAGAGTGAGCCTCCTTTGGGGGACAATTAGAATTAGTCCAGGGGCCTGGGGAATGACCTGTGCTTTGACCCACAGAATCTTGGCCCCCTGAGGGGGCTGTGTAGTCCAGACAGTGTGGGCAGGAATTCCTTCTACAACATCCTGATCAGCAGTGGCCATCCAGGCTCCATTTAACCAAAGGTGGGAGGGAACTCCCTGCTGTGAACTCATTAAAATGACACAATGTGATGCAAAGTGGTCTAGATGTGGAGTCAGAGTTTGTTGTTCAGTTGTGTCTGACTCTTCAAGACTCCATTTGGGTTTTCTTGGCTAAGATACTGGAGGGTTTGCCCTTTCCTTTACCAGCTCATTTTACAGATGAGGAAACTGAGGTAAGTGACTTGCCTAGAGTCACACAACTAGGAAGTGTCTGAGACCAGATCTGAACTCACATCTTCATGACTGCAGGTCCAGAGATCCCTCTATTTCACCACCTAGTTGCCCCAAGATTTTCGGTGTCTTTCCTAAAATATGGTGTTTAGAAAGGAATGTGCCATTATGGATAATATGGTCTGAGAGGGCAGTATGCAGTGGGGTCATCACTTCTCTTGGGCTATTATGCATTCATTAGGACTACTTGAAGTCAAATTAAAGGGTTAAAATTTTGGGGGGGACTGTTGTGTCATGCTGCTCATTCACATTGGCCTCGTGTTCTAAATTCACCAATCCTTCTCCCATGAATCTCTGTCTACCCATGTCTCCCTCTCATCTTATGCTCATACACTTGGATTTTTGGAACACAAATGTAGGATTTGACATTTCTCCTTCATGTGCTCTATCAGCACGAGGAAGAGTAGTAACGACCACAAACACAAATGCTGCTGCTGCCTGTCATTAGATGGACAAGCTAAATGAACACTATGTGCACGGATAAGTACCAAACAAGGACGTGGATTGGTTTATTGGATGACAAACCAGGACAACCAGAATTTAAGAGATGGAGCCTGGACTTACTGCCAGTGGATAATAGAGTGACACAGCAATTCAAGATGTAAACATTGAGAACCTATGGAATACTCTGTAAGACACAGACTGGCAATTAGAATTCTACATCCCAGGCTCCCTGTTATTAAAATCACAGCCTAGCAGATGACAAATGCACATATTACAAACAGAAACCTCAAAATGTCCTTGAAAATCCAGCAAATAAAATTTATGGAAAGTGGACTGCTGTCATGGGCAGGAATATTGCCCATAACCACCTGCCCTTAACACTTGTTGATACTAATTTAAGAACAGCAGTTTCAGTTGATGTCATTCTACCACATGCAACCCTCTGAGCACTGGGGAGTGAGAAACTTTCAACATAAACTTCTGACAGAAAGAGACCCAGCAGAAGAAATCAAGACCACATGGGAACAGGTGAGATCTTTGTCTTGCCTGCTACCAAGGAGTCTTGCAGCAAGTCTCCAGAGGATGAGCTTACGTCCCTATGAATTTATTCAATTACAAAGAGTGACTGTTTTTCCCGCCTGTGTGAACAGTCTGTAGAATAGGAAATATGAAAAAAAAATGGCCAAGAGAATGACATTCCATTTTCTACCTCTGGGCATTTGTACTGGATGCCTGCCATGCCTAGAATGCCTTTCTTGTTTCCCCCCCTGCCTCCTGGTTTTCCTGACTTCTTAAAATTCTCAGCTTCTACAACAAGCCCTCCCTGGTGCCCTGTCTTCCCTTGGAGAGCACCTCCATCTTACCTTTGTTTATAATTATTTGCAGATTGTCTTCCCATGTCAGGACTGGGAACTGCTTGAGGACAGGCACTGATTTTGTCTTTCTTTATGTTTGTGGCACTTAGCACAGTACCTGGCAAACCACAGGTACTTAAAAATGCATTAATAATAGCTTTTAATAGCTAGCACTCGTAGTGTGTTTAAAGATTTGCAAAACACTGTATCTCATTTTATCCCCACAACAATACTAGGTGGTAGATTCTGCTATTCTCATTTTACAGATGGGACAGGGAAGGTAACAAATATTTATTAAGCTCCTACTATGTGCCAGACACAGTGCCAAATTCTTTAGAAATATCTAGAAATACTTAGAAATAAATATCTAGAAATATTTAGAAATACATATTTAGAATTTGATTTTCACAAGGACCCTATGAGATAGGTGTTACTAAATTACAAAAACAAAAAATATTTTAACTCTCATTACCCAGCTAGAGTCTGAGGTAGAATTTTAACTCAGGTCTTCCTGACTCCAGGTCCAGCGTCCTATATACTGGGTGTCCTCTGAGGAAGCAGGTTCAGAAAGGTTGAATCACTTGATAAAGGACTTAATAGCTCATAAGAGTCAGAGATGGGATCATAGATTTAGAGCCAGAAGGGACCTTATAGGTCACTGGGTCCAATCCTTTCATTTTACAGAAGAGGAAACTGAGGCCTAGAGAGGCAGATTGGCTTGCTTGGGCTCAACAGCTAATGTATGTTTGAGGTGGGATTTGAACCCAGGTCCTTCTGACTCTAGGCTTAGCACCCCCTTTTCCACACTGCCTTTATGTATATTTACTGGTTCCATATATTCCACCTCGTATCTCTGCACACAGCGGGGAACAGCCTGACCCGACTGTCCAGTCCAGGTCAAAGCCACCTTGAGTCCAGATCCTGGGAGGGAACGTCTCATCTGGGCTGGTGTTGGGATATACTGAGCTGGTCCCCATCCTTGGGGATTCACCCTGAGATGCTGCTTCACACAGAACGTTTTCAAGGTTAATAGATCGAAAAAAGTGACCTACTTTTAAACCATTTGTGCAAATTTTAGTCTGTCGTTCCTGATGTGTGGTTATTTCCAACTTCAGAATTAACGTTCTGCTAGTTTCTTTAAAAAACCCAGCCTCGCCAAGGCACCGATGCTCAGAGGCAGCCTGGGAGAGGGAACAGATGGGACGTCTCGAATGCCCCTCCCCCTGCTCGGCAGAGCCAAAGTACCCCATCTTGGAAGACTCAGATCCAGGCTGCCCCCCTACCCTCTGCCCCGGCCCTTGCCTCTGTAGCTCTGGCCCGGGGCAGGCTGCGTCCTTCACTGGGGTACTGAAAATGAGCTGCCTGCCATTGAGGGCTGGCCTGTGGGTCTGTCTAGACCATCCAGGAAGCTCCTTTGCTCACAGGCACATAGGTCTTTAACTTGCTTTATGTCCCTAGAATGGGGGGCAACTTAGGACAGGAAGTGTCAGGGCTGGGAGGGTTCTTAGAACAGGGAATGTTCCGGCTGGGAGTGGCCTGAGAACAGGGACTGTCAGGGCTTGGAGGGGCCTTAGAACAGGGAATGTCAGGGTTAGGAGGGACCTTAGGACAGGGAATATTAGAACAAAGAATTTTAGAATTGGGAGACACTTGAAAATACATAACAAGAAGAGACCTTGGAGGTTAACTAGTGCTACAGTGTTTTGTGAAAAATGAGAAAACTGAGGCCCAGAGACAGTCAATTCACTCCCCAAAGACCCTCTTGTTAATGAGGAGCTGTCCCTGGTTGCATCCTGTTAAACGACGGAGGCCACTAGATGGCGCCACAGTGCCCAGAGTGCTGGACAAGCACTCAGGCGATCCGATTTCCAAGCCATCTGTAGGTGTTTGTTAGCTACGAACCTGAGAAAGTCATTGAACTCTTGTCTGTCTCAGTTTCCTCATTTGTAAAATAGGTCTGATAATAATAATACCTCCCTCCCAAGGTTCTTGTGAAGATGGAAGTGGGATATTTGTGAAGGACTTTACAAAGCGCACAGTCACCCTAAATGCCAGCAATGTTGATATAATTAGCACGCACTCTGTATTAGGTCTTTCACCAAGACATTAGAATTCACTTTCCATGCCGATAACAATTCTTCTGTGGAAACGGGAAAGCTGAAGCGAGCAGGGAGGGGGCAACCAGCCATCAAATGATCAGGGGGAGGCTCCCAGGACCAGCCTGTGGGGGCTGGACTCTGAGATCATCTTCATGGCCTCCCTGGACCATCCTTTAGCAGGCTAGCTGCAGTGGTGACTGTGAGTCAAATGGGAAACACTGAAACTAGAAGGGCCCTTAGTGGTCACTGTGTCCGGCTCCCTTATTTTACGTCTGGAGGAAACTGAGGACCAGAGAGCGGAAATGTAGGGCTTGTAGCTACCCAGCTAGCTAGTGACATTGCTAGGACTACTAACCCTCCCTTGCCCCAAAGTCCTTTGCCCCTTCCATGACCCCTTGATGCTTCTCTGTCCTTCACTTGTCAACCTTTAAGGGCGGCCAACAACCCCTGGGCACCTCCTGACTTGGGCACAATCTCAAGAGGAATCAATCATCTGAAGTTGCTCTGAGACAAATGCCCAAACCATCCAGCATCACAGGGTGTCTGGGAGTCCCAAGGAAAGCATGTTGGGAAAGCTCATAACAGAAGAAGCCAGACATCTGCAAGGCCTCCTGTCTCATTTCACAAATCCCTGTAGCTGCTGGATGGACCTCATGCCTCTTGGGAAACAGAGATGCCAGGATGGATCTGTCTTGCTGCTTTGATTGGAGAGGCCATCCCTTAAAGAGACAGCAGTGATCCATATCATAAAACACTGCCTAAATTTTTAATATGATCGATCTGAGCGTAACAGAAACCAATTTAGCCTGGGTGAGGAAAGACAAGGCCCCACTGGGCATGGAGCCTCACAGATGCCCTGAAAGGGATCTGACTAAGGCTGGGACCAGATGGCCCTCAGTGAGTAAGGAACCTTCCCTGAAGCCACTGTCCTTGAAGTCTCTGGATGGGTGGGATGGAAAAAGGTCAGCAGAAAGGAGTGATGTGGTATCCTGGAGGGCAGACTGGATCCGGGGTTAGAGGACCCCATTGTCATTGCTACCGGAGCCCCCAGGCTTTATCTAAGTGTGGGGGGGTAGAGCTCCATGGCCTCTAAAATCCCTCCCAGATCTAAATCTAGGCTCCTATGACTTCTAGATTCAAGACAGAATTTATTGGGTTGAACTCTAACTCTGCCATTTTTTAACTGTGAGACCTTAGGCAAAAATCACTTCCCATTTGCAGTCTCAATTTCACCATCTTTAAAACGGGATTTGTTGTTTAGTCAGTCTGACTCTTCCTGACCCCATTTCTTGGCAAAGATAGAAGAATAGTTTGCCATTTCCTTCTCCAGCTCATTTGACAGATGAGGAAACCGAGGCACACAGAGTGACGTGACTTGCCCAGGGTCACACAGTAAGTACTAGTACTTGAATCTAGTACTAGATTCAAACTCAGATATTCCTGATTCCAGACCCTGTACTTCATCATCTAGCTGCCCTTAAAATGGGATAGATGATCTCTAATGTCCTTTCTGACTTTTCCTCTATGGTCATTTTAAGTTTTTAAAACTGCTGCTACTCTGGGATAGATTCCATATTCCCAGAAGTCAAGAACACTTTGCCTCAAAGGATCATAGATTTGGAGCTGGAGGCCAGAGGTCCATAGATTTAGTATTGGAAGGGACCTTATAAATCATCTCATCCAACTGTTTCATTTGACTCTAAAGCCCAGAGGGGTACAGTGCCTTGCCTGGGGTCACACAACTAGAAAGTATTGGAAATAGTATCCCAATCTTCATTTTTTGACTCTCAATCCACTGTGCTAAACTGCCTATCCCCCTAGGAATCCCTGCCACTGAATCCTAGATTATCAGAGTGGAAAAGGACCTTTGAGGGAGGGCATCTAGTGCCCAATCTTGCAGATGAAGAAACTGAGGTGAGAGGGAAGAGACTTACCCAAGAGCATACAGTGGGTCAGTGGAATAGTGGGACTCAATACCTGCTCTTTTGATTCCAGACCTCACTCTCTCTCCCTGTTTTCCTAGGCTCCTAGGTTTGTAGACTTAAATTAGCAAGGAACCCCTCAGAGTCATCTCATTCACGTAAGCCCACCGCAGTCCCTTCCAGCGCTGGAAACTTAGGATTTGATGAGAAGGGAATAGGCAGCCTGGTCTAGTGGAAAGGCCACACTGAATTCAGAGTCAGAAAATGTGGGTTGTGATGCTACCTCTAATGCTTGCCCACTGTGGGACTTCAGAGGTTAAATAACTTACTCGTGGCTGCCCAGGTGTAAGTGGCAGACTTGGTTTCAGACAGGAGGTGAACTCAAAGGTCATGGCCCTTGAAGCCTGAACCCAACCATGGCTTAGGGGTTGGAATTTCCCTGCTATTTGCTGAAGGTCTGGCACACAGGCTGAATTACCAGCAGGAAAGAATGATCCCTCTTTGCTTTTTCCCCATGACTATCCCCAGAGGGAAGGCTTCATGGACCCTGGCCTCCTGGTGTTCCTCAATTTCCATGCATTTTCCCAGGTTCTCCCCTCCTCTTGGAATTCTCTTCCTCCTCATGTTGGATTCTTAGCTTCCTTGGCTTTCTTCAAGTCTCAGTTAAAATCACACCTCCTGTAAGAAGCCTTTTCTGGTCTTCCGGAATCCTCCTCCAATTTATCTTGCCCATATCTTGTTTTTATGTCGCTGGGTTTTTTGTCATCTCCTCCATTAGACTGCCAGCTCCTTGAGGACAGGGGCTGTTTGGTGTTTCTTGGCATTTCCAGCACTTGGCACAGTACCTGGCACATAGTGAGCATTTACTAAATCCTTGCTGACTGGACTTGACTTAATCAATTTAATCTAACAGGCAGTGGGGCTATTATCTGAGTGGTACTTTTAAATTAAATTATATTAGCATTTTTAATATAACTGTCATGGGGCTGGACTTGGGTACTTCTCCTAGAGCTGGGCATACATTCTAGTCTCCTGCTAAAGGACATGAATGACATAGCATCTCCTAATTGGTCATTTGGTCCCTAGACTTGGGGTTACACTGAAGATGACTCAGCCGGGAGGCACTGTCCACTCAAGAGCAAACAGCTTGACTTCTCTTCTGCTTTGGGTCTTTTCCAGTCTTTCCCTTTGAATTCTAGTGGTAAGAGGCAGAGAATTTTTCTCCCTTCTCACCTGGTAGTAATGGTGGCTCACAACTTAGACTTATGGCAGTGAGAACAGCATTGGCCTAGGTGAAACAGGGATTCTGGCTGCTTCCTTCTACATTTATGTTTCTTCCCTGGGCATAAGTCTGTAAACAGCAACCAGCCATCCTGAGCAATGGATGTTCTCAGCCTTGGTGGTAACTACCTTGTGAATGCAAACGTTCTAGAATTCCTGAATTAATTCTGACCACCCAGTAGGAGGTGATTCCTGGAACTACACTGCTTCTCAGCAGGCAAGGTGACCGCCAGCCAGATCATCCTGAATTTAAATGTACTAAAGAACCATCCCTGACTGGCCAGCAGATATGAAACTTAGGAATTTCTCAGACAAATGGAAGTCTGAGGTGAATGTCTACTCAGCAGTCTTACACTGCACCTTTACCTTTGGGAAAGATAATAATGATGGGGATGGGTTATAGTTGATGTTTTAATTATCTTTTAATGAATGTTATGGATCTTTTTCTGGTCTAAGCATTTCTTTTATGGATAAGTATTGCATATTTAGTATCTTTTCTAGAAAGTGTTCACAAGTCCCTGTATGAGGAAATCCTAGATATGAGTCAGACCAAAGCATTACTTAGAGTCAAGGATCAGCATGCTATGGTCCTTGGGTCTTAGTTGTACAAAAACAGGAGATAGGCTGGATTTGGCCCTTGGCGTGCAGTTTTCTGACCCTTGGTTTAGAATTTTTCCCTGGAGTCCTACTTTAGGGAAGGGTATAGAGAGATGAGAAAAATCTGACTCTCCTCTTTTGGTAAACACAGAATGAATTTGGGCCCTGGGTAAGGGTAGAACACAAGACTTTTGTAGAAAAGGGCTTTCTGAGGTCATATCTCATGACCTGGTCCATAATTGTCCTATTTCTTTTGGAGCTAGCTTGTTTGTTCTAGATTTAGGTAAGTTCAGAATTCCATTTGGAATGCTCCAATGTTTTTCAGTGATAGAAATGGGATACCTTATGTGTCACAGGTACCTCCTGGAAATATTTTGTTAGGACCTCCATCTGGATTTCCCTGTGCATTGGAAGAGATTCAGTGAAGAAATGTATGTGTTGCTTGAAGGACCCATGGGAGGAATTTTCACCATGGATTGTTTGATTTATCACAAGAAGGTGAGGAAATAAGTTCTAATTTTGTTTTGAAGACCCCTTGTGATCTGGGACCTTATTTGGGACTATAAATTACTTTCTCTTCAAGAAAGGAGGCTATTTTATTTTTTTTCCTTTCTTTCCCATTCACTAGAGTTGTTTTTGTAATTTTAATTTTGTTATCTTCTAATAATTTTGGGTTGGGACAGACACTAAAAAGCAACAGGCAGGAGATAATCTATGAGAACTTGGTAAAATGCTGTTTGATTATTTTATTTGTATAATTTTATATATGGGGTGAAGTATAATTTCCACACTCACGAGGTATTGTAGGTTTTGACTCTCACAACAGAGTGTTAATTTTGAAATTTTTAAAAAACAATGCTGAATAGAATGCCAGAACTCTTGACATGGCATTCATGAGACCATTTAAAATCATACCACATGGGCTCTGGTGAGACTTTTTATTTTAAGCCACTGTGGGAAGTACATAAAAGGATGTGGGGGCCTCGCTGGAACCTCAGTGAACCATCCAGGTTTGGGAATATGGGCATATGCCCCAGATGATCTGATGGAGACATATTAAATGTATTGGAATGAATGAAGCTGGACATCACCAGTGTGTTATAATGTGTTGAGTCAGAGGACCTGGGTTTTAAATTCTGACTCTACTATTAATTCCTTATGTGAACTTGGAAAGGTCTCAGACTCATTTCTAATGTTAATTCCTTTAATATATTTTTCCTTATCTTACTTTCCCCTCTTATTTTATCCTTTGGAATATAACATCCTTGAAGATAGGAACCAGGTCATTTTGTATTTGTATACTCAGAGCCTAACACAATACCTGGCATATAGTAGGCTGGTTAAATTGAATTAGGTTTCTGTTTTCTTTCCTACAATGAAGAGGTTGGAAGAGATGACCTCTCCAGTTAGTCTACATTGAGGACAATGTCATAGCCATGTTTTCAGATTCAAGATCAGAAGCTTTCTCCATTACACTGCATCTCTCTTTCCAGGAAACATCACTGGCTTGCTGCATTTTAGCTGAACAAGACATTTCCTTGGCTTCTCAACATATTTTCACTTGATAAATATTTTTCTCAAAGCTGCCACAGTGATTTTTCCTACAGTACAAGTATGACCATATCACTCTTGTATTCAATAAACTCCAGTGGCTCCCTGTTACCTCTAGGAACAAATATAAACCCTCTGTTTGTAACCTGGCCACAACCTTTCCAGTTCCCTTATCAATTAATCTTCTTCACATACTCTAGAGTCCAAACAAATCAACCTTCTTGTTGTTTCTTATATGAGGGACATCAGTTGCCATTTCTGGGCCTATGCACTGCCATCTCATGCCTGGAATGCCCTCCCTCCTCATCCATGTCTTGTAGACTTCTTCACTTCCTCAAGTTCAGCTCAAGTGCCATCTTCTGCATGAAGCCTTTCGTTGTCATCCTAGCCAGTAGTGGCCTCTCCAACCAAGTGACTTCGTATTGTCCGTACGTCTTATATCCATATATATTGTCTCCCTGAGTCAATGGAAGTTCCTTGAGGGACCTCGTCATTAAGAGGAGCTTAATGCATGCTTATCGATTGATTAATAAATGGCTGATTGGCGGCCCAGATCATACATTATGTCAAAATTTAATTTTGTTTGTATTCAATAGCCTTTTCCTCAAAACTCTTGTCCCCTTTTCTTTTTTATTTAAATTTTATTTCAGGTCCCCATTTTCAATAACTAAGCATTTATTTTCTCTCCCTCCCAATTTCTCTTCTACCTCTATTGCAAAAACAAAGAAAAACCCAGTCCTGCCCTTTTCTCTTCAGTAGAACTGTTAGAAAGACAGGTGCTCCAGTCTATTGTGCCTGGCATATGGAAGGTGCTTAATAAATGCATCTTGATGACTTAATTGTTGGGTGATCCAAAAAGGAAGGATCAGCCTCTCCTTGTTCAAATTCCTCATTTCCTTTGAGATTTGCAAAGCACTATCTCCATCATCATTTACTGAACCAGTCAGTGCAAGGGTTAACATTCCAATTTACAGATGAAGAAACTGTGGCACAGATAATTTGAATGTCTTGTACAAGGTCACACAGAAAGTATATTAGGACTCTATATCATGGGCTGGGACTTGGAAGGGACTTAGGAGGCCATCAAATAGAACCTTTTCATGCACAGATGAGGAAACTGACCATACAGGTCTACATACATAGATCCATAGACACAAAGGACCTCAGAGACCATTCAGTCTAACTTTCTAATTTTACAGATAACAATACTAAATCCTCCTGAAGTTAAGTGACTTGAACACGGTCACACATCAAAGTGTACATTTGAACACAGTCTCTGGGCACTGCTGTATACCTGAAAGTTGGCTTTATTTGATTTGCCCAGAGCCTTTAGTAAGAGCTGACCTCTGATTCTACTTTGGAAGTTAGGTTCTCCCACAGAGAATCCAGATTGCCAGGTGCTGGCACCCATACTCCCATGACTGAGAGGAAGAATCAATGCACTTACGGAGGAAATACTCTGCTGTGTCGGCTTCATAATCTGCATCCTCAGGGAAGTGATCAATTTGCTTACACAGACCTTTAAAATTCCCTGAAAAACAAGGGAGGAGAAAAAAAATGAGTATACCAGAGTACCAGGGACCCCAGCTCCCACTTATTTCTTTCTGCTCTCATTGCCTTTTAAGAACACATCACCCCCTTCCCTCAAAGAACAACCCCCAAACCTTCCCCTTGGTTCATTCAGGCATTGGTTAGCCCCAGACCCAGGGCTCTGGGAAGAGGCTCTTAGGGCCTGGCTTCTGTGAGCGTTCTCTGCTTAGAGCTGTCTTCCTGGGGGTTTTCTGTGTCTTGATTAGCAAGAAGAGTTTTTATTGTAGTCTGAGGATTGTCACTGAAGAGACAATGAAGCCCTAGTCAACTCGACATAGCTGATGCTGTGAATTCTCTGTTGTTGTGAATAACGAGGGAATAGGTCAGCTAAACTGGGGAACAGGAAGGACAGGACTTGCTGCTAGTAGTCCTGAGGTGGGGGGGGTGGATACTGTGATGTCTGTCTCTCATTCTGAGACTGTCTGCAGGCCATAGATGAAAGCACTCCTAGGTTAGGGGTTTGCAAACTATCTTTTCCATGGTGGCAGCTGAGCTGATTATGTTGGCAGGCGGGAGAGCAAAAGCACCAGGTGAAATCTCTCCCTGGAAGATAAGTGCACCTCTCTGATGTTTCTGAGCAGAATTCCTTTGTTGCGTTTGTGTTTTTCTGTGTTGTATGTGTCTCTGGGCGAGTGTCATGCAATGGACTGTGTCATAAAATGCTTTTTTATAACATTAAGCACATTAAACTTCTAAGGGTTTGCATGATGATGATTCTATCACAAAGTCTTAAAAAATTAAAATAAAAATTTAGTTCCAGATTCTCTCCTTCTCTCTACCCCCTCTCCAACCTATAAAGAAGGCAAGAAAAATGATACAAAGTCATGCAAAACATATTTCCCCATTAGCCATCTTCTGGGAAAAAAATAAGAAAGAGAGAGAAAGAAAAAAATATGCTTCCATTTGCACTCTGAGACCACCAGTTCTCTGTCTGGAGGTACCACAAAGTCTTTGGCAATACTGTCTGAGCTCAGCCTTATTCTGTTCTGCTGGTCAGAGGTCACAGGACCTTAACAATGACTGAAGAACGGGATGTGGAGGTTATTCAAATCCTCTAGTTATGAGAATTACCATACAGACATTCACGAACAATTACAAACCTTAGAGTAATAACAAAACATATTAACATGGAAATTATGTTGAATGCTCATTCAACAGTCAACAAAATTTTACAGCCATACCCTGCCTAGCCCAGAAAAATGTCTTTCAGCAATAATATCATTGCTGTGGTAGAACTGAATCCTGCTGTAATGCCACTGGGTTGATTGCCTTATATGCAAAGGAGATAATTCCATGAACTACAGAACTAACTGTCCCCTGAAATGGGTTGTTTCACCTAAAGTTCAGTTTTGTGGGACTAATTCAAGTGTTAAGTAGGGAGTGGTTATATCAGCTCTGACTACATGAGATACACTGTGTTAGATCCCAAGGATCCTCAGATCTGAAAGAGGGGATGAAAGAAACACACAAATAACTTTGAAAAATAAAAAGTAAATAGATATTTAGTTTATGCTTATGCACATATAATATAAACATTATATAATAATGTATGAATATTATTATATATGATTGTATTTGTTATATATCACTATTATGTTAACTGAGCTGGGCTGAACTGTATTATAAATTATATATAATATATGCACAAATATAAACATGTACACATAAGTATACACACATATATGAAATAAAAGCCATGAGAAACAACATAGTATAGGGGATAGAAAGCTGGCTTCAGAGTCAGGGAAACCTGGTTTTGAGTCCTGCTTGACACACAGGAAATCCAAGAAAGATTCACAGAGGAGGTGGCATTTGCTTTGGGTCTTGAAGGTGGGATGGGACTTTAACTGTTCTAGATTAGAGAACAGGATGAGCAAAGGAGGCCTAAGGTCAGGAAAGTGTGAGATGTGTTCATACAACAGTGAGTGGTCGGTATATAAAGGAGTAACTAGTTGGCACCATAATTCATAGAGCACCAGACCTAGAGACAGGAGGACATGAGCTCAAATTCAGCCTCAGACACTCACTAGCTCGATGATCCTGGGCAAGTCACTTTTCCCTGCTTGCCTCAGTTTCGTCATCTGTAAAATGAGCTGGAGAAGGAAATGGAAAAACACTCCAATGTCTTTGCCGAGAAAACCCCCAATGGGATCACAAAGTGTCAAACATGACTGAAAATGATTGATCAACAAAAGAGTATATAAAATATATACTTTTATATAATAAATATAATTATATTTATATACTATATAACACATATTTATATAATTCATATAATATATCATATTTATATAATATATATTTATATAATTCATATAATATATATGACATGTTATATAAAAATATAATTAAATAGAATTTTATATAATATATATAATTTTATATAATATATAAAGGGGCATAGCTAAAGCTGCAAATGCCAATTGAATTCAGATTGGGAAGGCCTTTGGAAATCAGGCCTAAGAATTTGAACTCTCTTTGGTAGGAAATAGGAGCCATCAGAGATTTTGGAACATGATCACATCTGTGTAATTTTGCAGAGTGGCCTAGATGGGACGAGGGGAAGCCTGAAGGCAAGAAGACAGCTTAGGAAGGTATCGCGATAGTTCAAAAAAGAACAAAAAAAAATGTCCATCACAAGTATAATGATATTGATTAAAAAGGTCATGTAATTGTAATGAGCAATTTTGGCCTTGGAGCAGAGATAAATAAATGCACGTTTCTTCTTTCCCTGGAAAATCAAGAGATGATAGCGGCTGATGGTTGTAGGTGCTGCTAGATGGGCTGTTTGCTTGTTAGATAAGAAGGTCAGAGGGTGGGCATATTCAGAAATACATCCACCAGAAATAGACTGAAATGTAAAAAAACCCAAGAGGTATCAAGAGAACCTTGATTTTTTTAAAAAATCATAAAGCCTCCTCGCTTGACTTAGCTTGGTGGATGTGGGAGAAGGAAGGAGATCGATATGAGAAATTCTTCCCAGAGAGAATCAACAGGCCTGAGTGATGGATTGGGTGGGGGATGAAGGAGGGGGAGAAAGCAGTGATGGTACGGAGAGGTCGGAGAAACATCCAATTCCTCAAGGAAGGAGATTTTAATTTTTGTCTTTGTCTCACTTGTGCTCAGCACAGCACCTGGCACATAATAGCTGCTTAATCACTCACTCAATTAATAGGCATTCATCAATCCTAGGACACTATGCTCCATCTCCCACCTCTGGGCCTTTTCACCGGCTGTCCCTCCTGCCTGGGATGCTGTCCCTCCTTATGTTCTCTCCTTCAAGACTCATCTCAGATCACACCTTCTGCAAGAGGCTGTCGCCTCTGAAATCACCTGGGATCTCTTCTGTCTGTCTTGTATTCCGGGTTTAGATTGGGAGCTCCTTGAGAGCAGGGACCTGGTTTTTTTTCCTTTTCTTTCTGTCTCCATTGCTCTGCTCAGGGCCTGACATTTAGAAAGTGCTTAATAATATTTGTTGGCTAACTCAATAATTGCCAGGTCCTGGGATTCAAAAATAAAAACAAAAATTAAGTAAAATCTAAATAAAAAATTTCAGTTGAAGGAAACCTCAGAAAACATAGAATTGCAACCCTCCCATTTTATGAATGCAGAAATGAATGCCCGGAGACATTAAGAGACTTGTCTGGGATCCTAAAGCTAGTAAGTGCCTCAGGCAGGATTTGAGCCCAGGCTTTCCTGACTCCAGATCTGGTGCTCTATCCACCAGACCTTGCTGTCTCTCCCAGGCAGGTGGGACAAGAACTCACCAAGGGTGCTGCCTGAAGACACCTTGGGCTACATATTCTAATTAGGTGTCAAGATCAGTTGTGTTTATTTGCTGAAGGCCTGACTTTCTGTGGTAGGTAAACGCTGGAAACAAAGTGAGTTCCCCTCCATTGGTAAATGACCGAACATTGTAGCAGATGAAAATAATGGAACATTGCTATGTGTCAAGGAATGATCAACAGGAAAGATTCGGGCAAACATTGGAAGACTTAGATAACCTGGTGCAGACCGAAGGGAGCAGAACCAGGAAAGCAACATTTTCAGTGTTCACAATGATGTTATCAGAAAATGTAATGAGATGCAATCCAGCGCTAGGTCATTACGATGACGCAGCTTAGCTTTGGAGAAGAGATGAAAAAATGGCTTCCCTCCTTTTATTGGTGAGGTAGGGGACTTTGGGAGGTTGTGACTCATCCAGGGTGAATGTACTAACCAAGATTTGATCTGTGGTCTTCTCATTCCAAATCCAGCGCTAAAACCTTGAATCTAAAAGCATGATTCTGAGAAGGGATCTACAGGTTTCACCAGACTGATTGATGGTCATAGGGGTCCAGGAAATGAAAAAAGTCAAGCACCCTTGTCCTAGGTCAATTCACATTTTTTAAAGCACTTACAGGTTTACACAGTATACTTTCCTCCTAATAATTTTTGAGGTCGATAATAGAAATATGCTCTCTCCATTTTACAAATGTAAACACTAAGACCTAGAAAGTTTAGACAATCTGTCCAGGATCACATATAAGTGCCAGGAGTTATGGCTTGAATTCAGAGATTTTGATTCTAAAAGTAGTGTCCCTTCCATGGCACCAAGCCTTCTCATCTCATCTGCCTCCTACCAGGTACCATATTCTTCCTACCAATGTGGAGCTTGCCTCAGAAATTGAGAACAATTTAGAAAATCTTATGATGACCACCCTGGCATCTGGTGCCTCCAACTGAATAGGTTTTAGAATGACTTCAGAATTACAGGTCCAGGAGAGAACAACAGTGAAAAAGTGGTCTTCACCAGCCAGCCATTTCTCTAAGAGACAGCTTGGCCTCTCTCCTTGGCCCTGACTCTAAGGAGGAGGTGGTCAGACGTTCCCAGGGACTCACAGGAATGGTTTCCTGGCTGGCCTGGTTAGGAGAGGCAAATGAATACAAGCTATTCTCTGTCAACCAACTCATCAGCCAATAAGCCTAATGAAAATAAAATCCCTAAGGTCCCTTACACAGACCCTCCAACTAACTCCCAGCATCCTCTTAGAGCTGGGCACCGACTGAGCTGATGTGGAAAACTCAGAGACGGCTTCTTTGGCAAATCAGTTGTTGCTGCTGCCAGAGACAAACCATTTCAAGACGGGAAATTTCAGCTCACAGGTATTAAGTAGCTTAAGAGGAGGTTTCATCAGCTTTGTAAAAACCATGTTAATATCCCACAATACCAACTGCCGCCGCCTTTCTTTGTGGTACAATGAGCTGCTCATAGAAACCTGATCATTAGCAGTGGGCCAGACATTCGTTTATTTCCTCCATATTCATGAAAAGCTGAAAGAGCTGCTAAATGAGCTCCTACGGAGGACGTGTGTGTAACACACACTGAGGCCAGCTGAGGGGGCAATCAAGTAATTTTTTTTAAGTGGGGGTAAATGAAGGGATTCATTTGTTTGGCTTGCTCTGCATTTCAGATGCTTTCTATCTCAAAGTTGTTTGGTAGGCACCACAGAGCATTTGATCCAGTGTTTGGCGCATAGTAGGTTCATGTCAAACTGTGCTTGCTTGTTTGATTGATTAAGGAGAGTACTGGCTTTGGGGTGGGGTGAGGACCTGAGTCTGCTGGGTGACTGGCTCTAGGCTTCTCAATTACTTACAGGCTACTGGAGTCTTCTCTGGGCTTCAGAGGAGTAGCCTGTGGGGTTGTTTTGTTATCTTATGACAACTCCTATTTCTACATGGAACTAACATTTGCAATGCACTTTCTTGACAACAGCCCTGTTGCTTATCAGCACAAGTATCATTATCCAACACATATAATATGATAAACATTCACTAAGTACCTACTATGTGCCAGCCACTGTACTAAGGAATAAGGTTACAAATAAAGTTGCTACCCTCTAGGTGTTTACAATTTAATGAAGTAAGACAAAACACAGGATATGCACAAGGAAGCTTAAAAGGCTGGGGAGGTGTGCCAGATCTCCAAAAGCCAACCATTTTATGGATGAGAAGACTGAAGATTGAGTTAAATGACTAATCAAGGGTCATGATGCTAGGATGTATCAGAGCCTGAGTTTCAGCCCAAGTCTTTTTAAGCTCTAGATTCAGAGCTCTTTTTGATACACCACCGCTGGAGTGAATGAAATTCTAATCCTGTGATTCACAAGTGCTGGATTTGGAGTCAAGAAAACCTGATTTCAAATCTGACCTCAGACACTTACTAGCTTTGTGACCCTGGGTAAGTCACTTCACACTGTTTGCCTCAATTTCCTGTAAAATGAACTGGAGAAGGAAATGGCAAACCACTCCAGTATCTTTGCCAAGAAAACCCCAAATGGGGTCACGAAGAGTTGGATCTGACTGAACAACAAGAAGAGATTCTTTTGTCCTCTAATGCTCTGGATGCTAATCTTTATTATTTATCCTTAGTTCTTGAAGAGGACCATGACATCAGGGAGGTGATGCCATGACTTGCAAGTGAATTGGATTTAAGTGAGGGAGGGCTTACTCTCTCCCTTAGAGCCGTCTGGGTCCAGTGGCCAGATATAGGTCAGGATGACTGGAGATGACTTTACAATCCTTCTTAAAGGGTCTTCTTCCTGGAAGTCTTTGGGATTACTGCAGCCCCCAGCTTTTTGATGTTTCTCTTCTGAAATACATGTCACCATGTATTTGAGTTCCCAAACATTTTCTGATTGTTCTGTTTGTATGGGAGCAGAGATTGTATCATGTACTTCTCTGTCATCTCCCCCTCTAGAGACTCCTCTCCCTTCATACCCAACACCTACCCCCATGCTAGGCACATGGTAGCTGTTCAACTGATCTTGTCCATTGATGGAAGTGCAACACTCTCTGACAGAAGTCCAGAAGACTCTATATATGATGGCTGGGTTTAGTTGTCCCGAGGCAATCCAATTAGAAGACATTCAATATGCTTGTTTGGGGGAGATTTGTTAATGAAATAAAGGCACCTTGAAATCATTAGGAAGTAGCCAATGTGAAATATCATCAATTAAATATAATTTGTTACTTTAGGATCTGTAACATGTTTGAAGGTAGTTGGCATTGGTCAAGCTTCCTTTCATCTCTTTATCTTGTCACTTTTTTCACCTCAAAAACTTTCAATGATTCCCCATTCCCTGCCGGAGAAACTTCTAACTCCCTGACCAGAAATAAGAGCACTGCCCTTTCCTCTGCCCCCAAGCTCCCAGGCTTTGATTCACATTGGATTTTCTCTCTCTGTCTCTCCACACATCCAATTACTTTCCAAGTCCTATCAATTAAGTCAATTCCAGTCTTTTCCTTCTCCACTCTTTCCTTACTATCTTGATACCAAGGTCATCTTCCTAATGTGCAGGTCTGATAATGGTATTCCTTTGCTCAAATGCCTTCACTGGCTCCCTATTATGTCTATAGAATAAAGTTCCATTTCCTTAACCTGGTATATAAAGCCTTTCTCAATCTGGTTCTAGTTTTCTCTTGTACCACTCCCCTCTCCACATATATTCCTCAAAATCATATCACCCTCTTCCACTTCTGAGCATTTGCATTATCCCATGCCTGCAATGAGTTACTGATACCCCTTCTCCCAACACATACACATGTATAAATTGAAGTTTCCTCCTGCAAGGCTCAGTTCAGGTTATCACTTCCAAGTAAGCTTCCCTGATCCTCCAAACTAGAAGTCATTCCTCCTTCCTTCAATTTGCCTTTGCTTCCTTCAAGTCTCAGCTAAAGTTCCCGCTTCTGCAAGAAGTCTATCTTGGTCCCTGCTAAGGTTTGTGTCTTCCCCTTGAGATGAACTCTGTTTTATTCCACCTAGATCTCGTCTGTGAGTAATTGTTTGCATGTTGTCTCCCTCATTAGACTGTGAGTTCCTTGAGGGCAGACTGTCTTTTGCCTTTCTTTGTATGCCCAGCATTTAGCACATTGGCCAATCCATAGTAAGCTCTTCATAAAAAAAATATTGACTTGACTTTCTCAGCCCAATCTATCTGATTGCTCTCACATGCTTAATCATATTCCAACTTCATCACAGGGTCACAGATGTAGAGCTGGGAAAGATAGTCCCTTCCAGTCCCACCACTTCATTTAACAGACGAGAAAACTGATGTGCAGAGTTTAATTATAATAATCAACATTTATTTAGCACATTAAGGTTTATAAAGATATATATATAAATATATATGTATCATACTATAATCTCATTTGTTATATATTATATGTAAAATCTCTCTCAAAAATATATATACATATGTGTGATATCCATATCCATATCTACCTATCCACCTATTTATCCATCCATCCATCCATCCATCTCCTTTCTTTCATCTTTCTTTCTTTCTTTCTTTCTTTCTTTCTTTCTTTCTTTCTTTCTTTCTTTCTTTCTTTCTTTCTTTCTTTCTTTCTTTCTTTCTTTCTTTCTTTCTTTCATCTGTCCATCCATCTGTCTGTGTATCATTTGATTCTCACAATAACCCTATGAGGTAAGTGCTATTGTTACACTCCTTTTACATATAAGGAAACTGAGGCCAAGAGAGATAAATTGACATGCCCAGAGCACACTGGCACTAAGTAAAGGAGCTAGGATTTGTTAGGTCTTTTGGATTCAGGCCCACTTCCCTCTACACTGAACTGTGTCACCTTTCCTTGAGGTTCCAGGTACCCAGATTTTGGATCTGCACAAAGAAGAACTAAAACTGTCCAACCATGGAATGGCCAGATACATACAAAAAGAGCTTCTTTTCATCAGCTCTGTTTTGCCAGAGGAGAAGGTATTATTATGGATTCTAGAAAAAGTGAGTGAGAAGGTATTAGTGTGGCTTCAGCCTGGGAAAAAATAATCTTGGACTTTATTTTTACCAAACAAAGGAATAGAAATAAATATTGACCCATTTGCCTACTTCTCCATCCCTATCCAGTCTTTTTGGGACTCATCTATACAGCATCAGGGGCATCCTTGATGAAGGTATGAGAAGGGTACAGGCAAACTTTCACAAAGAGTATTTCATGGCCTGGACAGCTAAGTGGTGCCATAGTGCATAGAGCACCTGGAGTTAGGAAGACTTGAGTTCAAATTCCACTTTAGTCCCTGGGCAAGTCACTTAACCCTGTTTTCTTCAGTTTTCTCATCTGAAAGATGAGAAGAAAAGGGCAAACCAATCCAGCATCTTTGCTAAGAGAACTCCAAATGGGGTCACAAAGAATCTGACATGACCAAGCAATAGCAATGTTCCATAGTCAATGATGTGCTGGTAAATATTTAACAACCAGTTCTCTAAAACATGTATGCAAGATACATTTTCAATTTAGTTTTCATCATTAACATTTCCTCCATCACTTTCTTAAGTTTAGTCAATCAACAAAATAGCAATCCAAGTCCTCACATGAATCATGTACCAGTTTTCAAAATATTTCAGTTTGAACAATTTACTCTCCAGAAGTGGTTTAAGGCAAAAAAGGTCATTAAAAGCTACTCCCAGTCAGTGCTGTTCATAGTTAGATTGTCTTCTTGAAGTTGATTGTTGAGTAGGGTGTTGTGACAATGTGCCATCCTGAAATAAATATTTTAATCAATGGATCCTATCTGAAGTGATATCTGAAGGTTATTTACTCCTGAATATGGAGAGAGATTCTTGGGGTCTTTCATGAATCAGGATTTAGGATCACAGATCTAGAAGTGGCAACATGGGACCCCCAGAAGCCATTTAACTCCCCCTATTTTACAAATGACGAAATTGAAACTAAGAAAATGAAGTGATTTGTCGAAAGTCATGCAGCTAGTGAGTGTCTGAGGTGTGATTGGAACCCAGGTTTTCCTGACTTCAAGTTCATCTACTACACAACAAGCTATCTCTTAATAAAGGGAAGACTTTCTTCCATTTGGGGAAAACTGAGTCTGATGGTAGGAGCCCATTAGAAGAAATGAGAATGTGTGAGGGACAGAAAGTACCAGAATAGAAGGATTTGAGAGCAGAGAAAGGGGGAGTGGGTCTTGGTGAGGAGTAGGGGGGGGTGTCTGTCTTCTGTGTCCAGGGAGAAAGAGGAGAGAGTGGGTGATGTTGCTGAGACATTCCCAGGGACAGCTGGGAGCAGCTGAGGGAGGGAGGGCCAGATGGTTTTCGATCTGTTCAGAAGACTAAGTCATCTGCTTCTGGATCTGGGGGTAGGGGTGTTGCTGGGGACCAGAGGAAGGCAGGAGCTTAAAATCTAACCAGGGCAACAGGACAGACAAACCAGGAAGGATAGAAATGAGATTGGGACAGATGAGAGACCCACGCAAGACCCTTTAGTTGGAGAATTGAGTTTATTTTCATGATGATTTTCTTCCTGCTCTACTAGCTTACTCCCTGCTGCCTACAAAGATGTCCATATCTTTCCCATTTTGGAAAATGAAACATTCACTCAATCCTACCCTCCCTAATTATGATTCTATATCCCTTCTCTCTTTTGCCCTTTGTAAACAGATACCTCCAATATAGGTGCTTTTACTTTCTCTCTTCTCATTCCCTTAAATCTGGCTTCCAAAGTCATCATTCCACTGAAACTGCTCTCTCCAAAGTAACTAATGATCTAGTTGCCAATGAACTAGTTGCCAAATCTAGTAGCCTTTTCTCAACCCTCGTTCTCCGTGACTTCACTGCAACCTTCAACACTGTTGATAATTTTTTCCTCCTTGATATTCTCTCATCTCTAGGTTTTTGAGACACCATTTTCCAGGTTTTTCTTCTACCTCTCTGACCACTCCTTCTCAGTCTGCTTTGCTGGATTGTCATCCAGATCATGCCATCTAACTGTAAGTGTCCCTTAGGGTTCTGTCCTGGATCCTCTTCTCTTCTCCCTCTATACTATCTCACTTGGTGATCTTATCCTTTCCCATGGATTTAATTACCATCTCTATCCTGCCCCAACCTCTCTGCTGACCTCCAATCTCCCATTTTGAACTGTCAGACATCTCAAATTGGATGTCCAGCAGATGTCTTAAATTCAACATTTATAAAACCAAACTCATTATTTTCCCCCTAAACCCTCCCCACTCCTTCTTTCCCTATTACTTAGAGGGCAACACAATCTCCCCAATCCATCAGACTTACCTAGGAGTCATCCTGGACTCCTCATGCTCTCTCTCACCCCCATGTCCATGCTTGTTGAGTTCACCTCTTCAGCATCTCTCAAATATGCTCCTCTCTCTCCTCTGACACTGCTCCTCACCTGGTGCAGACCCTCATCACCTTCTGCCTGGACTATTATAATAAACTGCTGGTGAGGTCTGCCTGCCTCAAGTCTCTCCCCACTCCAACCTATCCTCCATTCAGTCACCAAAGTGATTTTCCTAGTGTAAGTTTGACCATGTCACCCACCTTCTCAATAAACTTCAGTGGCTCCCAATTACCTCCAAGCCCTTCATGACCTAGCCCCTGCTAGATTTCCAGTCTTCTTATACCTGATTCCTTACCACATCCTCTTGGATCCAACAGTCTTGGTCTCCTTGCTATTCCTTGAACAAGACACTGTCTCTTGGCTCTGGTCATTTTCTCTGCCTGGAATGTTATGCCTCCTCATCTCCCCCTATTGTTTTCTCTGCTTTCCTTTAAGTATACCCAGAATCCCAACTTCTACAGGAAGATTTTTCCCAATCCCTCTTAATTCTAGGACTTTTCCTTTCAGTAATTTTCTGTTTATTCTGTCTCTAGCTTGTTTTGTATATATTCATTTGCTTGTGGTCTCCCTTATTAGATTGTGAGCTCCTTGAGGGTAGGGACTGTCTTTTGCCACTTTTGTTTTATCCTTTATCCTGCACTTAGCACAGTGACTGGCACATAGTAGGTGCTTAACCAATGTTTATTGATTGATTGGTTGATGAAGTAGCACCAATGTGATCAATTAGGAAATTCATCCCATAGAATGTAAACTCCTTCATTTTGTCTGTGCATCCCTCGCACCCAGCACATAGTAGGCATTTAATAAATGTTTATTGATGTATTGACTACTCCAGAAAATGGAGTTCTAACCACTTGAGTTTAACTCCCTCCCCCAACTATCAAAAGTTCTATCACAGTGTAAGTGATGTCCCAGTCCCTAACAGAATAGAATGTCGGAACTCCTATCTCTCTGCTCTCTTAAGAGAGAGACTTTTGGAATAGCAAGAGAACAGACTCTCATATGACTTCATGCAAATCATTTAACTTCTGTCAGGCACTCATCAAGTCAAAAGAGGATGAAATTTGGAGTCCTAGGACCTGGGTTCAAATTCCAGCTCTGCCACTTACTCCCTGTGTGACCTTGGAAATATCATTTGCTTCTCTGGGTCTCAGTTTACATATCTCTAAAATCATAAAGTCATAGGCTAGATGGTCTGTGAGATGAATTGAGATAATAACTGAAAGCTCTTGGCAATCCTAAAGGGCTGCATAAATGTTAATTATTCATAACAATGATGTTAATTATTATTTTGATCCTTTCCAACTTGAACTACGTTTTTAATATGTTGCTGATATGTATGAGTGGATAGATTAGTGTTTCCCTATGGGGGTGCGCCACTATGGGTCACAACCTTTCCTTTCCTCTCTTAAACAGGAAACTTGTCTCTGCCCAAAAAGAGTTTCTACTTGGGCTGGAGTAGCCAAGACTCTGCTGGACGTCAGGGCATCTGAAGCAACTACTACTTCTCCCCTTAATCTGTTTTCTTCCTTCTCTTCCTCCAAATCACTGAGTCACAGAATCTCGGAGACCCCAGATTCTCTGAGAAGAAGCCTCAAAGATTATCTAATCCAACCCCTCATGTTACAGATGGGGAAACTGAGGTATGGGGAGAATCATAGGCTCACAGATGTCAAGCAGGAGGGAATCCCTCCCTGACCAAGGATCCCTCCCTCAAGGGCTCATCTAGCCTCTGTAAATGGCCTAGGATAGTGAACCAGCTCCTGACTGTGATGCTCATTTCTACCTCTCCTCCCTCCTTCTCTCTGAATCCTAGGATCTCAGAGTTGGAAAGTACCTCAGGGTCCAACCTCTATCTGAGCAGGAATCTCTTCTGTGATATCCCTAATGAATGGTCATAGGATCATCGGTCTGGAAAGGAACTTAGAGACCAGCTAGTGCAATTCCTTCATTTTATAGATGAGGAAACTGAGGTCCAGAGAGGGTAAATGACTTCCAATGTCACAAAAGGATCAGTTAGTCAACTAATATTTATTTAGTCTCATCTGTGAGACTAAGGGCCCTGTGGTAAGCCCTTAGAAAACTGAGGCTCAGAGAAATGAATGAACGGATTCACATTGCTAATATATCAGAGATGAGATTTGAACTCAGGGCTTCCTGAATCAAAGAATGGCCCTCTACTCACTATGCCATGCTGCCTTTGGTGGAGATCCTCATATCCCTGACCCCCAGTGATGAGGAACTTTCCTTTTCTCTTCCATTCTTCTTCTTTTCTTATCTTCTCTCTTCCCTTCCTCCTCTGTTTCTTATTTAATCACAGAATCTCAGTGCTGGGGGTAGGGAGGGCATGGCCACCTCCTTCAGTACCTCCTGCACAACCTTAGACAAATGAATGATGGGAGCTGACAATAGTCACATAAACAGTAGGGCACATAATGAATGGAATCATTGGCCTTCTCAGTTGTAGGTCTCTTGCCATTGACAGAGAGCCCAGCTAGACAGTCAGCCCTGGCTGGTATTCTGGGTGCTGCAGTGGCTACATCTTTACTGTGGATAAAGCAGCACTGTTTATTTTTATTCAGGAAATTGCAGGGACAGGATAAGATGGAAAAAGAGAAATGGGTTATCCCTCCAGGCTCCCTGGTTTCCTTCCTTCCTTCCTTCCTTCCTTCCTTCCTTCCTTCCTTCCTTCCTTCCTTCCTTCCTTCCTTCCTTCCTTCCTTCCTTCCTTCCTTCCTTCCTTCCCTCCCTTCCTCCCTCCTTCCCTCCTTTCCCTCCTTCCTTCCTTCCTTCCTTCCTTCCTTCCTTCCTTCCTTCCTTCCTTCCTTCCTTCCTTCCTTCTTTCCCTCCTCTCCTTCCTTCCAATACAGTGCTAACTCACATTTTTGGAGTGCTTTGAGATGTATAAAATACTGTCTTTGCAATGACCCTGGGTGGTAGGCAGTGCAAGGAGGGTTATACCCATTTTACAGGTAAAGCGACTGAGGCTTCTATCCTAGTACCATAATAAAGTAAAGCAATGTTTCAATTTACCCAGTAAAAGATATAATTCAAGCCCAGGTCTTTTCTATTTTCCTTGTGACTTTGGGCAAGTCATTCCCTAACTCAACTTCAGTTTTCCTTTCATCAAACTGAAGAGGCTGAGTTAGTCGAGGTTCTTCCAAGTGCAGACATTCTCTATTTTGAGGTCTCTTACAGGTTTGCTATTCTACATTCCAATATTCTTCTCAGATTTGGTACTTCATGCTCTGAGATCTCTCCCAGCTCTGACATCCTCTGTTCTAAGGCTCCTCACAGCCCTGACATTTCCTATTTTAAGGCTCCTTGTTCTTGGGACCTTTTTAGCTCTGACATTCCCTGTTCTAAGCTCCCTCCCAGCCCTGACATTCCCTGTTCTAAGGCCCTTTGTTCTTAGGATTCTCCCAGATCTTTCTCCTACAGTCCCTCCCAGCTTTAATTCTAAGTGTGTCATTTTTCCTAGCAGCTTTTCAGGGGTTTTCAAGGGAGCTTTCAGACAAAACTGAAATGAAATTCTTCCTTTCTTCTTTAGCTGCCCAGAGAAGAGACTTCAGTTCTCCCACTCTGAGGACCACCTTCAGGTCTCAGCAATCACCACAGGTGTCAGGGGCCTCTGGCAGCCCTAAGGCATAGAGAGGATTGAAGGGGAACAGGGAGAATGAAAAGAAAAATGTGCTCACAGTTGGAGCTGTCCATGGTGGAAGCAGCTGCCTCTAGGGACAGTGAGCTTTCTGTCAATGGAGGGGTTCAAGCAGAGACAAATTAGTATTTGTCAGGGATGTTGGGGAAGGGTTTCCTGTGTCAGGTACAGGTTAGGTGACACTGAAGTCCCTTCTCATTCTATAATTCTATTTCCCCCAAATGATTTCCTCTCTGCTACCTCATTTGCTCTTGTGATGGATGTGGGGTGGGAATTATTATGTCCATTTTACTGAAGAGCAAACTAAGGCTACATTAGGCAATAGAAGAGACTTTCCCAAAGTTACACAGTGATAGTGCAGATCTAGAACTGGAACTAAAGTGAAACCTGTCAATTTACACATCAGAAAACTGAGGCATGGAAAGGTTAAGTGACCTGTAAAGGGTCCCACAGCTAAGTTTTCAAGGTAGAATTTTAATCAAGGTCTTTCTGATTCCAATCAGTGCCCTGTCTACTATGCCTAAATCCTAGCTATGCTAGTTCCTGTGAGTTTGACTTTGAGTAAGTTGCTTTGCTTCCTGGGACTCAGTTTTCTCATTTATGTAATGGAGTTGGACCAGATGACCTCTGAGGTTCCTTCTGGCTCTAAGGCCAGATCCTACAATAAAGTGAGTCCTTGATCCATTCAAAACTATTTTTGCCCCAATTGAAAATGTTCCTCTGTATAATTCTGGAGGGATTAAGACCCAAATATGTGATAATGTATAAAAGTATCCAAGAGGTATGAGCACAGTGTCTTGTGAGGTCTGAGGGAGAAGGTTGTTATTTCTTGAGGGATCAGTAAAAGCTTTCTGTAGGTTGGGTTTGACTTGGACTTTTAAGGAAGGATAGTTATTCAATAGGCAATAACTAGATGGAGGGCATGCAGGGTATAGGGAAAGAGATGAGCAAAGTCATGAAGTTGGGAAAATTAAAACTAAGTTCAAGGAATAGTAAATAGTCCAGTTGGCTGCAGTGTAGAGTGCCTGCCTAGAAGGAAGTAGCACAAGACAAAGCTGGAAAGGTATGGCAGTGCCAGATCATGGAGAGCCTTGAATGTCAGACAAAGCAATTTTGACTGTATTTGGTAGGTAATAGGGAGCCATTTGAAAAGCGTGTTTGGCTGATAAAACTTTTTTCCAGCACTAAAATGTGACCTTGTTTTTTTTATATCATAAAAAAACTTACCTCCACTTGCTTCCCCAAGAAGATTCCTGTTACCATATGGTGACATCTCAGCTGGAAGGGAACCCAGGTGAAACCCTGAGGAATTTGGCCAAGTCTACCTGAGGGCATCCCTCTCTAATACAGCTGTCTGCTTTGTCACATCCTAGGCATAAAATGTTTCCCACACCCCATGTCAGGCACTCTTCCTACCCCCACACAAGACACGTAAATTCTACTGCCTCTCTGTAAAAAAAAAATCACAAGATCATGAGTCCTCGCCCCCTCCTAATTCTTCCTCCTCCTGGGGGCTGCAAAGGAGGTGCTTGACACAGAAGCAAGATGGGATCAGGACTGAGACAAAATGGAAGAAGGAGGCTCAAGAGGAGTCAGACTAAGACTGACTGACTCCCCATCACTGAAATGTGGGGAGTTCTGAACTTATCAGCTAAGACTTGGTGTTACAAAGGCAACCTTTTCTGCCTCAACAATTGCCATATGTAGAGGACTGTATGAGATGAAAATCCATATGAACTTTGATCTCAAGGAACTTCTAGTCTGTGGGGGTTAGAGGAGGAGGACTAAGACTGACACACCAATGGTACAAGGTGGAGGGAGAAAAGAGAGACCCAAAGTGCTTGAAGGGAGAGAACAGTAGCAAGGTTGGTGATGGTGATGATGGTGTATATATGTATGTGTGTTGGTTATTAAAGAAGTTTCCATGGAAAAAGTGGCATTTCAGGTGGGCCTTGAAGGAAGAGAGGATTTCATGGTTTCATTTTTTTTCAAGGGTAGCTAGGTGGTGCAGTAGATAGCACTCTACTTGGCATCAGGAAGACTCATCTTTTTGAGTTCAAATCTGGCCTCAGGCACTGACTAGCTGTGTGACCCTGAGCAAGTCACTTAACCCTTTTTGACTTAGAATTGGAAAGGTCAGAGCTGGGAGGGAGTATAGAGAACAAAATATCAGAGCTAGGCAGAATCTTAGACATGAGAAAATCAGAGCTGGGAGGGGCCTTAGAACACAGGTAAATACTTTAGAGAGTGTATTCTGTAATGCTTCATTTTATAGATTGAGGAAACTGAGTATCAGAAGGGGGAATTGACTTGTCCAAAGTCACATGGCTAGTTCATAGAAGAGTGGGTCTACAATCAACATAGATAGAAAAATGTCAAGAAAAAGAAAAACAAAGGACAGATCTCTCATTTCAAATTTGTAACCTAGTGAGGCTTCCCTCTGAGACATGATCCTGGGCAGGGCACTTACCCTCTCAGTGATCCAGGCAACTCTCTTAAACCACAAATTTCAGAGAAGGTGCTGGCCTAATTTTCTCATCTGAGAATTCATAGGTCCAGTTCCAATTCCTGTCCCTTACATGAACATGTTGTTTCTTTTCCTCCAATATAAAGTAAATTCCTTGAGGGTAGACATTCTTTTTTGTCCCTTTGTATCCAGGTACACAGCAGATGCTTAATTAATGCTTGTTGATTGATTGAACAAATAGCCATTTCCTCCCGCCTCATTTTGTATTTGTATCTCAATATCTAGCACAATTGGTGCTTACTAAATGCTGACTGATTTAGCAACACAATTTTTGGACAGAAGGATAGCTTCCTTCCTCTCTCAATCACAAAGTTCATAAGAGTTAGAGAAAGAAGGGATCATTGAGGCTGTATAGCCTATTTTATTGTTACAGATGAGGAAACTGAGTCCTGGGGTGTTATGGTGACATGTCAGAGAAACGTTAGAGAAATTGGGAATCAATATCCAAAGTCCAAGTCAATTCAATCTGAGTGACCTCAGTGCTTATTAAGCATGAACAGCTGGGGAAGCAAGTACCTAAATACATCTGTAACTGAAGGAAGAGGATGACAGAAGAAAGGCAGACCCAAGCCCTGGCAAAATACTAGGAGGAATCTGAAGATGGAACCTTAAACCAGGATTCAAGGGGGAGCTGGCAGGGGGCAGGGCTTCATAGGTTGGGCATCACTTGAGTTAGGCATTGAAGAAAGGGAGATTCTAATAGATAGAGGTGAAGGATGGGGCTCTATTTGAATTATGTGAGCAAAGACACAGTGGGATGAGGTATATGGGGAAAATATAGTGAGAGATAAGGTTGGAAAGATATATAGAAACCAGATAGTGAGGACCATGGGATCAAAGGATTTAAATCTGAAAGATCCTCTGAAGTCATTATGTCTCACTCCATTTCACAGATGAGGAAATTGAGGCTGAAAGAAGTTAAGTGACTTCCTCAGGGCGAGTGAGGATACTGGAATTCGAACAAAAACCCTAGGACTCCTAAGTCATCACTATTTCCACCATGCTATGGAGATGGGATTGGGAGTCAGAGAGCTGCTGGAAAAGTAAACACACACACATGTGCATGTGTGAGTAGAAATATAAAATATAACCTCCTTCTGAGATTATATCACCTATCATTATTTACTCACTTGCTGGAAGAGTGGGATAGAATCATTTTATCTCTCTGGGCTCAATACCTTTACCTGGAAATTGATGGAGTTTGTTTGAATTTTGAATCCAATATGTGATCCAAGAGCCCCCCAGAATGGCCTCTATGTACGCCCACCTGAGATTTCTAGTCAATTCCCCCACCTCACAGATGCCTTATGCTCAACAAACAACCTAATCCATTAGATACCAGCCTTCTCATAAACTTGATTAAAGTTGGTCAATAACAAGCCATAGACTGGTAACTTTCCTTTTCTGTGAACAAAGATGATTAAACTGATTTTTGGATTGCTTTTGTACAATTGCTAAAAAGATCCATATTTTTGAATTTGTTGTTCAGTTATATCTGATTCTTTAGGACCCTATATGGGGTTTTCTTGGCAAAGATACTGGAGCAGTTTGCCATTCCCTTCTCCAACTCATTTTGTAGATGAGGAAACTGAAGCAAAGGAGGTTAAGTGACCTGCTCAGGATCACACATATAGTTCTAAGGCTGGATTTGAATTTCTTACTCCAGGTCTGGTGCTCTATCCACTTCACCACCCAGCTACTATTTTTGAATAGCTAACACCATCATTAAGAAAAGCTCTCAAGGCTTGCTTGCATGTTATCTGCTCATTATTGAAAAGATGGCTTTCTTAAGGTTCCTTCTCCTTATCCATTCATCTATTCTACTTATTGATATTTCATTGACAATTTATGAAGGTGAGTCAATTCTGACCCTTTAATGTTTCCAAAAAGTTTCTTCCCTCAGGTTTCCTGTACTTTTTGTTCAGAATTTCAGAGGATTTAGGAATAACCTCTGTTAATTTGGGACTCCACCTGTGGAGTTTTTGATAGAGGATGATATTAGGAGATAAGGTCAGACTTGGCTCAATAAAAAATTGGGAATCAGATGGTTTATTTTAGGCCCCTTTTCACCTTCATCGTCACCCTTTCCATATCCTCCCAAGTACCAGGACTTTCTTTCTTTTTATCAGAACTGACTAGATGTCTCTGGGGAAAGATCTATACTCATGCTAATGTGTTGATAGCTGATAAGGATAAACGTTGTCTTAAAAGACCTAGGGGTTTTAGAGGACTGGGAGCTTAGTATAAGTCAATACTGTGAGGTGGCAGTCAAAAAAAGGATCTTTGGATGCTTGGAAAGATGCAGAGTTCCAGCAGAAGGGTATGGATAGCTCCTCTAGAGCAGGGAGGCAGTAATCCCACTGCCTTGCCCTCAGACTACATTCAGAGGACTGGTGTTCACTTTGGAATGCCATATTTTAGGGAGGATATGATAGACTGGTGAGCACCCAAAGGAAGGAGACTAGGATGGTGAGGGAGCTAGAAACTAGACGAAATAAGGATAGGTTGAAGAAAATTGGGATATTTAGCTAAGAGAAGAATAGACTTAGGGTGCATGTAACGTCTTCTGGTATTGGGAGGGCTGTTAAGTGGACCTGCTGCACTTGGCCTGGAAGGGTAGAGATGGAATGGGCAAAACCAGGACTAAGAGATAAAATTATACAGATGCAGATTTATGCTTACCATTAAAAAAAACCCTTTTAAATCAGAGCTGTTCTTATTTTATGGTAGCCCAAAAGTGAAAACTAGGTTGTCCTTTTATTGGGGAATGTCTAAGCTAGTTGGGGTTTAAGAATGTAATGAAATATTATTGTGTTGTAAGAAATGAGAAAAGGGGAAGATCTCTATGAACTGATGCAGAGAGAAGTAACCAGAAATAGAACAATTTATACCTTGAAAAAGCAACTTCAGATCTGTTTAGAGCTCTCATCAAATGCCTTGACAAACTATTGGAATGAAAATGGGACATTATACTCCCTTCCTGACAGAGAAGGGATGAACTTAAAATGCAAAAAAGACACATTTTCATAAGGGGTTAATATAGGAATTTGTTTTGCTGGATTGTGCAGCTATGGATTGAGGAATTTGTTTTCCTTTTCTTTTTAAAAAAAAATACTCAAAGAGGGAGATTTAATTTAAAAACTATTATTTAAAAATAAAAAAAAATAATTTTTAAAAGAAAAAAATAACCAACCAGAACTGTTCCAAATTAGAGTGAGTGGTTACAGTGAGTTCTCTATCCATCAATCAGTAGCCATTTGTTAAATGTCTACTACGTTTCAGGCCCTGGGAATACAAAGAAAGATGAAAGATGATCCCTGTCCTCAAACAGCTCCTGGTCTAATGGTTTCCAAGCAAAGAATCACTTCTTGAGGAGGCTTCAGTGATGAGTCTTCAGATGGTGACTCAGAGGTCAGAGTAGATGACCTCTGAACTACCTTCTAGTTCCAGCCTTTCATGACTCTGGGGCTATTTCTCCCAGGAATCAGCCTGGCAATGACTTAATCCAAAGGAATGCCTCTGTAGTGACAACCATGAGGAAGATGATGATAAAGCTTCTCACTGCTTATAAATGCTTACAAACATCTTGCAATAGCCCTCTCAGCTCTGATGATCCCCCTTTCTAAGGTTTCTCTCAGATCAGACAAGCTCTGTTCTAAGGTCCCCTCCTATCTCTAGCATTTCATGTTAAAACATCCCTCCTTGCTCTGATGTTTTCCATTCTAAGGTCCCTCCCTCCTAGTTCTGATGCTCTCTGTCCTTAAATCTCTGCCAGATTTGATGTTTTTATGATCTAAGTATATTACAACCATTGCTGGTGTCCTCTAAGGACTGATGCAAAATACTTTATGCTATCATTTGGATTATAGAACATCCTCGATATTCTGCTGAAAATGTTTTATCATTCCTTTTTGGACCAGAATACTATGTCATAAAAGCAATTGCTTTCAATCATAATATGATTTTTCTTTTCTTTCCTATGTTATGTTTGGGTTCAAGGTGGTGTTAGGTAGATGTATCAGGCTTGGAGTCAGAAAAACTCATTTTCCTGAGTTTGAATCTGCCTTCAGACACTAGTTGTGTGACCCTGGACAAGTCATATCACCCTATTTGCCTCAGTTTTTCATCTGTAGAAAGAGCTGGAGAAGGAAAATGGCAAACCAGTCCAATATTTTTGCTAAGAAAACCCCAAATGGGGTCACAGTCACACATGACTAAAAGTGACTGAACAACAAGCAATGAATAGAGCTCTGTGTTTAGAGTCAGCGAGATCTAAGTTTAGACACCTACTAGCTGAGTGACCCAGACAAGTCACTTGACCAGTGCTTGCCTCAGTTTCCTTAACTGTAAAATGGAATAATAATAGCATCTATCTTTCAGGGTTGTTGTGAGATCAAATGAGATAATGTTTGTAAAGCACTCAGCACTGTGCCTAGCACAGATTAAGCCCTATATAAAGGTTAGCTATTACTGTTATTAAAGTACTTAGCACAGAGTAGATACTGTATAAATATCAACTACTAGCTGTTATCCATAGACTCCTAGAGATAAACCTAGAAAGGGACCTTTGAGGTCATGAAGTCCAACGTCTTCATTTTACAGTTGAAGAAATGGAGGCTCCAAGAGGTTAAATGCATTTTCCAAGTTCACACAGGTCACCAAGGACAGAGGAAAGATTTGAATCCAACTTCTCTGTCTCCAAAGTCGGTCTTCCTTCCATGGTATCTTGTTGGGTGTGAGTTGCAGTGTAGTACATTGGAAATTAGGAAGCCTCCTTTTGCCACTGACTTTCAGTGTGACCTTGGGCAAATCACCTGACTTTTTTGAGGCTTGGTTGTAAAGAAGGGAAGCTAGACTAGCTAATCCCTAGAGCCCTTCCTGTTCAAAATTTCAGTGATTCAAAAATATGTCCCATGTAGGTCAGATGCAACTCAGATGCAGATTTGTCTGAGTGTAGAAAGTTACTTAAATAGGTCTGCAAAAAACACTGTTGAAACAATGAAAGCAGCAGTGTTTTGATCACTCAGGAAATGACCACTTGAAGCACTTCTACATCTCATCACCTGCAGATATAAGCTGCCTAGTGTCCTCAGTGGTTTCCATGAAAACAGAACATTAGGGATAATGGCATTACAGGGGACAGTGAGTTCCATAAGGAAGAATGCTCTGTTACTTACATCAGAGGTAAACAATCTGATGCTCCAGGAGGTAGGATGCAAAGGATACACCCCTCTCTAGCATCCTTGCTAACCAATGACAATTACTACAGCCTTCTCTCGGTATGCTTTACCTTCCAATTAGATTGGGATCTTCACAAGGGCAGGGAATATGCTGAACCGGTCATCTTCCTCATTAATAAAATGACTGAGGGTTTTGAAGTTTGCAAAGGCCTTTACGTCTATTATCTCAGAACCTCATAACAACCCTGTGAAATGGGTCTGATGATCTCCATGGTAGAAAAGAAGAGACCGAGATCAATAGAGGTGTAGCGATAGTCTCATAATCACAGAGCTACCAAGTATAATAGGTGAGAGTCAAATCCATGTCTTTCCTACTCCAAGGGAGGCACCAGGTGCTCTTTCTTTCTCTTCCCTATCATCTCCCCAAGGAGAACTTCTCACAATGAGAACTTCATAAATTTGAATTTATGTGGAAGAAAAAGTGCCTTTTTCAGTTTGGTCCTAGAGAAGCAGTTTTACAGTTGTAAGGTTCAACATCCTAAAGATGGAGCTGTCTAAAGGCAAGAAGGAGATAATTCCTCATTACTGGAGGCTTTCTACCATAGGCTGGATGGTTACTCATTGGCTGTGTTGTGGGGGAGTTTCTTTTCAGGTATGGGTTGGATTCAGTGACCCCAGTGATGCCTTCCAAATATGAGATTCTGTGGATGTGAGTACCCCAAGAGAGTCTCTAAGGCTATGTAAATGGTGGCCCTGGATTCAAGTCCCACTGTTGACACATGCTATGTATGTGACCCTGGGCATTCCCTGACTGTGTAGTAGTTTAGATATTAATCTGCATTGGTGGGAGGAGTTTTTTTTCAGTTGGTGTTCCCCATGACAATGAAACCACAGATTGGGACCAAACTGGCTCTCTAAGTCAATGGAGCACTGGACTTGAAGTCAGGAAGACCTGAGTTCAAATCCTGATTCAGCTACCAGGTGACCTTGGGTTAGTCATTCATAATACCTCAGTTCCTTCATTTGTAAAACTGGGATAATAATAACACCACCTACCTCCCAGAGCTGTTGTGAGGATCAAACAAGATATGTAAAGAGCTCTACAAATTTTAAAGTGCCATATAAATGCTATATATTGTACGTCTTCATATTCCTCAACAGCTAGAACAATGCCTGGGGCATGGGAGGTGTTCAATAACTGTGAGCTGAATTGAATTGAGGAAGAGTATTCAATCTGCATCTCGAGATGTAGAAGAGAATCTGCAAGAAGAGAAGGACATTCTGAAAGTCAGTCTGGGGTTGGGATAGAAGGGACTGTTACTAGGAAAAGACATTGGTGGTGCTGCTATTTCAGATTATTATGAAAGATGCTGCTGCATAATAGATAGTGGGTTGGGCTGAGAATCAAGAGAAACCCGGGTTCACATCCAGCCTCTGACATTTACTAGCTATGGGACTGCAGGCAAGTGTCTTAATTGCTCTGAATTTCATCTCACAGGATGATTGATTAAATATCTTCATCTCACAAGTGCTGGGTAGAATTCCAGCCAACCTGGAAAGCAGAATGGTTTCTGTGACTTTCTAAGTTGGTTAATGAGATAGCCTAGCTCTTATGGATTTCTCTGGGAAATATTATTTTATCTTTTGCTGCAGTGTACTGCCTGGGCACACTTTTCTCAAGTCACTTCAGTCTATGGAGTTGTATATGATTGCTTTTCCATCCAACAATTCTTTTAATTCATGGAGCAAAGGAAAGAGGGAAAAAGAGGAAGGAAGAAACAGAGAGGAGAAAGAGGGTGGGAAAGAAAGAGAGACAGAGAGAGATAGAGGGAGAGAGGAAGGGAGAGAAAGGAAGAAAGAGATGGAGAGAGGGAGAGTAGATGGAGGGAGGAAGGAAAAGAGAGAAAGGGAGGGAGAAGAGCGAGCAACCAAGAGAGGGAGAAAAAGAGGGAAGGAGAGACAAAGAAAAAGAGGAGGAACGGAGAAGGAAAAGAGTGGGAAAAGGAAAAATAGAGGGAAAGAGAGAAGGAAGTAGAGGGTGAAGGAAAGAGAGAGGAGAAAGAAAAACAGGTAGGAAAAAAGAAAAGAAGGAAAGGAAAGAAGAAGGTCATATAGTGTAGAGGGAAAAATCCTGGATCTGAATCCTGAAGACTTGAGTTTGAATCCTGACTCCAACTCTCCCTGCCTGTGTGACCTTGAACTTGGATTATTATTTTGTCTCTGGACCTTACTGTCTTCCACTATAAAATGAGGGGTTTGGACTAGATCTCTAGGTCACTTCCTCATCAATAAATGACAGATTTATTCCCACTCTAGAGTGCTGTTTCCAGGTCTGTTCTGGACTTGCTTTGTTCCTGGACCAAGTAATTTCATCTTCCTGTGCTCACTTTCTTTTCCTCTTAAAAGATGATGGTATTGACCTACTTCACTGGGAAGATTGTCCTATAAGTAGAAAAGTTTCTAGTCTGGTATTTTTTTCTAAATATTATCCTTGAGGAGGAGCTGACCCTTATCATTCTTTCCTCTATTTTCCTTTTTGAAATTGGATAACAACATGAAATGGAAAACATCATATTTTCCATATGTGGGTTCCCCTCACCCCGATTTCATTGAAAAACATCTTGCTTGACTTGACTGTAAGATGTTGAGATCCTCCAGGGACCATAAAGAGATCTCCCTGAACCCTCTTGTCATCCTCTGGTTTCTGCTGATTGCTCCTACAGAGTTTTTCTTAGTGTTATTTGAACTTTTCTCAAGATGGAATTTGGCTTAGAAGATGCCTTTGAAAGATGCCCTGTGACTGGGGTGAAAATTGCAAAAGGAAGACAGGATTAAGCAATCTCTCCCAAGTTTAATCAGTGTCCTCACCTCCCTGGATGCTAGGAAAGTAAGAAAAAATGTTTTAAGATCCAGATTCCAGAAATGCCTCAGTTCTATGACACTTGCTTTCAGCTTCTACAGGCACCAGCAAAGGAAATGGGGCCGGGGGGCTCTTTGAGAAGACCAGAATTCTATCTTCTTTGGGTCTCTCCTCTTTATCTTTCTTTTTAGTAAAAGTTTTATGATTGCCTTTTGTTTTTACATCATAATCATTCCTAGATCAATACTCTCCTACCTGATTCTGTGAACTCTTCCTTATGGTAAAGAAAAAGACAATTAAGTAAAGCCAGCTGACAAAATCAACTACATCTATCCAAATAGGTAGTATTCCACACCAGAGTTCCCATCTTCCCAACAAAAAAGGGAAGTTTTTTTCCTCCATCTCTTTCCTAGGGCCATGATTAGTTATAGTCACAGAACATTGAGCTTCATTTACCTTGTTTTAATCATTATGAACATACATGTTCACATGTGTGCATATGCACATGTACGGGCACACACACATTTTCCCCTGGTACTACTTTACTGCACATATGATTAAAGGATCATGAATCTGCAGCTTAGAAGGCACTTTAGAATAGGTGTCATACACAGGGTAGAAAACTTGGAGTTAGGAAGTCGGGTTCAAATCCAAACCTAGATACCTACTAGCTGTGTGGACTTGGCAAAGCCCCAACTTCTCTGGGCCTCAGTTTGCTAATTTATAAAATGAGGACCTTGGATTCAATAGACTCTAAAGGTTCCTTCCATTTTTACATCTCTTACATCTGTGATAGAATACAACCCTCTCATTTTACAGATGAAGAAACTGAGGTAGAAAGCAATTAAATGACTTGACAGAGGTCATGCAGGTAGTGATAGACTTGAACTATGATTCTTGGGCTCAGAAAACAGTCTTTTGACCTTTCTAAGGCTGAGAATTACTTATATTCATCACTTCTTATGGAACAATAATATTCCGTAATATATATGTGTACAATTTGTTCAGCCACTCCCCGATCAAGGGATTCACCATCCTTCCCTTTCTTTGCTACTACAAACAAGCACTGCCTTGATAATTTTGACATGCAAGGGACCCTTCTGAGATGCCCAGTGATATGTGGATAAGGTTGTGTATTTGATATGAGCGAGTTCAGAGTTCAAATCCTGCCTCAGGCACTTATTAGTTATATAATCCTGGGAAAGTCACTTAACCTTACTCAACCCCAGTTTCCTCATCTGTAGAATGGGTATTATAATAATGGCACTTACCTTCCAAAGCTGTTGTGAGGATCAGCTGAGATAGCATATGTAAAGCCCTACATAATTCTAGCTATCATCATCATCATTATTTTCATCTTTGGGGTATTGGACCAATGGTAGGATTCTTTTTTTCAGTTGGAACTATTTTCGCCTATGAAAATCTGCCCAAATCTTAGCTAGAAGAGCCTTTAGGGGACATTCATTTCAGGTCATACTTCAACAGGAATTCCCTCTTTAGTATCCCTCACAAGTAAAGCTCTGTAGTTAGTCATGGGGACTATATGCTCTGTACCTCCCCAGGCAGTCTGTCCCACTGTGGCACAGCCCTAATTGTTGGGCTTATAGTGTCTTACTCTGTTTCTCTGTAGCTTTTATATCCTACTTTCTTCAGCATAGCAACTCAATTCAATAAACACTTACATGACCATTCATGTGCCTGCATTGATCTAGGTGCTGGGGGTAGAAATAATAATAATGACAGTTACAATAAAAGTATTTTCTATACTGCTTTAAGATTTTCAAGGTGTTTTGTACAGATGACCTCATCTGATCACTACAACCACCTCCTAGGAGGTTGATGCTATTGCCATCCCTCCATACAGATAGGGAAACTGAGGCCCAGGGAGGCTACGTGACTTACCTAGAGTTACACAGCTACTAAGTGTCTAAGGCTGGATTTGAACTCATGACTTACTGACTCCAAGTCCCATGCTCTGTCCACTTGGATATCTAGTCACTAAAAACTATAATGAAACAGTCTCTGCCTGTAAGTTGCCTATATTCTTTTGGGGGAACTAATATTCACACAGATAAGTAAATATATATGTATACACATATGCATACATATATGTGCAAATAATACACACATATACATAACATATATACACGCACAAAGTAAATTTGAGAGAGAGGTGAGAGCTTTCACAATCTCTGCGAACAGAAAGACCTGTGGAGGACTTAGCATAAGAGGTGTGGCTTAAAGGAAGAGGGAGGATCTAAGGACTGGAAGCTTGAGGAGGGACAACATTCCTGGCATGGAGGACTATTTGTGCAAAGGCATGGAGATGAGATATGGGAGATAGAAGTTCATGTATGAGGAACAGCAAGTAAGTTACTTAATATGAAATTGAGAGTATACGAAGGAGGGTAACATGGGATTAGTTTGGAAACATAGATGGCAAAAGACTTCCAATGCCAGACGAATTTACATTTTATCAGAGAGGCAAGAGAGAGCATTGAAGCTTCTTAAGCACTGGAGTGACATGCTCAGATCTGTGTTTAAGGATCCGTTTGTCATCTAGGTGGTAGACAGATGGAAAGGAAGAGAACCTGGTGGAATGGAAACAAACTGGGAGGCTGTTCTGTGGTGGTGTAAGGAGAGAAAAAGGGATGGATGCAAGTGATATTGTGGAGGAAACATTGACAAGGCTTGTGGAGGAAGCACTGACAAGAGGAATTGAATAATGGAGGATAACCCTGAAGTTGAGAAGCTGGGTGAGTGGAGAATGCCAGAACCCTGGACAGCAGCATCATTGTGAGAAAGAGCGCCCAGGCTAATCTCTCTTCCACAGGGACTTTCACCAGATACTGGAATAGAGCTGGCATATCCCTCCTGCCTCTATCCCACCCCACCAATGAGTTCTCTCTTCTCCATGCTAAACACCTCCAGTTCTTTCAATAGATCCTTCAAGTACTCAGCACAGTAACTTTGCCCAAAACAGGAGCTATAGAAATGCTTGTTTTTCCCTTCTCCTTATACAGCTTGGTCTTCTTCCATGATTTCTTCTCAAGTTTGTCTTCCCTAAAATATGGCACTGAGGAGAGGAATAATGTCATGTTTCTACATTGCTTTAAGGTTTGCAAATTGCTTTCCTCAAAGCAGCCCTGGAAAGCATTATTATCTCCATTTTATAGATGAGGAAACTGAGGGTCCAGAGGACTGATATGATTTGGGTATGGTCACCAATCCAGTAAGGAGCTGAGGAGGGATACCAGGGGTGTGCTGGTTACTTTTTAACAGTTGACTCTCTGAATGGCAGGACATACTTTTAAGTTTAACCTGAAGTATTAATATTTCTCCATCATTTTAAGTCTAGACAGTTAACAAGACAATAAATCAATTTTTGATTGGTAGCCTTCAAGGTATAAATGCTCACACTGAATATTTAACAATGAACTCTCACTAGATGATTGCAGCTGGCTCTGGAACAACCTATATAGTCCTAGATCTTGAAAAAAGCTCAGAGACAGTCTATTTCAGTTCCCTTATTTGACAGAAGAGAAAACAAAGCCTGAAGGAAGTAAAATGACTTTCCCAAGGTGATGTATGTAGAAAGCACCAGGAATAGGCTTTGAATCCACATCCTCTGACTCAAGAGCCAGAGTGCTCCTTCTACTATACCTTGATGCTTCTGTTGGATTTGTCTCCAAAATCCATCAGAGCTGCCTTTCTGAGCTTAAAGCCTCCAGCTGTGACCTGAGGGGGAGGGAAGGAAAAGAAAAAAGGAGGGGGACCAGGTAGCAAGGTCTTGCCTTCCACATTCTGGATGCTCTGCCTCTCCATGTAGCCTCATACTGAAATTCAGCCCTCCTCAGCCAGTCAGGAGGCTAAGCCATCAAGCTGTTGCTGTCCCTTACTTGGCTGACCTTAATGAAATCACTCAGCATTCGTGCATCGCTCTGGATGATGGGAAAGTTGCTCTCTGTGGGAAGCCCAGCATTTCTGTCTCATTTTTATTTAGGTCTATTCTTTCTCAGCTATAACTGATTGTTTGGCCTATGAAAATCTGCCCAGAAATAAAACAGAAGGGACAGGTAGGAGAAAATGACCTGCAATTTGGACTCTTGGGATGAGAGCAGGGAGGGTAATAGATCCCCGCCCTTTAGTGGGCACTCCTGCTATCCAGCTGGTGAGAACTCCCCAGAAAGCTCTCCCACTGGAAAATGTGCAATGCCCTGGCTGGGCCACACTAATGAGACTTGGTTGCCTGTAGCTGGGTTTTCCCTGGGAAATGAAAGGTGAAGAAAGGGGACAGGAAAAACAAAGAATCCCCAATTCTCTGAGGAGAACAGTGAGGTCAAAGGGGATTGATTCCAGGGTATACCTCCCAAGATGGATAACTAGAGACAGGTCATGGGCTCTACTAGATGCAGTATAAAATGGCTCTATAATTCCTGAACAACTCCAGAGGGATCTTGGTTTCTTAAAAAAATCCCTGAAAAATAAGCAGCCAAATGTTCAGAAAAATCAATTGTTGATACAGCTTTAGTTCCCAGGAAACATGGAAAACTAAAGCAAAACCCTGGATGATGGACAGAGTAGTGGCTTTGGAAGAAGAGGTTGTTATTGTTCAGTTGTGTCTGACTCTTTGACTCCATTTCCTTCTCCAGCTCATTTTACAGATTATGATACTGAGACAAATGGGTAAGTGACTGGCCCAGGTTCACACAGCTAGGAAGTTTTTGAGGCCCCAGGGTTCAAATCTTGCCCTATCACTTGCTATCTGCATGTGTTTGAGCAAGTTTCAACCTTTCTACATTTCACTTTCCTCATCTATAAAATAACCAGTTGGACTGGATGACCTATAAAGTTCCTTACATTCAAAATCTATGATCCTGTTCACTATTTCTCTCTGGCCCTCAGTTTCAACCTCTGTAAAAGGAGTTGTACTATACAGTCTCTGAGGTCCCTTCCAGTTCTAAGTCTGTGGCTATGATCCCATCTGGCAAAAATAAAAATTAAAGGTACAAAGGAAGAAAAAACTAAGAGTATAAGAGAACTTCAAGCTCGAAATCTGATTTCTTCAAATAGAGGCTTTGTCCAAAGCCAAAATTCTGAGTGTTTTATTAGTGGAACAGAATGACATGAGCAGCAAATGACTATAGAAACCTTATGTTTCACAAGTGTAAAGACTTAAATTTGGGGATAACAATTCATTATTTGGTAAAAATTGTTGGGAAAGCTGAAAGGCAATCTGGCAGAAATTGGAAATAGATCAATATTTTATACCATTTACCAAGAAAAGGTCAAAATGTATACATGACCTAGATATAAAGAGAGATATTACAAGAAGCTAGTGAAATTATACTGGAAGTATACTGGAAACTATAAAGGAAATGAATTCATTTATAGGTTTCATAATTAAAATTATGAATATAGAGCTAGAAAATATCTTAGAGGTCCTTCAGTCCAACAACCTAATTTTACAAGTGAGATAACTCATGTCCACAGAAAAGTGAGATTACAAACCCAAGATTACACTTCATTTTCTCCTGTTTCCTCCACACACCCTTCTCTTCCATAGCCTGACTAATGATTTTCAGTAAAATTGATTCTTCCTTCCTGTTCTGGAACCAGGATAAAAATAACTCATTGTTCCTAGCTGGGTTGTATCACTCTACTGCCCTATGGCCTGGCTAAACATCATGGTAAATTTTCCTAAACACCAAAGGATTTCCTCCTGGCCACCACTTCCCTAAGTGTGTTTTGCCCTCTCATTAGAATATGAGCTCTTTGAGGGAAGGGAATGTCTTTGCTTTAGTATCCCCAGCACTCCAGTGCTTGGCATATACTAAATGCTTAATAAATGTATTTACTGGGAGAGTCCTCCTAGAGTCAGGAGGACCTGAGTTCAAAGTGACTTCAGTCAAACTAGCTATGTGCCTCTGGGCAAGTCACTTAACCCCAACTGCCTCAGTAAAAAATAACTAAATGTTTACATTCCTAGTTAGTGACAAAGGTAGGATTTGAATCCATGTTTTCTGACTCCCAAATCAAAATGGTCTTTCTACCGTACCAAGATGTGAGCTCAAACACAGCTTATTAAAGCTGGGCAGGGGAGAGGTTTCTCTTCACTCCTAAGTGGGGCAGCTGAGGCTATAGGATTCTGGGATTTGGAGCTGGGAGGGGACCTTAGTCAGCTAATCCAACTTCTTCATTTTGTAGATAAGAAAACTGAGTAGAAGCTGGTAGCATGGAAGTTTCTGATAGACTCTTTAGGGGCATCAGATAGTAGGAAATCTGCAGGTACTTAAATAATAAATGCTTATATTTCTACATCCCTCAAAGGTTTACAAAGTAAGTACTTTTATATATATTAACTCATTTGAACTACAAAGTAACCTATGAAGTTGTATTATAATCCCATTTTGCAGAGGCAGAAGCTAAGTGTCATGCAGCTAGAAAGTGTCAGAGAGAAGTTTTGAACCAAAGCCTTTCTCACTCAAATGCTATACGTGTGATCTAAAAACGGGTTGGATTAGCTGGCCTTTCAATTCTAGATCAATTATTTGACCTATGTGACCTTGGATGAGTCATTTCCCCTCCTCTGTGCCTCAGTTTACTCCTCTGTAACATGAGGGGTTTGGACTAGATGCCCCCTGAGGTCTCTTTCAACTGTAGATCACTGATTCTCCCATCCCACCTACGTAAGTAGATTTGAGAAAGTTACTTCCCCCTTTGGGACTCAGTTTACTCATCTGTATAATGAGATGGTTGACTATATGGCTTTCCAGTTCAGATTCTATGATCCTCCCACAAGAGCAAATGGCAGCCCAATTCCATTTCATCTTTCTTTAAAATGCATCTACCCAACACCCTTCCTTTTGACCTTTCAGCACTTTTATCCATAGCCTAACACCTGGCTCTTATCTCTGTTATCCCTCCCTCCATCTATGGAAGAGGACCATCTCTGGTTCTGGTCATATATGACCTTCAATATAATCATAATTGAGGTTACATACCTAGGAAAGATACATTCAAAATAAAAGACTAAAAATAAAAAATGAAGAAAGTAGGAGATGGAAGAATTTCCAGGAAGAAAGGCTTAGGAACTGTTGGAATCTTTAAGGAACAGAAACTTGGGATCTTTTAGACACCCCAGTATTTGGACAGAAGCAAGGAAATGGACAAGATGACCTCTTGAAGTCCCCTTACAGTTCTCCTAGTCTTAGATCCTGGGGTTCGTGCTTTGGCTTTGTATATATTCTCAATGGGAACAGCTCTAAGCATGACTTCCTATGCCGAAGACCTGGGTGATATTGGCACTGACACAGCCCTTGATGTTCGAGCCTTCCTAAAAAGCCATAATGAGACATGGGTTTAGACAGCTCTTTAGACATGTCTGTTTTAGAAGCAGTTTGACCTATGGAGAGAATGTCAAAAGAAACAAAAACATTCTGACATTTTAAGAGCCCTAATTTACTCTGGATAAAAGCCACTGAATCTGAATATGTCAAGTGTAAAAAGTAAAGCCTTTGGATCTAGGATCCGCACCCAATGTGGAGAGAGCCCTGCCAAGATGGTTGCCTCCATAAAGCAGGGCTCCACTCTCGTGCTTGGAGAAATATTGGCAGGAGTTGGGATAACATGGTAAGGCTGCTGGATTTCTAGTTGGAGAGCCTGTGTTCAAATCATGCCTCTCCTTTATTGTGGGTGACCTTGGGAAAGCCTTACTTCATCTCTCTGTGCCTCAGTTTCTCAATTCTCAGTAAATGACGGAGTTGGGCTAGATGAACTCATAGTTCCTTTTCAGATCTAAATATAAGGTATATGATCCCATGATCTAGGTTATTACAGTACAGTGAAAAGAACTCTGGATTTGGAGTTGGACAACTTATCTAATTCTCCCACCTGTGACCTTGGGCGTATTGCTTCCCCTCTCTGGGCTTCAGTGTTTCCTTCTGTAAAATGGGAATTGGAGTAGGTGATTTGTGAACCTTTGAGGCCAGGTTTAGAGTTCTGGGCCCTGCTGTTTATTACTTGGCAACTCTCGCCAAATTACTAACCACCCTGAGCCTCAGTTTCTTACTTGACCTATGCAGGATGTTCATACTTTCACTTCCTACTTTGTAGGATGGTTGTGTTGAAAGTGCTTTGTAAACTGGAGCCCCATTGAAAAATGTGAGCTATCTGGCTTGTGATAAAAAAAATTTTTCATTCATGGAATCTGGAGCTAGAAGAGACTTCAGAGCTCCTCGAATCCTGCCTCTTCATTTTGCACATGGAGGAGGGGTGGTGGTGATCTGAGGCCCATCGAGGAGGTGTTGAGTAAGTCACTTTGTGGTTGTTTAGTTGTGTCAGATTCTTTATGACCCCATGTGGGGTTTTCTTGGCAAAGATCCTGGAGGGGTTGCCACTTTCTTCTCCAGCTCATTTTTATGGATGAGGAAACTAAGGCAAATGGTGTAGTGACTTGCCTAGTTCACACAGCTAGGAAGTGTCTGAGGCTGGATTTGAACTCAGGAAGCCGAGTCCACCTGACTCCAGATCCCATGCTCTATCCATTGTGTCACCTAGCTACCCTTGACTAAATGACTACCTAGTATTTATATCACACTTTAAGGACTGCAAAGTACTTTTACACACATGATCTCATTTAGACTTGCATAAATAGCATCCCAAGATCATGAGATCATAGGCCTAGAGCCATAGACACCTCAGAGGCCATCTAGGTGAACCTTCTCATTTTACAAATGAGGAAACAGAGGCCTGGAGGTTTACATGACTTGTTCAAGGTCTTACAGGCTATAAACATTAGAAGAAGGACTTGAACCTTATTCTTCTGACTTGAAGTCGGTTCTTGACTCTGTGTCATGCTGACTAGGGGCTCCTTATTTCTGGCTTCTTCTCTAGATTCCAGATCTGCTTGCTTGTACATCCTACCATTTTCTCTGGCTCTCTGTGGGCTCCAGACAGTCTGTCTTTACTTTCTAATCCTTGCCTTGCTAGGGAAAGGGGAGGGGGTGAGCTATGCATGCTGGTGATTAGGAGTTCCATCAACAGGGCCTGAGGGAAAGAGCCCTCCTGGAGAAAGATGCCAGGTTGGCATCAGGATCTGAGAAAAAAAGGCAGGATGCCCCACTGAGCCAAGCCAGAGTTCAACGGGGTCACCAAATCTGAGGGCTCAGTGGGAGGCAAGAACAAGGAATGTTGAATTCTCTGAAGTGAGTGTGGAGTCAGGGAGAGAGTGGTGGGAGGCATCAGTGAGCAGCACAGAGTCCATGGGAACTGAAGGTATCAGCAGCCTCCAGCCCCGGGAGGGTCTGCAACAGATCAAAAGATATGAACTTGAGTGAAGAGTGGCATGCTACTTGTCACCCTCAGTGAACTGAACGGGCCCTGGCAGGCTTAATCAGAGTCATCAATCATGGGTTGGGATGCCGAGGTCCTTCTCTTTGCCCAGGCTAACCCCTCTGTGTGTACAAGGGATCCCATTTTATTCTGTCTTCTCCAGAAGATTGTCCTTGAAATCATCTCACTCTTTCACTTATCATCAAGCTCTGCCCAGCTACTGGCTGCATCCCTATAATTTGCAAACATGCCCGTGTCTCCTCCATCTTCAAAACACCCTCACTGATCTGATCAGTTCCAATGAAGATCACCTTTTATCTCTTTCCTTTCATAGCCAAAGTCCTTTAGAGGGCTGCTTCCAAGTGGGGCCTCAACTTGTTTTCTCTCCTTTTTTCCTAAACTCTCTGTAGTCTGATTTTAGATGTCACCATTCAACCAAAGCTACTCTCTCTCAAGGTACTTATGATCTCTTAATTGTTCAATATAATGTCCTTTTCTCAGTCCTCAACTTTCTTGACTTCTCTGCAGCCTGGGATCCTGTAAATCACTCTCTTCACTTGGATAATCTCTCCTTCTCTTGCTTTCTCATGATTCTTATCTAATTGTAGGCTCCTTTGCTGAATTTTCTTCCAGATCACACCCACTACCCATCAAGGGTCTGTCCCTCAAGGGTCTGTCCTTCTCCCTTTTTTTCTCCTTCTATCCTATCTCACTCAGTGATCTCACCAGCTCTTAGAGATTCCACTATTATCTCTATGTGGCTGCTCTTTAGATCTCTTTACCCAGTCCTTACCTCTGGCAAGTATGGACCTTGGGTCTTCTATCTCTTTTTATTGAACAGCTTGAACTGAAAGTCCCATAGATGGTCCAAAACTTAAATCATTCTTTTTCCTTATAAGCCTTCCCTCTTTGTAACTTCTCTAGTAATGTTGAGGGTACCAACATCCTCCCAGTTACCCAGGCATCACCCTAGGTATCATCCTAGACTCTCCAGCTTTTCTCAACTCCCATATTCAATCTGTTGCCAAGTCCTATCATTTCTACCTTTGTAAGAGCTCCTCCTCTGAGCACACAGTAGGTGCTTAATAAATGCTTATTGATTGGTTGACACTGGACAAGTCACCTAATTTCTTCAGTGCCCCAAGCATTAACAAATAGAAATTATTCTGTATGGAGGAAAGAAGCCTGCTTGGGAACTTGGCTTGCAACATCTCCTGTGGCATTCTAAGTTGCAGAGCAGATTCCTCAGGAAATGAAATCCCTCACTGGGAGTTCCCTGCACCAAAGAAATCATTAGTCTGGTCCCTAAAACAAACATGCAAGGTCATGTGCTTCATGAAAACCTCACCAATGGAGTGAGGCCCCAGCACAGAAGAGATAAAATAGTGAATCCTCAAAAAATTAAATCATAGATCGAGCCTCAAGCAACCCATGAAGTACTCCCCATTTTACAGGGGAGGAAACTGAGGCCCAGAGAGGGCTAGAGATGATCTGTGGTCACATAGGTAATAAGTTGGCAGAGCCAGGGATTTGAATCCATGTCCTTTCCAGGATCCATGGTCTTACTACCGAACTCGCTGCTTTCAAAACACAGAGATTGCCTTAAACCAAATTCTCCAGGTATTATACAACAACTGCTTATTCCTCAGTACCGAATAATTTCTCTTTGTCTTTGGATTATGTGAGATGTTGTGGTCATTTCTGTGTGTCCTTCTCTCCTGCATCACCTTACTTTCCTGGTTATAGTTGTCTTCCAGTACTGTCTAAATTGCTTTAGGTTTTCTCCATTCTGCTGTCCTGGATGATCCAAAGGGGACATAGCCATGCCTGGATATGTCCCCTGCCAGAAGAGTAGAAATTTCTGGTGCTAAATTAAGCCTCCCCTTCCAGATCAGACCATCACAGATTTAGAACTGGAAGAGACCACAAAAGTCAAAATTGCCTCATTTTACTGCTGAGGTTGGGGGTCATACTAGTAAGTATCTGAGGAAGGATCTGAATCCAGGTTTTTCTTACTCCAAATCTAGCACCTTCTTCATACCTCCACACTGCCTTCCAAGAACCAAGTAGGAACAAGAAGAAAGCAAAGAGATAGGAAGGTCAGTTTCAGTACAAGTGACGAACCTGGCAAAGAAGTTGGTTGTTCAGTTACTTTAGCAGTGTCAGACTCATTTTGATCTTATTTGGAGTTTTCTTGGCAAAGATACTGAAATTGTTCACTATTTTCTTCTCTAGCTCATTTTACAGATGAAGAAACTGAGGCAAACAGGGTGAAATGATTTGTCTAGGGTCACACAGTTAATAGGTGTCTGAGGTGGGATTGGAACTCAGGTCTTCCTGACTCTAGACCTGGCACTCCATCCACTTACTACCTAAGTGCTCAAAAAGGGCACTGGAGTTTGACATCAGAGGACCTGAGTGTAAATTCTGGCTCTGTACTTACTAGTTCTATGATCTTAAAGAAGTCTTATCTTCTCCTTCCCCCTGCCCTTGCCCTCCTCGGACGTTGCCACCTCCCTGGTGCAGGTCCCATCACCTTCTGCCTGGGGTATTGCAGGGACCTGGTGCTGGATAGTTTCCCAGCCACAAGCTCTCCCCTCCTCAGCCCATCCTCTGCTCAGTTAAAGTGAGCCTCTAAATGTACAAATCTAACCATAGCATCTTTCTCAGTCAGTTTTGTGAGTTTGCCCTTGCTTCTGGGTTAAATAGAAAATCCTCTGTTGGGCTTTTAAAGTCTCCATAGTCTGGCCCCTTTCTACATTCCCAGTCTTTTTATTCCTTGTCAACTTCTCTCCCTTCCTCAATGTACTCTGTGGTCCAGTGACATTGACCTCATTACCATTCCTCAAACTAGATGCTCCATCTCCCGACTCCCGATATTTCCACTGGCTATCCCTCATGCCTGGAATCCTTATCACTTCCCCCTGACATCTCTGGCCTCCTTCAAGTTCCAGCTAAAAGCTTACCTTCTGCAATCTCCCCAATCTCTCTTAATGCTGGTGTCTTCTCTGTGAGATCATGCCCACTTTATCCAATCTGTATCATACTTGTATGTAGTTGTGTGTCTGTCTCTGCCATTGTAATACTGTAAGTTCCAAAGACAGGAACTGTCTTTGGCTTTTCTTGTCCCCCAGCTCTAAACACAAAGAGCATGGCACACAGTAGGTGCTTAATACATGCTTGTTGACTGGCTGACTATTCTCAGTTTTTGTGCTCTTCAGTTTTCTTATCTATAAAATGGGAGGGTTGGCATTTATCATGGGTTCTTTACCTTTTGAGATCAGTAAAGCCTATAAACCTTGTCTCAGATCCATAGAGTTCTTAAAAAATAAAAACGGAAGGAAACGCTCATTTGAGTTAGAGGTTAGTGAAAATAAAGAAGACTTCTCTAAATCTATCTCAGGTGAAGACTACCTGGAATAGAAGGACACTGAGTTCTCTTTCAGTTCTATGTCTCTGATCCTATGGGAAGCTGCAGAGTAGAAAGAGCCCTATTGCCTCTGGATTCAGAGGACCTTGGTTCAACTCCCACCTCTGATGCTCACTTTCTGTGTGACCTTGAGCAAGTCATTTAACCTCATTAAGGAGCCCCCACTTCCCTTTTTTGTAAAACAACTGTATTGGACTCAGTGACCTCTGGGGTCCTCTTTTCCTCCCCTAGGGCATTATGTTTGGGTAGGGGAACCTTTTCATGCTCTTGCATTCTAGATTTGAGGGAAGGCAGTGAGTACGGGAAAGATACTTCAAGTAAATGCAAAGCTTAGGGCCAAACATCATCTTGGGAAATTCCCACAGTGATAGTGACCAACTATGGTTGTGTTCCCAGCTCACATCACAACTCAGAGCTAGAGACCAATGAACCTTTCCCAGAGATTTCCATTCATCTTGTATACAGAAGGCTCTCCCTCTGTATTTTGATTTCTTCAGGAACGATCCATAGGGAACCATTCAAACTCACACAATGATGAAAAGAGCTCAAGAATCTAGAGCACTTAACACTTTACAATATGCTGTGAGGCAGTCAGGAAGGTGTTATTGTCCACATTTTATAGATGAGAAAACTGAGACTTAGATGAAGAGTTAGACACTAGTGTCAGTTCCTTTCTCTTTACTCCACAATGGCTTGACTTTCTGAGTGGAAGGTTGGTATGGGAACCCAATACCATAGTAGATGTGAAAGCTGCTGTGAGCCCTGAGCTCTGCCTCAATCCATCATTTCTAAATATCTATGTGTCTCAGAGCTGTGGGGCCAGTCTACAAAGTCACCAGCATCAGTGAAATGTGGGTAGTCTCTTTTTATGTGAGATGTAGTAGAAAGAACATTAAATTTGGAGACAGAGGACCTGTGTTCAAATTACAGCCTTGCTAATTCAATTCAAATCAATTTGGTTTCTGCAGTATATCCAGAGCATTAGAGGTATGGTTTCTCTCTTGAAGATGCAAATCTGGATGCACCAATGCTTGACTGTCCTGTGTGAATCTTGTCTGTATTCTTGTAGAAACCAACCTCCGGGACTGCACCCAATCTGTTGGTAGCCTTTTTTGAGTCCTCCTGATATTGAACCCAGTGTTTAACATATATTAAGTGTTAAAGATTTATTAAGCACATATGGTATGTAAGACACTGACCTAGACAGTGGGGATATAAAGAAAAAAAAAAGCATCTGCTTTTATAAGGAGCTTTCATCCTGTGTGACTGAGCAAATAATTCCATCTGTCTAGGCTCCAGTGAAATTGGACTTAGTTATCTCTAAGGTCCAGATCAGAATTTCTGATCCTTTGACTTGGATTCATGTCTTTTTTTTTTTTGAGGCAATTGAGGTGAAGTGACTTGCCCAGGGTTACACAGCCAGTAAGCATCTGAGGTTGGATTTGAACTCAGGCCCTCCTGACTCCAGGACCAGTGCTCTATCCATTGTGCCACCTAGCTACCCCTTAGGGCCATATCCTAATGAATGCTTGATCACCGTGTGATCATAGCCAAGCAACTTCACTCTTATTGGAATCTGAGGTTTGCCTCCTGGAGTCAAGAAGACTGAGTTCAGTGTGACCTGGACAAATCACTTAATATTTGTCTGCCTTAATTTCCTTGACTATAAAATGGGAATCATAATACACAAAGTTGTCATGAGGATTGGATGAGATAACAACTGGAAAATACTTAGCACAGTGCCTGGCACATAGTAGCTTAATTAATGCTTTTTTTCCTTCCTGTGTAAGCCAGAGAAGTTGAAGGAGATGATCTCTAAGGGTCTTTCCAGGTATAAGCCAAGGGGGCTGCTGCCCTGCTCCTTTTCACTGGTGCCATTAAGCTGGAATGGAAGGAAGCTGCCACTCCTCCCCCTCCCCTTCTGGCCAATGTTTTCTCCTTCTTTATAGACTCACATTCTATACTGATAGAATCAATGCTTTTGTGTGCAGTTGGGTCTCTGCCTGTCCTGGAACAACTCTATTTACTTCTCTTCTTGACAGTGGACAATTGAAATCATTATCCAGGTAACTGGAGAAAAAGTCCTACCATTTAAGATACAAACAAAGGGTTTGGCAGTGGGAGAGGAGGTTGAATTAGCTTGGGCTATTTTTTTTTTCTCCACAGTTCACGTCATTGGCTGCCTCACCATGTCATTTTGCTAATAGCCTTCCTAGGAAAACTTACTAGTACTTACTAGCACTCATTTTGATCATCTAGAAAAAAAGGAGGGGCATTGGCTTAGGTGAACTATAACATCTCTTCCAGTTCTAAATCTGTCCTTCTGGGATCCAATGTCATCTTCATCAGTGGGGCATTGAAACACTTAGTCTTAAAAAAAGAAAAAACAATTAAAAAATGAAAAAGAGTTAAAAATGAGCTGGAAGGGCTCCTAGAAACCATCTGGTCTGACCCTCTCCTTTCACAGAGAGAGAAAGCAAATGGATTGTCCAGGGTCATACAAATATTAGGTCCTTTGATTTGAGGCAGCCAGGTGCACAGTAGATAGAGCACTGGGCCTGGAGTTAGGAAGACCTGAATTCAAATCACTTATTAGCTGTGTGACCCTGGGCAAGTCAGTAACCTCTGTTTGCCTCAGTTTCCTCAACCGTAAAATGGGGATAACAATAGCACCTACCTCTAAGGATTGTTGCATAAGACACTTATCATACTGCATGCACATGGTAAATGTTTAATAAATGCTGCTTCTCTTTCCAATAGTCTTCCCTGGGGGGCACATGGGTTCCTATGCAAAGTTGGGGGAAGATGAGTAATCCTCAAACCATTACTCTTGGAGGGCTATTGGGAGCAAAGCACTTTGTGAACGTTCCAGTATCGGAGAAATGAAGGCCAGTGTTCTGATCCTGAGCTCTGATTCTGGCCCTGTCTAGCTATAGCTTTTGGTTTTTATGATTTCAACCAGCATCTTCTCTAGGGAGAGAGCTGCTGTGTGCCAGTTTTCCTGGCATTCTGCATCCCAGCCCCAGCTAGCTAAGTAATCTACTCATGGTAATTAATAACCCTATTATGGTAACTTGATCTCATTTGCATTGTGCCACTAGGTGGTTTTTCACTGGTATTTTTTGGCCTTTCTCAGCTAGATTGCAAGCCCCCCATAAGGGCATGTCTACCATCTTCTATCTTTTTGATATTCAACCCCCTTCCTCCTGATGCCAGAGCATGGGTTGTCAGTAGTAGGGACTCACCACTATAAAGAGTCTGGGGACTCAAGGGAACATCTTCTACTCTATTTCTAAATAGGAGAGGTCCTAGACCTGTGATTTCCCTGCTAAAAAGGGACTCCCAGGTGAGAAAATTTGGTGTATGTTGGCTCCTTCTCTGCAATTCATAATCTAGAAAGTAGCCTGAGGAATGGAAAGAGGAAATGATTTGCTCAGGGTTACAGAGGCAGTGCATGCCAGAGGCAGAATTTGAACCCAGGTCCTCCTGTCTTGGAGACCAGTTTCTATCCACTACATCACCCTCTTCTCATGATGGTTTCTCGTTTCATTCTTCATATAGAGATTATATGTAGTCCAACATCTTGCAAGTGGGTACTCAAGAATTTTTCAAATAATTATGGAATCTTAGAGCTGAAAAGGACTTCAAAGTCTGTCTAGTTCAAGCCACGTTGTTGTCATTTGGTTATTTCAGGCATGTCCAACTCTCTGTGAACCTGTTTGAGGTTTTCTTGGCAAAGATACTGGAGCAATTTGCTGTTTCTTTCTCCAATTCATTTTCAAGAGGAGAAAATGGAAGCAAACAGGACAAAATGACTTGCCCAGGGTCACATATCTAAGACCCTGAATTTGAATATGAATTTGAACTTAGGTCTTCCTGATTCCAGGCATGGTATTCTATCCACCGTGCCACCTAGCTACCTGAAGCTCAGATTAGAAAGACCTAAATTCTCATAGTTCACCTTACACCCTAGCTGACCTTGTTCAACCCATACTTGACTGATAATCCTCTTTACATTATGCATGGCAAGCAATCATCCAGTCTTTGCTTGAAGACTTCTGAAGAGGAGGAGGAGCCCATACTCTTCTGAGATAGTCCATTTCATTTTCCAAAACCTTTAAGGAAGATGGTATTAATTTTTTTTTCATAGAGCCTAACTGCCTCTCTCTGAAACTTAACCTCAGTGTTTCTAGTTCTGCTTTCTGGGGTCAAAGAGAAAAAAGCTCATCCTTTTGCCACATCACAGCCCTTCAAATGCTTGAAAGAAATCTTCAAACCTCTTATGAAACCTTGTGCTTGGTAGAGGTTTAATAGAAGTTTTTTTGAATGAACAAAATGAATGGGAAATCTTGAGACATTCCATAGAGTCCAGGGTTCTCTTATTTTCATGAGACACCTGAAAGCCTTTCTCACTCCTTCAATTTGCCAGTCCTTCAATCGGAGGAAGAAAATGAATCTGATTTTGTATATAGTAAAGATTTCCCCCCTCCCCCATATGAGATCAGCACCATGCCACCAATGGATACAGCAGGACTGGTACTGGTGGGCAGTCAGGGGGTAGCTGGCACCTTTGGTGTAAACATCAAAACTACTCCTTGCATTAAAGGCAACAGCACCTTTGAGACAGATGTTGATGCCACACACGCACACTGATGCTCTGGTTTCTATGCATCCTCTGCATCAGGGCCTAAACTGATTAACAATAACCTTTAATGCAGCAGTTTCTTTTTAAGAAGTAATAGACTGCCAATTGGAGCCAGCCTTTTTTCCAACTTTGCAATTCTTTGTCACACATTCCACACTCCAGCCAAACTGGGGTCATCACATCCTCCACAAGAAGCCTTCATTCCCCAAACCCTTAAGACTAAGATTTAGGTTCGAATCCTGCCCTTGACACTAGGAGTGTACCACAAGCCCCCTGGGCCTCAATTTCCTAATCAGTTAAATGCAGAAGTTGGGCTAGATGATCTCTGAATTCCTAGCTCTAAATTTATGATCCTAATGGGCAGCAGATCCACCTCTTGATGGCTCACAGGTGTCAGGGGCTGTTTGCTTTGAGAAAGGTAAACAAAGGGGGCTGGGTCCTTTTAAAAATGCACCAGTCCTGAGTGTGTTGGAGAAGGCTCTTGGGGGGTTGATAGAACTTCTTTGGAGTCGGGAGTTAATTCATTCATCCCTCTAGCTGTTTCTCCTTCCTCTGTGAACAGGACCTGACCCTATCAGCCTACATTAGTTATAGGAATTGAATGTTGGATGAGGCCTAAGTAGATGTGAACAGAATGAGTAGAACTGAGATGAAGAGGGGTCCTGAGCTATCAGAAACAAACACAATGTGGGGTAAACAGTTTGTCTCAAACTAAACCCATTACACTGCTCCCTGCCTTCTCTCTCCTACATCTCCCAACCTCCCAGGTTCAAACCTTGGAGTTGTTTCCCTCTCTCCCCTCCCCATCCTCAGGCGCCAGCAGCAGCAGCTGGGACTCATCAAGCTGGGCATTGAGGCATGGCCATCGCCACTCTTGGCTGCTCAAAGGGGTGACCTGGGCAGCCAGGCGGGAGATTAGAGAGTCAGAGAGACAGAGGCTGCTGAATTCCGTAACCCTGCCCTTTGGTCCCATTCTACAGCCCTTCTTGGGGTTGATCTGTGATATCTAGAACCCTTCTACCTCTTCTCAGAGTTAGGAATGCTGCCACATAAATGGACTCCTCTGCTGGCCATGGATGAATTCCTTTTGTTTTCACTGTCCCTAAGGACATCAGTTTACCAAAGCATAAGATCTAGGGAAAGAGTAACAGAGACCAACTAGCCCACCTCCCTCATTATACCGGTAAGGAAACAGAGACCCAGAGAGTGGGGACATGACTTGCCTCAAAGTCAACACCAAAGAAAGGTCCTCTGAATCCATATTCACATGCCAGTGAGATTTACCCCTTCACTTTTATAACTGGAGGATTATCATTTCAGGCTAGAAGTAACCTCAGAAATCGCATAGCTGATCACCTTCCTTTTACAGAGGAGGAAAGCAAGGCTCAGAGAAGTGAAGTAACTTGCCCCAAGAATGCACAGATAGAAAATGGAAGAGCCAGGATCTGAACCCAGATCTTTTGTATCAAGAACTAGTATCCATGGTGCTTCCTTCCCTTTTAGACCCATTCCTTCATTTTGATAACTCACTAGACCTTAGCTCTAAAGTGGGAAGTAGGTCAGAAGTCATCTAGTCAAATCCCCTCATTTTACAGAGCAAGAAACTGAGGTCCAGGAAGGGAAAGGATCAGAGCTCTCGGCCAGCTGCAGTCTATGTTCAGCATTCTTATCATGTAGGTGAAGGCTCTGAGGCTCAGGCAGGCTAACCTGCAGAAGGTCACACAGCTAGTAAACAGTAGGAATGCTTAATGAACTCTTGCTGAATTGAATTAAACAGTGACAGGTCAACTTCATGGCTTCCTCTCAGAAAGGGGCTTTTGTCTTTTTGTGACCTGGACCCCTTGGGCAGTCAAGCTGATGAAGTCTATGGACCACTTCTTAGAATAGTGGTTACAAATGTATAAAATGGAATACAAATGACAAAGGAAACAAATGCTATCGAAATATAACTATTAGAAACCCCCCACAAGTTCACAGACCCCAATCTGAGAGCTCTCACTCCCAGAGGTCCCTTTCATTCACACTTTAAAGCAGGGAGCACAACTTCTTTGTCTCAATAATTCAAGTGTTGCATATAACAGCCACTACAGTCATTTCCCCCTTCCTTTCCCTCCCTCCCTCCCTCCCTCCCTTCCTTCCTCTTTTCCTTCCTTTGTCTCCTTCTTCTCTCTCCTCTCTTTCCCTCCTCTCTTTTCCTTTCCTTTCTCCCATGACTACAGCAACCCAGACACAAACCTAGCCTAACTACCAGTTTGTCCTTAAAAATACACCTTTAGGTGAGACAACATTACAAGGGGCCCTTACTTCTGCGACATGATGTTAAAAATGAGATCGGTGCTCCTGGCAGTTGCAATTCACAGGATCATAGGATTTGAAGCTATAAAGAGCTTAGAGATGACATAGTCCTACACCTGCACTTTATAGATGAAGGATTGGACCCACAACTAAGGTCACCAACATAACTAGTTAATGGCAGGACTAGAGCTTTGACTCATATCTTCTGATTCTAAATCCCAGGGCTCTTTCCAAGACTTTACTTACCCCTGAGATGATACAGGGTCCCTTATGCTCAGGGCTGAAATAGTCCTTCACTGGATATTTATTAAGCATGTACTAAAAGCGAGGGTCTTGGAGATGGGGATGTGTGGACAAAAATGAAACATTCCTTGCCTTGAAGGAGCTTATGTACTGGAGAAGAAAGGGGGAGGACATGGAATATTCTCACATATTTTTATAAGAAAATATCCACAAAATAAAGACAAAGTTTCAGGAGAGGCACCTGGTGAGGGGAGATGTGAAAAGGCCTTAGGTAGATGATGATACTTAAATTATTAAAGCAGGTGAGGCATTCCAAGAGTAGAGAACTGGGCTGGGCAGGGAGCAGGAGGTCTAATGCATGATTGGGAGGCAGTCTTGGGGGTTTAGGGGTGCTGGCTGGGGCTGAGAGCCTTGGGTCGGGCTGGAACATCACAGCAAGGTTTTCTGATTTTATGGGGGAGTTAAGTTCTAAGGTATTAACACCATTCTGGCAGAAACCACATTGGCAAAGGCAACATGGTGTGGCGGGAGCATGCTTCAAATCTGTCTTGAGCCTGGTTGCACATCTGACTTGTAAGGAGTGTTAATGGGAGACAGGAGGACACTTCAGTCCTCACTCCAGGACCCCATGGCTGATAATTGTTCATGCATGACCCTAGACCTAGCTCAGTCAGTGATGAAGGAAGTGTCCAGAACAGAACTTGCTAGGCATGTGGGTATTTGCTGACATGAATGAGCTACTTATGTCATTCTTTCTAATCTGTAAGTATTAACACCCCCATATTCAAGCTTCTAGGATAGGGAGCTGGGAAGAACCTTAAAACATGGAAATGTCATAACTGGGAGGGAGCCTAGAATGTGGAATGTCAGAGCTGGGAAGGAGTTTAGAATGTGGAATGTCAGAGCTGGGAGGCACCTTGGAAGAGGGACTGTCAGAGTTGGGAGGGAGCTTAGAACAGGGGAGGTCAGAATTGGGAGGGACCTCAGAATGTGGAAGGAAGGACTCAAGAGATTATCAAATTCAGCCCCTTTACTTATTAGGAAACTGAGGTCCAGAGAAGAATCAAACTGCAATATAAAATACAAAATTAAACTCATTACAAACCTGCAAACGAAGTGTTAGGAAAACTCTAAGGGAGAGAAAGGTCATTACCCACAGGGGGATCAGTGAGGGCTTCCTGAAGGATTTGGCATTTGAGTTGACCTTTAAAGGATGGGGAAGAATTCCATAGGCAGGGATGGGAACTGTGGGCATTTCAGCCTCAAGGAATACTCTGAACAAATGCATGAGGATGGGGGGGCGAAGAAAGCAGGGGCATGTATGGGGGAGAGGGTGTCAGCCAGGCTGGCTACCATCAGGGCGTCATTAGGGAAGCCTGCAGTTCTGGATTTTAGAATTGGTAGGAGACACTTGAGAAATCTTTGAACTCTGCCTCACAAAATACCAGAAGGACCAACTTTGTGGAGTCCCTGGCTCTGGTCTTTGAGATTCCACCACCCCTCAGGTCTTGAGCAATGGAAGGATCCTTGCCCATAGGATCTGGGTTTAAATACAACCTTTGATCCTATTTGTATGACCTTGAGCAGGTGACTTGACAGCTTTTTGCTTCTCAGTTTTTGAAAAATGAGGGGGTTGGCCTCTGAGGTCCTGTCCAGCTCAGTCTTATGATAATCTCAGTCTGGGAAACAACAGGACAGTTTATGAAAAATCTGGCACATCTTTTAGAACGAAGGGGGTGAGGACAAATTTAGGAGTGTTTGACTCCTATGTATGGAGTTAAATTGGTGTATAGGTTTAAAATCTGTGTCCTCCAACCAAAACTTCAGGGTGAAATTGGTGACTTTCATAGAATCTTGGAAATGCAAGGGGTTTGAGAGGTCTCTCTCATCTGTGCCTGAGCAGGCCTGACAAGTGGTCATCTGACCTACCATGAAGGGGGGACCCCATTACCTCCCAAGTAGCTCACTCCACTGGAAGTTGTTCCTGAGGTCAAGGCTACCCCTGCCTTTCTGATAGCTTCCATCTGTGACTTATAGTTCTGGCCTGACATCTAATACTTTTTCTGTGTGTCATTCAAATGTTTCAGGTAGGTATTTTATTCTGCCCTTCTTCTCTAAGCTAAAAGTCCTTAGTTCAGACTCCCATATGGTATGGAGTCAACGTCCATTCCCAATTACCCTCCTCTGGCTGCTCTCTGCTTTCTGTCCCCACTAACACGTGACCCCCAGAACTAGCCGTCATACTCCAGAGGTGGTCTGACTGGGGTAGAGGGCAGTGGGACAATCATTTCTTTTTTTCTAGATGGCTCCGCAAAGTGGAAGATGCCTCGGTGGAATTATTCACCATGTCATGGGCATGGTTTCATGGTTTCATTTTTAGGGGCCCCAGGAGGGAATCCAGAAGAGCCCTGGTCAGTGCTGCCCAGCTGCCACACTCCCCAGTGTGGTCTCAAGGGTGTGTGAAGCAAGATCACAGCCACTGGTGTCCTGTTTAACGATGGCTGTTGCCATGGAGAGCAGTTTGAGCTGGCCAGCTGCATCCAATTTAGAAGGAGCCAGAAGATGGGGCAGGTCGAACACCTCTAGGCACAAAGACACGCCTGTGTTCAAAGGAAGATGAGCAAAGCAAATGGAGAAAGTCATTCATTCTAATCCTGACCCTATTTGTCCAACTCATTGACCTTGATATTCATCACTCCAGTCAATTGTTTGATCATTGATTCAATCAACAAGCATTTGTTAAGTGCTTTCTGTATATGAGGTCCTCTGCTAAGTCTGGGGATAATAAAAAATAGTCCTGACCTGCTAGGTGCTTCCATTCTAATAGAAGAGACATCATATACATCAGCACAACATTATCTTTTCTCCCCAAACTCTCCTCCCTTCCACATGTCCCTCTTACTGTTGAGGACACCACCATCCTCCACATCATCCATCCTCAAAGCCTAGATGTCACCTCAGGTTCCTCACCCTCTTTCACATCCCCTGTCCAATCTGTTGCCAGGACCTGTTGATTTTACCTTTGTAACATCTCTGTATATCTACCCTTGTCTCCTCTGACCCTAGCATGGCCCTGGTTCACCATCTCTCACCTGGACTATTGCACTAGCCTGCTGGCTGGTCTCTGTCTTAAGTCTCCCCCCACTCCAATCCATCTGCCAATCAAATTCATCTTCTCAAAGCCTAACCATGCATCCTCTGTTCAATAAAACTCCAGGGGCTCCCTATGTCCTCTGGGATCAAATTTAAATCTTCTGTTTAGTGTTCAAAACTCTCTATAACCTGGCAGCTCCTATATTTCTTACTCCTTACACATCCCATGTTTTCAGTGATTCATTGATACTGGCCTCCTGGCTGCTACTTCCAAAAGACTTCAAGGACCCCTCATCTCTCAGCTCTGGGCATTTTCACTGACCGTGCCCCATGACCAGAACATTGTCCCTCCTCATTTGCACTTCTTGGCTTCCTTTAAGTTCCAGATAAAATCTCACCTTTTACAGGAAGCCTTTCTCTTTCTATCCCTTCCCCTCTGTTGATTATCTCCAATTTATCTTGCCTACAGGTTGTTTGTACACAGTTATTTTCCCATTGTCTTTCCCATCAGAATGTGAGCTCCTTGAGATCAGGGACTGTATTTTTGTCTTTCTTTGTAGCCCCGGTACTTAGTGGAATGCCGGACACATGTTGTTATTTAGTTGTTTCAGTTCATGTCTGACTCTTTGTGACCCCATTTGGAGTTTCCTTGGTAAAGATACTGTAGTGCCATTTCCTTCTCCAGCTCATTTCCAGATGAGGAAACTGAGGCAAACAGGGTGAAGTGACTTGTCCAGGGTCACATAGCTAGCAAGGGTCTGAGGTCAGATTTGAACTCATGAAGATGAGTCTTCCTGATTCCAAACCCAGTACTCTAACCACTACACCACCTAAGCTGCTTGCCTGATACACAAGTGCTTAATAAGTGCTTATTGATTTACAAAGAAGGCAAAAATACTATCTAGTGACTCCCAGCAAGTCATTAAACCAGTGTATGCTTCAGTTTTCTAAAATGGGGATAAGAATAGCCCTTATCTCTCAGGGTTATTGTGAGGAGAAAATGACACATTATATGTAAAGTGCTTTGTGAACCTTTAAGTTGTATATAAGCTTTAGCACTTACTAAGAATCTATAGACGGAAGGCCTCTTGGAACTAGGAAAGGCCTCCTGAACAAGGTGATGCTTGGATTGAGTATTGAGGGGACTTTCAAAGATCCAGGGATCATAAAAGCCGGAAAACTCTTGCCTCTTGCAGCAGGATTCTGGTTTTGGCCCCTGGCTCTTCCTCGAACAAGACCCAATGTCCCTCACTTCTGGGAATTTTCTCTGGCTGTCCTCCCTCCCTGAAATGCTCTCCTTTCTCTTCCCCAGCTACTGACCTCCCGACTCCCTTTAAATCCCACCTAAAATCTCACCTTCTAGGAAGCCTTCCTCACCCCCTCTTAATTCTTCTAGTGCCTTCCCTCTCTTACTTCCTATTTATTCTGTATAAATGTCTTGTGTGTATTTGTTGCCTGTTGTCTCCTCCATTAGATTGTAATCTCTATTGATTGACTGACTACCTACAGGAACTGTCTTTTGTCTCTTTTTGTATCCCCAGTGCTTAGCAGAGAGCCAGGCATACAGTAGGTGCTTAATATATGTATCTTGATTGATATTCCTGGCTCCTAACTGTGTGGAGACTTCCTAGGTAATGGCTCTCCTCTGCTTTTTAACTGAGGAAGCTACAATTATGCCCCTGGAAACCAGCTCAGCCTCAGTCCGTGGTCAGTGGGTTACCTATTTGCATTGTAGGCTGAGGCTGAAAAGACCACCGGCTTTGCATTGCTGAGAAAGAGGGCTGCCTGGAAACATAAAACTCTCTCTCTGTGTGTGTGTGTGTGTGTGTGTGTGTGTGTGTGTGTGTGTGTGTGTGTGTACAGCACTACTCCCCTCCCTTCCCACTTAAAGAAGCCAGCTTAGGGAGTCAGCTGTCAGCCTTGCTCTACCCTGAGCCAATAGCTCAGAAAGGGCATCATCGACCAAGGCTCAGGGTGAATGATCTGACCTAAACGCTTGCTTTGTAGTTTGAAGGGCACGTTATTGTCAAGGGATGTGAGTGGAATTCTTGAAGGGCTGCCTGCTGTCAAGAATGAGAGGCTTCCATGCCTTTGGCGTTGATCAGCTGTGTGGCATATTATGGGAAGCCTGAGCTCTGAGTAAAAGGACTCAAGATCTCCTCTCCTGCTTGGTGGCAGTCTGACCTAGGTCAGGTTAACCTCTCTGGGCCTCAGTTTCTACATCTGTAAAATGAAAAAGGTTAGACATGAGGAAATTTAAAGTCCTTTCTAGCTCTATAAAATCAGTAGATGCTAACGAGGGATGCAGACTTAGGGTCTAACCATTGAACTGAATTTCTCTGTTTTAGTCTAATAATCTAAATTGGATTCTGGTACCCTATATAATGCCTACCCCTTATGCTGACCAGATTCAAGACTGCCTGGCACATGGGGCCTAATCACTTTCAGCCCTAGGGCTCCTTAGCAGTCACCAAGTGCCAGTGTTTGGAAATCTGGGTCATTTACAGTTTATGTCTCAAAAATGAAATGTTACTTCATTGGTTTCCTTTTTAGAGTTATCTGAAAATGGTGAGTATTGCCCAGGAGGAATCCAACTCCCAGAGTCTGGTAGAAATCTCAGCCCTGGAAGGTTTCCTGAAATGGGACTAGGGAAGGCGTGGGGGGGGGGAGGGAGAAGGGAAGGACAGAACACCTGCTGCTCATTTGGAATTGCTGTGTGTCTAAGCCCTGCTGAGACAGACAGAGAGAGTGAGAGAGGGCACATGAGATGCCCAGAGGGTTGGATAGAAGGGATTGGATCCTTTCCAAAGTGTGGAGGAAAAGCCCTGTCCAACCGTGGAGGGTGTTAAAGTCTTTGAGAATGATGCAGAGAGAGGGAGGAGAGAGGAGGGGGCAGCCAGGGAAGGAGGGAAAGGAGAGCTGGAAGGGCTTTTCCTAGCTTCTGTTTTCCCCTCCTGGGGATTGGAGAAAGCCTGGAATTCCTTGGCCCTGAAGGCATGGGCTGCTGCTGGATTCCATCTAAGGGCTGGTGCAGCCTCATCTCCCTGATGCCCTCTGATTACCTAATAATCTGTCACCTACAACCAGAGTTAGAGCTGTCACTTGTGTGGAATCCGAGAGCCAACTCTGTCTCAGAGGAATCTCCCTGTGGAAGCGCACCAGACTGACCTGTAGGCTGGAGGATGTTGGGTCAGATGGGCAGGAGACTTCTGCAACTGATGTTATCACCTTTGATTCTCTAAAGGCATTGAAAGTCATGCACTTTCTCTAGGTAAAGGGTCAAAGCTGACGAGTCAGCCAACCAATAGGCCTTTATTAAGAACCTGTTGTGTACCAGGAACTGTGCTAAGCATTTAGGATACAAAGAAAGTAAAAAACATAGTCTCTAACTCCAAGGAGCTTATATTCTAATGGGAAAGACAACATGGACACAAAAGCTGCAGACAGGATAAATTGCAGGTTCTCATCATAGGAAATGTACCAGCTTTAGCAGGGATTAAGAACGGCTTCCTGTTGAAGGTGGGATGTTAGCTACATGAGGGGTGCTTGTATGCACCACCTAGCTTCTCAGTTTATACTCTGTTTATACCTGCCTAAAGGGATGGTGGAATGGAGAGTGTGTTGGACTCTAAAAGCTCTGGATTTAGATCTCAACTTTTGACAATCACTGGTTGTATGTTCATGTAAGAACAAACTCTCTGAGCTCAGTTTCCCCGCCTGTAAAGTGGCGATAATATGTAATATGTTTGACCATGGTCAGGCCATTTCAGTCCCTTTCAGTCTTAGTTTCTTCATCCATAAAACAAGGATAATAATATGTGACCATGGATCAATCACTTCATCCCTAAATATGAAAGACATTATCCCCAAGACCTGACTTGTAGAGTTGTTGTATAAGCTTAAGTGAGGCAAGGTATGTAATGCACCTGGAAAAGCTCAAAGTACTCCAGAAACACCATTTTTATTTTAAAATTCTCCACAAAGAAACAACTAATCCTTCTCCCATCACCTCATCTGTTAAGTGTGGCCAAAGTAGCCTTTGGCTGTAATTTTTACGCACTGGGGCATCGCAGTTGTTGAGTTTATTACAAACACTCAGGCCAGGAGTGCTTGTACTGAAACCAACCAAAATGTTTCTTTTTTTATGGTCATATGTGGGCAGTAGAAGGGATAGTGATGTGGCTGGCCAGTTTGTCCTGATTAGACTCTTAGAACCTAGTGAGACTGGCTCCTGGGAAGGGGCACCGCATCCAGGATGGATGTGCCCGAGCCATCTCCAGGCCACAAGACAAGAGAAAGTCAGTAGACATCCATATTTGTGTTAGCCTTGGCAGAGGGAGAATGAGTGGGTCACAGGTGTCCCTAAGCTTCCTGTTTAGACTGGCCCCTTGCTAGATTTCTCAGAAGATTGCTGCATTGTGGGGCTAAGGGCTTGAATAGCTGCTCCAAGGCATGGCAAGAAGGAGCTGGTTAAACGTCACTCTGGTCCCTGACTCATTCCTCAAGCATCACCACACTCAAGCTCCCGTTCAGGGTAATTCAATGACAAATGTTCACCACCACATGCCTACTGTGCGCCAGACACTGGGGATCAGTACAAAGACAAAAACAAACAAATCTCTGACCTCAAGGAGCTTACATCCAACTAAGGGGTGGGGTAGGGCAGAGATACCACTGTACACAGATGAGTAAATGCTAAGTGATGCAAAGCAATTTCAAAAGAGGGAGAGAATGTCAGGAAAGGTCTTGAGTATCTTGATATCATTTAAGCTGTGCTTTGAAGATAACTGGAATTCTAGAAGGTTCCATTTAGCATCCTGGGTTCCTGTGATCAAAGCTAGGATCAGAAAGGACCTTAGAGGTCATGCCATCTCATCCAAATGCCACATTTAACCACTGAGGAAAAGGAGGTTGAAGTGACTCACTCCACTTAGCTAGGAAGCATCAGGAGGGTGGTAAGTATCTGATCTAGACTTGAACCAATGACTTTTGGCAACATGAAAGGAGGAAGCTACATCTCTGGGATGATCAGCCAATTTAGGAGGCATTTACCTGATACCATGGGTTAAATCCAGCCTTAGGGAGATATGTCTCATGGAAGAACCATGAAATAGCACTTAGCACAGTGCTGGAAACATTAATAAATGATTATTGACCAACTGATAGTGTTCTGCTCCCTGGTCTCATCCTGTGACCCTTAGCTAGCAAACTCCAAAGGCAGCCCTCCCCTCCCCTGTTTACTTCTCCATCACTGATGCATGGCTCACCCACCTCAGGGTCTCTTGAGTTCTCCTCAAACATTGCCTACTATTTGCTGTACAGGGTTAAACATCTGCTGCTGTTGCTGCCACCCCAGAGGAGACAGCGAGTCAGAGGCTGGCGTTGTTCTCTGCTTTTCACTGTCCCTCACCTCCCTCAAAGGGCTGTGGGTGGTCTAATTAATTACTGTTTGCAAAGCACTTAGAAATCCTCAAGTGAAAGGCCCCATAGAAATGCCAACAACTGCTGTGTTATTGTTACATATGTATGGAGTTTGTTTCCAAAGATTCCTTTCCTGACAGGGGAATACTTTTGTGTGACAGTATAGGAGAAAGTTTTGTGATTTGGCATTTATAGGTTGCTGGGATTCTACCACAGCCTTATGTACAAGCTGAATGGGGAAACTGATACCCAATGACCTATCTTCAGTAATTTTTTTGGCCTTTCCTTGACCCAAAAAAGGATCCCACCCACTTAGGTTAAATGAACATTAGAAGATATCTGTTAGTACATTTACATGAGAAGCAGTAAATATTTAAATCAACAATGGGAAAAAACCAAAATACATATTTCTGCTTAGAATTTCCAGCACAGATTTTATTTTATTTTATTTTTAATAAGGGATCCTTCCCATCTGGTTCATTTGAAGCTCTACCAACCTCAGGTAAAATGTCTGGAGGCAATGTGGTAAAACTTGGGCGCCAGAAAACTTGGGCAGCACAGAGCAGTGGAAAGGGAGATTTAGAGAGTCTTGGTTTCCTCATTTGCAAAATGAGAGGATCGATTCCAGATAATAATATTGTTCCCATTTTACAGATGAGGCAGAGAGGGTTGGAGTGATTTGCCTAAGGTCACACAGCTAGTTTGTGTCTGAAGTTGGATTTGAACTCAGATCTTTTTGAATCCAAGTCCAGAATTCTATCTATTATGACACTTAGCTGCCTCTGATCTAAAATTAGGATAAAACCTGGGTCCAAATCCATGACTGCTTGGTAACTTATACCCATTGCTCAGAGTTTTCATAGTGAGCTGTTTTATTCTTCCATATGTTAATTCTGCTCTGCTGAACCTTCTTTCTTCAAATTAAAACCATACTTCCTTTAACTGAGTCTCCTATGGCATGAACTCAAAATCTTTCATCATATTGGTTACCATCCTCTGGACACTCTCCACCTAATCAATGCTTTTTTGAAACTGTGATTTAGAAGACAAACCTACAACTCCATATATAATCTCACTTTAGCAGAGGGCTACAGGATTATCACCTCATTGTTCTTGGATGCTCAGTCTCCTCTCTTAATGGAATCCAAGCTCACATTTAGCTTTTTGGACTGGCATATCATGGGCTGCTGGCTCATCAGTCCAGTGAATGAAGCCTGAAGCCTATTCTTACCCCCAGATCTTTTTTTTTGGACAAAATGTTTTCTAACCACCTAACTCATAGCCTGGCTGTGCAATGTTGTTCTTTTCTGTCAGATTGCCCTGTTGACTGAAAGAAATCATGGAAGCTGCATGAGCTTAGTATCCTTATCTGCCAGCTCCCTCAATCAAACCAAGATCTGAGAAAGACTTTAACTTAAAAAAGGCCAAGTCTCCCACTGCATCCTGGGCCATCTCCAGTTATCTTGATCCAAACCTGATCACTGGACCCAGATGGCTCCAGAGAAGAAAGTGAAGCTGGTGACTCTGCACAGCCCTGTCTCATTTCAGTCTAATTCACTTGCTTGTCATGGCGTCACCTCTCTGAAGTCAGGGTCCTCTTCGACACAAAGGACAAACCATAACATCTACTATATGGGGATGTTAACACTAACACTTCCTGATTCATGGGTTACAGCAAGGAAAGCACTGTGCAAGTGGTATCAATGAGCAGTTATTAAGCACCTACAATTTGTGAGGCACTGGAGAAATGAATGGACAAAAATGAAACAAGGTAGAGAAACATGAGATCATCATCACGCTTGAAGCAGTGTCTAAAGGACACTATCTAAAGACAGTGTGGTCACAATGCAGGAAACCAATGCACCAAACTAACTCCTGTTTCTTTCAACAAAAAAATACAGATATTAAATGGTCGACCAGGTTTGATGGGGGGCAAGAGGATAGACAGAATTGGCATAAAACAGCTACCCTTTGTAGCAGTGTCCTCAGCCTGTCCACATCCATGGTTTGTTGTCCTGAAAGTCTATTTTCACACCTTGTTCTACCTTCTCTTTCTTCTCTTTCATTCACAATCTTCCCTCTCCCCTCCCCTCCCCTCGCCTTTCCTCCCCTTCCTTTCTTTTTATCTCAAAGGTGAATAGAAAGAATCCCTGCTCTATGTAGACCTCAGTGCTAGGCTGATGCTCACAGTATGAGAAACAACCCAATCCTCACCCTTGTGGAGTATCTGATCCTTTACTTAGATGGAGGAAGTTAAGCCTGTGTTGATCCTATTAGTTCTCCGGTTCTAGATACCGACATTAATTCTGAGCTTTCTGAGAAGCAGCCTTTGGCCTAGATCTCTCTGCATGTAACATATTTTCCCTTACATCACCAATATGTGTGCACATGTCTAAACTTCTCTATTAGATGAGAAGCTCCCTGAGGCAGACTACAGTTTTCCATCCGTGTAACCCCTGCATTGAATGTGATGCCTGCAAACAGCTCTTCAGCGTTTGTTCCCAGGCTGTCAGAGCTGTGAGGGACCCCTGGAGCCTTCATTTCTGAGCAGCCTGTACTCTAGATTTCTCTGCCTTGCCCCAGAAACCTCTTCCTTCTGGAAGATCATTGCAACCCAGCAATTCACACTTTGGAAACGCCCTTTGTTTAGTGGCTTCTGATTGGATAGCTCCTCCCAGAGCCTTCACTGGAGGAGGGGGCTGAGGTCAGGCAAGTGTTCATTTCTCACCAGGCTGCATCTACTCTGGACTTCTCTGCCCTGTCCTCATCTTAAATGACTTCATTCTGCACCACCATTGTCTCTTCCCCTTTCACCTTCCTATTACATGGTACCTGTTCCTCTTATTAGAATATAAGCTCTTTGAAGATAGGAACTGTTCTTTTTCTTTCTATTTACTTGTGTTTGTATTCCTAGCATTTAGCACAGTGCATGGCACATAGTAAGCACTTAATAAATCCATGCTCATTGACTGTTAAAGCCTCCTATCCCACTTGGTAACTGACCAGAAACTCCCTCTTGGCAATGGACGAACACAACAACAGCTCTCTGTGGCATCACAGAGAGTTGATACGGGTTGGTGGGGAGGGCACTAGACTTGAAGTCAGAAAGATAGGGGTTCAAATCCTACTTCTGACACTCACAAGTTGTGTGACCTTGGGCAAGGCATTTCACTGCCCTCTGTGCCTCTGTTACCTCATCTGTAAAGTGAAAAGTCTGGATTTGATGGCTTCTGAAGTCCCTTTCACCTCTAGATCTGTGGTCCTAGTTCATTTTACTGTGGCTTTCAGTTTCCTCATCAGTGGTGTTGTCAGACGCTTACTAGCTGTGTGACCCTGGGCAAGTCAATTCAACCTGTTTGTCTCAGTTTCCTCATTTGTCATAGGAGCTGGAGGAGGAAATGGCAAACCTTACCAGTATCTTTGCCAGGGAAATCCCAAATGTGGTCATAAAGAATTGGACATGGCTGAAACAACTGAACAGCAACAAAGTGCCTGTTTCCCCATCTGTAAAATAAAAATCTAGACTTCATGACTTCTGAAATCCCTTCCATCTCTAGATCTGTGATTTTATGTACCTTTCTGTGCCTCAGTTTCCTCATCTGTAAAATTAGAAGTGTGGATCTGTTGCTTATAAAGTCCTTCTACTTTCAGATCTCTGATCTAACTGACATTTTAATAGCACTTTTTATTTATCATTTCATTTGATTCTCAAAGCAATTGTGAGGACAGTACCTGCAGGTGTTAAACAGCTCCATTTGACCCAGGGTGAAAGAGAGCCAGACAAGTTTCAATGCTTATCTTTCCTGATTCCCCCCAGCTACCACTACCCCCATTATCTCAATCAATTCTGTATGTTGCAACTACAGTCTTTGGATGTAAGCCCTTTGAGGGTTGGGACTTATCTCTGTGTGTCTGGGGTATAGCACCAGTATCTGGCACAGAGTTAGAGATTAATAAATGCTTCTTGACTGATGTATCAGGGTGACACACAAAGTGTCTGGTCAAAGGACTTGAACCCAGACCCTCAAGGCTACACCTCTAGCATTCTACTCCCTATGCAACTCTGCTTCCTCACCTAACACATGATCATTCACTCTTTGCTTGAAAATCTATAATAAGGGAGAAGTCACCCCTTCCTGAGATGGCACATTCCATTTTGGACAGCTCCAATTTTTATGAAGATTTGATTAAATCAGATCTACCTTTCTGCAACTTTGCTCCCATTTGCCCCCATTTGCCTCCATTTGTCCCCCTTTGGGGCTCTGGAGAACAAGCCTAATCCCTCTTGCATACGACAGGTCTTCAGGCACTTGAAGAAAACTATCATTCCTCTCCTCCCTGCACCCAAGTTTTATCTTCTCTTAAAATGAGTAGAAATAGAAAATTAAAAGACACCTGAAACAACCTGTTTGTTCCTGGAGGTGTGTCCAGTGAGTGCCCCCCTCCAACCCCACTTGCGGCTCAAATACCTTGATCAATCTATGATGAGAGGCAATTGGAAACCATGATGGTGATGATGATGATAGCATTTATAGAGCACTTTCACATCAGCAAAGCATTTTACATGTTATATCACATAAGCCTTATAACAACCCTGTGAGGGAGGTGCAATTATCATTCCACTTTTTTCAAATGAGTTAATTAAAACTGAGAGATATGAGTCCAGTGTCACTTAGCTAGTAAGTGTCTGAGGCAGGATTCCAGCTCAGATCTTGTTTTCAGGTCCAACACTCTATATCTACATGTAGTGTAGAACATGGAAGTGTAGAAAACCTGGGTTTAAATCTGATCTCTCTCATTTAATGTGGGACCTCTCAGTGCTCTGGGCACAGTCTGCAGAGAATGTCAGTCTGTTTGGTGAGGAGTTTCCTTACCTGGGAGTTCTCTATAGCAATCAAATCATGGATCCATGTCCCATTCCCATCCCTACTATATGCTAGGGACTGGGGTTACAAATCCAAAAATAATATATTCCTTATTCTCAAAAAATTACATTCTACCAGAGCCAAGAAGAGCTCAAAGGAAGGGGTGAGGCATCCCTGGATTAGAAAATTTGAAGATATTCATGGTCAGATACCAAATTCCCTTTAGGTCTGGGATGGATTAACTAAGAAATTCTCTGTAACCACTCCTAGCTTCCTCCTGTTGCCTGGTTACCATTCCTAGATATCCAGCTTTACTGAGGTATATTCACAGCATATCTGAGCTGGAGGGGACCATGAAGCCATCTTGTCCACCATGTACCTGAACCTGTGTACTTCCTCCTGTACACCCAATGCCAGTCTATCCCAGGGCTACTATTGCCTCACCCATTCTGCTCTGTTCTCTGAAATCTGCACCCTCATAGAGGCAGTGTGGGATGCTGGAATGACATGATGACCTAGATTCCAGTCCTGGCCCTGATCCCCACTAGATGTTAGATTGTGGTCAAGTGTCCTAACTTTTCTGAGCTCCAGTCTTCTCATCTGAAACAATGGGAATAGTAATGCTTGTATGGTCTACTTCAAAGGGTTATTGGCACTATAGAAATGTGAGCTATCAGGACTGGCATCATGCTCCTCTAGAGCTTTGAACATTCAACCATGGCATACAGGGCAAAAATGAGTCAATTAGAATCAGAGGATTCTGAGTACAACTCCTACCTTGGACAGTTACTACTTCAATGACCTTGGGTAAGTCATTTAACTTCCCTGAGTCTCAGTTTCCTCATCTGTAAAATGAAGAAGTTCTATCAGATGACCTTTGGGGTCCCTTCCAACTCCATATCTGTGACCCTATGAGACCTCATTTAGATACAAACCTGATTCTCCCCTCAAGAATCTCCCCCTCTTAGAGCCCTCTTCCCTCCCAACTGTTCCTTCTCCCTCTCCTCTTCAATTCCCAGTGCTAGAACAGGGTTAGGAGTACCTGTCACTTACCACTGCTGACATTAACCTAGTCCCCACCACACCACCTCTCAGGGACCTCTCCTTTGAGGGCTTGTACAGCACAAATGTCCCTTCCCCTCCCCATTGTTGCTGCTGTTACCTACTGAGCTCTGGGTCATTCTCCTCAATTGGTTCAGTGACTTTAATCCCAGGTTCCTGGTCTTCTCCACGTATCCACTATCCTTTGTCTTGGAAGACTGGATACTGATGTTGAAAAGTCACCCCACAATGGGACCACATAGTTTCTCAGTTTCAACTCTCAAAACCTCCTCCATCTCAGTATCATAGACAGAGTACCTGACATAGAGTCAGGAAGATATGAGTCCTCACTAAGGTGCCAATGAGCTGTGAGATCTTGAACAAATGACAACCTCTCTGAGACTGTTTTCTCATATGCAAAATGGGGAAAATAATGGCATGCCCACTACAGGGTTGTTGTAAAGAGTGAATGAGATATATTATACAACATATAGAAAATAAAATGTTTTCATAAGATAAAACAAAACATTTATGGATACATATTTATAAAGTTGTAAAATGTATTTATAAAAGTTATAAAAATTTAAAAATTGTAAATATATAATTTATAAAATATAAATGTATAAAGTTATAAAATATAGAAATTTTACTAAGATATATCTAGAAAATAATGAAA
>JAJHZJ010000150.1:2649719-2834545 GCA_023548195.1 Bettongia penicillata ogilbyi
GATGGGCTGCCATGTTGGACTTTCAACTCTGCTGCTCTTCTCTATTATTGGGATAATCAAGAATTACCTTTATTTGAATAGAGAAGCAAACATATCATTTTCATTATCGCTGAACAAATGAGAGGTTTAGATATGTAGGTCCTATGATACAATCCATCAACATTTATTAAGCACCTGTTCTGAGCAAACAGTGGATTCAGAAACCGGCGGATCTCCAGGAGAAGAAATTCCTGTCTTCATCCCATTTAAAGTCTAATAGGAAAATAACAGCAACCCCCATTTTAAGGGTCACAAAGCACCTTTCTCACAGCCATCTTGTGAGGTGAGCAGTGAATACAGTGATTATTATTGTCTCCTCTTTACAGATGAGGTCATCGGGGCTCAAAAAAGCCCCAAGAGATGTTAAATGTCCCATCAAACATTCTGCAGCTAAGTGAAGAGACAGGAGGGAAATCTGGATGCTCTGACCTTAACTCTTATGTGCCTTCCACTGCAAAATGGGATAATGGGGACAGGTTCAGAAAGAACCATGATGGGCATGTAGTCCAAGTCCTGGGCACCAGTCCTGTCTACAACAAAGTGACCCTCGAGGCCAGCAGGGAGATTTCCAATGAAAGGCAGGTCACTTATTCCTGTAGCTGCCCATTCCACTTTTAGACAGGTCCCATTATTAAGTAGTTCTTCCTTGTACTGAGCTAAAACTAACATTCTTCTGAATCCTGACATTTTTGCCCTTTTGTCCCAGGAGTTCTTTCCTTCCATTTCTATACATAAGCCATGGGACCATAGGATCATAGACTTAGAGCTAGGGGAAATTGAGTCCAAACTCCTCATTTTACAAACAAGGAGACTGAAGCTGAGAAAGATCAAATAATTTGTACAAGGTCACACAGGTAATACGTATGTGAAGTAGGATTTAAACCCAAGATCTCCTGACTCCCAATCCAGCCCTCTATCCTTACTACAATGTTGCTTTTCCATGGTCTTTTTCTATTTCCTTTTCCTGTTAGATGGTGTTAGTTTTTCTGTCTCTCCCAATCCTGCAAACATAAACCAAAGGAGGAAAATGTATTGGTGTTTTTATGCATGGAACTGGATTTTTGTTCTGTTGTTTTTTTATTCATGTCCAACTCTTCTTGAACCCATTTGGGATTTTCTTGGCAAAGATATTGGAGTGGTTTGTCATTTCCTTCTCCAACTTATTTTACAGGTAAGGAAACTGAGGCAAACAGAAGTGATTTGCCCAGGGCCACACAGTTAGTAGTTGTCTGAGGCCAGATCTAACACTCAGGTCTTCCTAACTCCAGGCCTGGCATTCTATCCACTGTGCCACCCAGCTGAATTAGTGTTTTCATTTATCATCTCTATGCTGATGACTCCCAGATCTACACATTCTAAGCCTAGACCATCTCCTGAGGTCCAGTCCTGTGTCATAAACTGCTTATTGGACATTGCCAATGGTATGTCCCACTTACACTCATCTCATGCTCAATATATCTAAAGCAGAACTAAAGCAGATCATTTTCCCCCCAAACTTTTCCATCTTCAATATATTTGCATTATTGTCAAGGATACCACCATCTTCAATCACTCAGGAACCTTGGTGTCATTCTTAACTCTTCACTCTCATTCACCCCACCTATTAAAGTCATTGCCAATCTTTGCAATTTCTTCCTCCACAATCTGTCTCCTTTACTTACCCCTTAATTCTGGTCCAATTGCTTCTCATATGTACTATTATAATAGGCTCCTAATTAGCCAACCTGTTCCCAGTCTCCACTTCCCAGACCATCCTCCACATATCTGTAAAACATTAATTCTGAGGGACACCAGTCAAGATGGTAGAAGTAGTACAACCAAGTTCTCACCATAACTACTCCAACAATAATACAAGAAGAGCTGCAGACCAATTAGGGATTAGGAAACTGATGGAGATACTACAGTGGATCATATTTCCCATACAAGATCACAAATTTGACTTACAAGCAAATGACCATAGAAGTAGCTGTAGAATAGGTGTGGGCTGGGATCATGGACTCCACACCCAGAGCTCCAAGATAGACCAGTAGGGGATATCCAGAGCAGATCATGGACTCCTTCCCAGGTACAAGGTGCAAGCAAAGGTTTTTCTACAGTGGCCAAGAGCATGGACCCAACCTCTAGAGCTCTGATCTAGGTTAGCAGCACAAATATGCTGAGAGCTGATATTGGACTCAGTCTTTGCCTGACTGCACTCCAGGCAAGCAATGAGGGATTTAACACATGGACTCCCCTTACAGGATGGACTTCCGCAGAGTAAGGGTTTCCCAGAGAATCTGGGGTCACAAACTCAGCCTTTAGATTTCCCAGATAAGCCAGAAATGCCAGGTTGTCTAGAGCAGATCACTGGCAGAATAAGTAAGCAAACAAATAAAGCTATCATGAGGTCAAAGATGACCAATATATAAATCCAGAAGAGAATAACTCAAAAACATGAAGTTCCAAAGAAAAATATAGCTTGGGCACAAGATCAATTAGAACTTCTAGAAGAAAAAAGATGAGTTAAAAAATGAGTTAAAATAGTACAAATGAAATGAGTGCTAGAAGAAAGAATTGAAAAAGAAATGTGAACTAGGAAACAGAGACTTGGAAAGAGGATTAATAACTTAACAGAAGAGGTATAAAACCTTTTCTATACAACAGACTCCCTGAGTTAGGCCCCAGAAGAACCTAATAACCTCATGAGACAACAAGAAATATTAAAATAAATTTAAAAAATTGGAAAAAATGGAAAAAAATGTGAAATATTCTATACCAAAACAACTGACCTGGAAAATGAATTGAGGAAAGATAATTTTAAAATTACAAGACTCCCTAAAATCTACCAAAAATGATCCTTGATGTATTTGAAGAAGTTATGAAAGAACTATCTCATTTGATCCTCACAGTGACTCTGAGACATAGATACTATTATGATCCCCATCTTACAGTTGAGGAAATTGAAGCAAACAGAGGGAATGTGACTTACCCAGGTTCACACTGCTGGGAAGTGTCTGAGGCCATATTGAAACTCATGTCTTCCTGATTCCATGCCCAGGGCTGCTATGGTTGATAGTAAAAATTGGGTTTTGGGAAGCCAAGCCTTTGTTGATGAGCCCCTTTGCACTTATCATAGGAACAGACATACAATACTGGAAGGGACCTGAGGAGTCATCAAGTTCTCCTTTTATGTATGAGGAAACAGAGGTTAAATGACTTGCCCGAGGTCATTCAGAAAGGAAATGTCTGAAGCAACATTTGAATTCAGATTTTCCTGATTCCAAGCCCAGTGCTCTATCCACTATAGCCCCTCGGATGCCAGACATAAAGTCTATTTCTGGAGGTGGGAAGGAAGAAAATAGCAGTCCTTGCTGGGGAGCATTTACTACCTTGACCTCCCTGCTTCCCCAGGTCAAATCCAGACAGATAGAAAGCAGCCACCACTGGCATTTGCTTCAGCTGGCACTCATCATTCTGGAGATGCAGAATAATCTATTGCAAGCATTCTGTACCTTTCCATCTAAGGGTGACCTGCCAGAGCTTGAGCTCAGCTGGCATAGCCTTTGAGAACTCTGTGTCACCCCCACGTCACAGGAAGGCACTGGAGGATGATGTTAGCTGAGGGCTCTGCAGCACTGCATACCCCAATTACCTTGGGAGATCACCAGTGTGATATCCAAAAGGCAGATGACAACTCATTCATTCCCTTTCATCCCAGGTATCCTAGAACTTTCATATATCCCCCATAGAAGGTTCCCCCAACATCTTGGAAGCCTTCCTCTAGCTAGTCTGACACTATCAAGGATGAGGACTCAATTCCTCCAGTTATAAGTTGACTCATCAGCCATTAGACAAAAATCTCACTTTTAGAGTACCCATAATTATGGCAATGTTAATGGATTGTCTAAAATCTGTCCTCTTTTTCATCAATCTACTTATCACCATTGAGAAGTGGGAGGGGGCCATATAGGATGATGCACAATTTTGTATTTTTTTCTTTTCTTCATGGGTTGCCATGATCAAAGTCTTCATCACCAAATGGCCAATCTATTGGTGATGATCCACTTTGTACTTAGGTTAAGACTTAGAAGGCTCAGTCTATTGCTGTGGCTGGATTAGAATTCTTTCTAGCACAGACAAACTTTCCATATCTTGTGCTCTTCTTGTATGGTCTTTAGGAACACAAAAATGGGGTATTAGAGAAAGATTATTGTAGAGGAATATCCTTAAGTTGATCAGTTGATTTGGATCCTCTGTGTGACCAAGTAGGTTGTAAACTCTTGGATTTAATTACTGGGAGAAAGGACTATGGGGCTTTGTGTCCTGAAGTGGGCTGTTAAAGTCTACCATGACTGGTGCTTTGACGTCTAGAATCATCTGCCTTCAAATTTTTATAATTTTGGGTTGACTGGCTGGGTTTCTGGCAGAGCTAGACATACTCAGCAGTAACAAGGATGATTGGTCTATGCTTGTGGTGGGGAACATGTAGCCTCGAGGCCACATGTGACCATCAAGTGTGATGCTTTGAACTCAAACTTCATTTGTTTTGTGAAGTTTGGATTCAGTCAAAGGGCTACACTTGAGGACCTAGAGGGTCATATGTAGCCTTGAGGTCACAGATTCCCCACCCCTGGTCTATACCATACTTTCCTTGAATGCTTAACACAATATAATTTGTAAACTTTGTCTAGAAGGTCCCCATATGTTTAGAGACACATTGATAACAACTGACATTTATATAGTGCTGCAAAGTTTACAGAGTCCTTGACAAACATTGTCTCATTTGAATCTCACAATATCCCTGAGAGGTTTGGACCATAGGGCTCGTCCCTGGCTGCTCAGGATGCTAAATTCTAAATCCCTCTTTCCCCATGACATCTATTCAAATGACATGCCATGTCTCCCCTAATCAATCAGTAAGCATTTATTAAGCACCTACTATGTGCTAGATACTGTACAAAATCCTGCGATATAAAACAGACACAATCCCTACTCTCAAGGAGCTCATATATAAAGCTGTGTGTGTGTGTGTGTGTGTAAGGGCTTAAAATGTAAGCTCTGGGTATTTAAATAACAAAAAAGATTGGCACTATCATTTACCTTCTTTCAGTAAATGTTTTGTTGTTGTAACTGGTCTAATTTTTGTTCCAGGGCATCAGGAGAATGGGTTACACGCAGAGAGAAATGGGAATGAGCAGAAAAGTGATGTCTGAAGTATAGATGAAGGTAAGGTTACTCTATGAGGGAGAAACATCCACATTTGACTAATAAGAATAGTAATAACTTTTATATACTATGTAGTTATATGGTTTATATACTATGTACTTATGTATAGCTATATATAGTTTTATATACTAAATTTTATATAGAACTTTAAGTTTTTATCCTCCTGACAATTCTGGGGAGTGTTATTTATGATCATTCCAATTTTACAGATAAGGAAACTGAGACTTGGAGAGACTAAGTCACTTAGCCATGGCCATTAAGTTAGTAAGTGTCCAGAACTTCATTACGCTTCTTAGGGTTGAATTCCTCAAGAACACATGGGTAGTAAGCATTAGAGGTATGATTTGACTCCCTCTGTGACCTCTTTCTTCTCTTTGTTCATTTATCTCTTCCTGTATTTGTGAATATTAAGCCATACTTAAAAATAATGTTAGGGAGAGAAATGGAAATATAATTCAAGTGTATAAAATTCTGGAATATATAGGATGAACATGGTTAGCTCAGGCCAGGGAGGAGATAAAGACTGGGAAGGGAGCAGAGGTGGCTCACAATCTGGTGGGGTCTTATGGAATCTTGGCCCTGTCACTATTTGTATAACATTGGGCATGTCACTTGCATGTGCCTCAGTTTCTTCATCTGTAAAAGGAGAGAGTTTGACTAGATGATCTCTTTCCTTCTGTGACTATGACCTATGACCTCAACTCTGAGAAATCGAATCACCCTCCATGCTGCGTTTTATTTTCGTTCTTTGTAAAATGAGGGGATTAGATTAAATCAGGGTTCCTAATCTTTTTTTTATGTATGGCAACCTGGTTATGGACTCCACAGAATAATACTTTTTAAAAAAATCCATAATGAAAGAAAATGTTTAATTTAAGTTGGAGGTTAGTGGAAAGAAGGACAATATTTTACCCATCCAAGTTCATGGACTCCTTCCCCCAAGTCTATCCATGGACTCCTTGAGGGTCTGTGAGTCTGAGGTTAATAAACCTTGGATTAAGATAATCCTTATTCCTAAGAATATACTATGTCCTAGAATCCTGCAGAGAGAGAAGTAGTCCAGCTAGGACCTTTATTGCAGTAACCAAGTGCGGCTGTATTGGTGTGCGGTCTCTGTGTGTATCAGTGTCCTTCTGGTGCACCACACTTCAAAAGCAGATGAGCAACAATGCCCAGATGGTCACTTGTATATTCTCTTCCCATCCTGCTCTCCTCCTGACCCTGCGGTAGCTCATGTATCTAGGACCAAGTTGTCAGGCTACTCCATGGCCAGAAAGGCATCCCACCACTGGGGATTTGGCCTTCGATGATTTCATGTCTCAGAATCAGCCGCAGCTTTGTTCCTGGGAATACCTTCAGAGGCCCCTGCCTTTGCTGGGGGCTACGATTGCTAGGGCTTTGGAGCCTGACAAACAGATATGTTAGCCAAATCCCAGAATGCTAAACTTCAAGCTTGAAAGAGAGGAATTCGGAATAAATAGAGAAAATGCTCCTCCACACAAAGGAAGTGAGTAAACTTAGGTGGCCTATTAACCCAAGGGGTGGCAGAACTAGACAATAAAGTCAGATTTTTTTCTAAGATCAATAGAAATTCTAGGTAATTACCATATAATGAATTATTAAAAGAACTAGAACAATTGGGGGGTTAATTTTAACAAGAGCTAACATATATGCATACATACATGTATTATATATGCACATACACATGTGAAAGTACACACACAGAATAACAACATCAGCATTTATACATCATTAACTGTGCGAGGCACTGTGCTAAATGCTTTACAAATATTATCTCATTTGATCTTCACAATGACCCTGGGAGGCAGGTGCTATTATCCCCATTTTACAGATGAGGAAACTGAGGCAAACAGGTATTACATGACTTGCCCAGGTTACACAGCTAGTAAGTGTCTGAGACTAGATTTGAACTTAAATCTTCCTGACTCAAAGCCTAGTGCTAGGTGGAATCCTTTGAAATACTAAAATTATTATTATTCAAAGTTATAATTATGTAAAATAGGGAAATTGGGTCCAACCCGATGGAAATATGCTGTGTGAATTCAAATAATGAGACCATTTGGGGGCATTTTTTTTTATTTGCACTAATAGGGACTTGGTTAAGGTCTATCAAAACCCACTCTATGTCTTATCTCATTTTTAGACCATCAGACCACATTCTGAGAGCTGGTAAGGATTCCAAAAACATCTAGTCCAACCTCCTCATTTTGTAAATGGGGAAACTGAGGACTTTCTCAAGGCTCTAGAGGCTGGATTTGAGTGATGGACAGAAGTCAGTGCATGTTCTTTTTCTTATACTATGCTTCCTACCCTGATGTAGGTGCTGTAAATATCTGGAGTCTCATAGGGAAGTCAAATGAATTGCTTGGCCACTCTGGGGAGTGCTGTAGTGCACAGAGCACTGGTCCTGCAGGCAGGAAGAGTCACCTTCCTGAGTTCAAAACTAACCACAGACATTTACTACTGTAAATGTCTGGCCAACTCCCTTACCCCTATTTGCCTCAGTTTCCTCATCCATAAAATGAGCTGGAGAAGGAAATGGCAAACGACTCCAGTATCTTTGCCAAGAAAACCCCAAATGGGGCTGCGAAGTTGGACGTGACTAAAATTTCAATGAAATTAATTTTGTTTGTTATTTTATGTATTTTAATCTACATAGTTAAAAACATGATTTTGAGGATGTCTTCACAGGTGACCATAAAGTCCAGATACAAAGATGAAGAATTCCTGGACTAGATGTAACAGGGACCTTAGTCTAACACCCTCATTTTTTTTTTAAGATGAGGAAACCGAAGTTTGGGCAAGGTCAATAACTTATACAGCATCACATTGGTAGTCAATGAGAGAAGCAAAATTTGAACCCAAGGTCTTCAGGTCTTTTTCCCCACTGTAGTTCAGTTCCCACTCTAGTCCCTTCCAACTCTAATGGCATGTAAGGGGAGCCAGATAAGAAACCAGAAATCAAGAGTATACAGACCCAGGAGTGTGGGAAATCCAAAATAATGATGGCAAAAGGACACACTGTTAAAAACTAAGGGAATTGACAGGACTCTATCAGGTGATCAGTCAAAGAACCAGAAACACAGCCCATAGGAGCTGTGCAGGAAAGGGGGAATGAGGCGTGGGACAGGCCAGTTGTGAGAATCAACACCAGCACCACTCTTAAGGACAGGAGAATGGGACCTTGACCTCTCACCCTCAGCTCTCTTTCCTTTCTTCCCACACTGAGCAGATGCAGTGCTGAGTGAGCTAAGGTGGAAGGCACACAGGTGATGAAGATCCGTTAAGCATCTGGCTGAAGAACAGCACAGGAGAGTAAGGAGCTGTCATAATTCTCTGACTGGGGCTTTCCCTGAAGTTACAGCTGCAGACACAGGGGATCCTGCACCCTGGGCTTCCCTGACTGTGGGCCAGCCTAGGTTACATCAGGGCCAAGCCCCAAGTAGAGATTTGTTCCTGAACCAGCCTGGGAGGTGGGGAGAGGCTGGATCCATCTGAACTCATAGTCTACACTGTAGCAGACTGAAACACCTGGGCCAACTCTGACACAGAGATGGCCACATTGACCTGGGGCTCAGCCAGAGATTCCAGACTTTCTCCAGAAAAGGCACCTGCTGTCCAAGACTGGTTGGGCTCTGGGCTCAGTTTCCACTTACATGAATAGCCCCCCCCCACTCTTTCATCTGCCCATGACATCATTGACACATCGATCTTCCTCATGTACTGATGTGATCAAGATTCCTCTGGTTAAACACCTTCAGTAGCTCCCAGTTTCCTAACACATACAATGTAGTCTTCTCAGCCTGACATTCAGCACCTACCAGAGTCTGGCACTGTCCGTGGAGTTGATCCTTATCTCACATTTATTCACTTATTCAATCAATAAATCAATCCACGAACATCTATATGTGCCAGAGATGGGATGTGAACATAGGTCATCTTGACTCTAAAATCAGCTCTCTATCCATTAGACCACACTGCCTCTCTGGTTTCTACTGTTCCCTACAAAAAGTTGTTTTCTCTGATCAGATGAGAACAAGAATTGTTTTGGCTAAATCTTTATTTCACCAATGCCTAGCACTGTTCCTGGCCCATAGTAGGGGCTTAATCAATGCTTGATGATTGAGAGAATGATAGGCACATGGCTCTTGGTGAGCCCCTGCTAGGACTCTCCTAAATGGCTATAGATCTGCTTAGCTATTGCCTGGAAAATCCAATTAACTGAGACGCTCTCCTCATATACTGACCTATATTTTGGCAAGGTCCTTCTTTGTGCTCACACAGGTGCAGTCTCCTGCTAATGACAAAAATGAGTCATGTTCAACCTTTGTTTTATTCCTTACACTCTCTGTAGTCGATTCCCCACCCCCCCTTTCCCCTCCAAAGCCTGGGAAACATCTCACTCTTCTTGTCTTAGAAACCCATAAAGTTGCAACACTTTCCTCCTGGAATCCAGGCTGATGTGAGTCAAGCTGAATGGAGAATGTGTGGCTGAGTCCTAACACAAACAAATCAAGATCAGATCCTCTGTGATCATCAGGGCTCCGGCACTGGGTCAGGAGAGTGGGAGTTTTATTCATCGTTGCACCTTTTCAACACAGAGAAACATTTCTTAAGTTCCTGCCATATGCGAGGGTCGGATTCTGTTCCTTACTCCTGTGAGATTGTCGGAGAGTGGTTTAATCTCCTTATGCATCTATTTCCTCTTCTGTAAAATGAGGGGGTTGGTTTGATGGCCTCTGAGGTCCCTTCCAAGGCTAGTTTTATGATCTTGTGGTTATTTAGAGCTAGAAGGGACTTCAGAGAACATGGAACATTTTTTTTTTTAAATGAAGATATTCCATTCCCAAAACATGTATTGAGTGCTCACTTTCATGCCTGCCCTTGTACTAAGTGATGAGGATGCAACGTCCAAAATGAAATAGACCATCTCCATGGAACTTTCCTTCTATTTGGGGATATTCCATCCATATGAAATAAAGTTGGCATTTTCATAATACTTTACATAAATCACCTGATTTGAGCTTTACACATGTACCTATCTGTATGACCCGTAGTATAAATATTATCCCAATTTTACAAAAGAGTAAATTGAGGCAGTGTGGTATAATATATAGGGAGATAGCTTGTGTTCAGGTTTTCCCTCTCATACGCTGGTGGTAGGACCCTGGGCAAGTTACTTAAACTTTCATTCCTCCTTCCCACCCCAATTCTTTTGAAAGCATAGTAGATATTGAAAGGAACTTGGTGTTAGAAAGACCCAAGTTCTTAGGCAGCTAAGAATCAAGGTGAATAGAATGCTGGACTTGGAACTGGGTAGATCTGAGTTCAAATCCTCCATTCAACACTTACTAGCTGTGTGACTTTGGGTAAGTCACTTAACCTCTGTATGCTTCAGTTACCTCATCTATAAAATGGGGATCACAATAGCACCTATTTTCCAGGGTTGTGAGTATCCAATGAGACTGTGAATGCTGTTTAAATCCTAAAGTGCTATATAAATGTTAGTTATTATTTCAAATCTCACCTCTATCATTATAGGCTATGTGTCCCTGGGCAATCACCAGACCTCTCTGAGCCTCAGTTCCTTCATCTGTAAAATTCTAGCTGGTTGAAACAGACTCCTCTGATGTTGACCTACATTTTAGTGAGGTGTCAGCCATCGGAAAAATGAAATTAGATATCCTCTAAGGTCCTTTCCAGTTCCAACTCTGATGTTTGGATCTAAGAAAGGGCAGGTGTGAATGAATCTTCGTTGGTAGCAGGGTTCTCCCTATGGCAATGAAATCACATTCACAGGTCTGATCCAAAAAATACTCCACCAAAGTGAGACTGAGAGATGAGTGGCAACTTGACCAAGATCCCACAATGGGTAACTTAGAAGAGTTAGGACTGGGACTCTGGGTCCTGTGTGGTTGATGATCCCAACAGTGAAAATAGGGAACTGGATCCAGAGTCAGGAAGATCTCAGTTCGAGCCTTTTACACACCTCTTGGCAGGAGTGAGAAGGAGGGTGCTCTGAGGTTGGGAAATAAAGAGAGAAAAAGAACACAAGCAAATCTGCACCCATGGGAACAGAACCTGCATTTCCAGGGCTTTCCAAAGCCCCCTCCTGCTTCAGATCACACCTCGCCTCCATCCCTCCCCCTACACACATGGGCACCCTGCTAGGTCATGACCACTAGCTGTTGTCTCTTTTTGGAGACGAGACTGGAGTGCTCAGCCATATGCTCCATTACCGAAAACATAAACCACCTAATGCTATGCACGTCCCTGCTCAGGCACCGTCAGCCTTCTGCCCTGGACTTGTGTGAACTCTGTCCCTCTTTGCTTACTACCTCAGTCTTTCATACTCATCTTTTTCCCTACTGCATCTCCTCCCAATCCTCACAGCCAGAAGACACAGATAGGAACTTACTCCTGTTACTTCCAGGTTCCCCGAAACTTCCCCTCCTTTGAACTTCACTCCATCAGTCATCACCTCCTATCCTCATCACCTCAAGCCTAGACTACTGCACTAACCTTCCGGTTGGCCTTCCTGTCTCTCTGCACTCCAGTCCATTCTCCACTCTGCTGCCAAGTTGGTCTTCCTAATGTGTGAGGCTGACCGTATCACCTTCCCCCTATTCAGTCAACTCCAGTGACTCTCTGTTATCTCCAGCATCAAATATAAGACCCTCTGTTTAGAGGGCAAAACTCTCATCTGATTTTGGACATCTCTGCTCTTTGTCCCCCATGGATGGAAGACTCTTTACTCAAATCCATCTCGGCTTCCATCGAGTCTCACCTAAAATCCCACCTGCTACAAGAAGCCTTTCCCCATCTCCTCTGCTCCCTTCCCTCTGTTGACTGTCTCCAATTTATTTGTACTTAGTTCTTTGCATGTTGTCTCTCCCATTAGATGGTGAGCTCCTTGAAATCAGGGATTGGGTTTTTTGCCTTTCTTTGTATCCCCCACACTTAGAATGCTGGTTAACACACAGCAAATACTTAATAAATGCTTAATGATTAATTGATTATCACCTTGCTCAGATTCTCATTACTGTCTCCTACTGGACTCTGGGTCCTTCTCCCTCTTTCTTTGAGAAGTTCAGTTCCTGGTTCACAGTCTATACCAACTTTTTATCTTCATACTTGGGGACAGACATCCCTCCAAGTACCCTGACCTTGGCTTCCCAGCTCCAACCTCTTCACCTCCCATCATCTCCCAACCTCTCCAGCTCTGCTCCATCTCAGTCAGACAAAGATCATTCCCTTGATTTCACTATCACTCATGACTCTTCCACCTTCGTGTTACAGAATTCTGAAATTCCTCTCTCTGACCCCAGCTTCCTGTCCTTTCATATCGCCTTTTGCCTTACTTCTACACCCCATCTGTGTCCTTTCCATAACTCCTACTTCCTTCTCCCTTCCCTGCTCTGCTAGCCCATCATTCCTGCTCTGGCCTCACTTTTCTCCCATTGCCATCTTCCCCCTATGGGGACCTTGCTGAACTGTGATCTTTTCTTTTAGGATCATAGAATCATAAATTTAGAACTGATGGACCCCAGACATCCCCTAGTCCCATCCCTTCATCTTATAGATAAGGAAATGAAATGAAACATTTGTCTAAGACAACATCACTAGGAAGTGGCAGAGTCAGAATTTGAACTTAGTTCCTCTGATTCCAAACCCAGTATCTTTCCCACTGTGGTATGCTACTCTTGACTCTTATATCCCTGTGTCTTATCATTTCTCAGTCTTTAACAAACCTCAGTTCCAAGAGACTCTTATCTTCCTGTTTATGATACAGTGAAAATGTTCCTGGCACTAGAATCCAAAGATCTGGGTTCAAATCTCACCTCTGAGACTACATCTGTGACCTTGGGTAATTCACCTAATATCTATGGGCTTCAGTTTCCTTGTGTATAAGAGGATACTGACCTCTGAGGTCACTTCCACATTTAAAACCATGATCCCATGATCTCCTATTTCCATTCTGCTGAAATCATACTACCATGCCAACTAGGTCCCCTACAAATATCCAGTTTACCTTTGTGCCATTGCACATGCCTGGAATGCAGCCTTACCTTTCTCTTATTTTTTTGATTCCCTAGCTTTCTTAAAGACTCAAATCAGATGATATTTCCTATGGAGATCATCTCTTTATGTTCCTAGCTTTTGTGCTTTTCCCCTTCTTAAAAGATCCTGTATTTATTTGTACATGTTGCATTCTTAATCATCCAATCAATAAGCATTTTGAAAGTGCCTACTATGAACCAGCTACTGTTCTAGGCACCATTCTCCCATTAAAATGTAATCTCTAAAATCAGGGTCTATTGTCTTTATGTGGGACTATGTTTTTATATACTCAGCACCTAGGACAGTACCTGACACAGCTTATAAATGCTTGTACATTTGAATTGACTTCATCATCAGTAGAAGCAATGTAATTATATCCATACAACTAGTGAGCACAGATTGATGTGGTGATTCAGCAAGTGACATCATCAGCTGACATGTATGCCATGATTTCAGCTTTACAAAAAGCACTTTAAACACTTTATTTCATTGACATCTCATGACAACCCTATAGGGTAGGTATTGTGTTATTATCCCATTTAAATAGATGGAGTGACTTGCTCAAGGTCACTTGCCTAATAAGTGGCCAAGTCAGCACTTGAACCCAGCAAGATCATGCTGGGAGATTCCTTACTTTCCAAGTATTTAGAGCCCCCATAAATCTGGAGGTCCAGCCTGAGGTTTCCCAGTGAGGACTGAGGGATCATTGCAATTGCTCATACCACTTTGGGAATCAGAAATAGTCAGAATCTCAAGAGGGTTCCCAATTCCCTGATACCAAAGGGGCACAGAAATGTCTACTCTTCTGTGAACTGCTATTTCCCCTGTCATCACTATCATAGAAATTCTTAGGACTCTTCTGAAGAGATTAAGACAAATCGGATTGCTGTAGGCCAGAGATAACAATGATGAAATGAAAGCATGTGGGATAAATCAAATGCCAGAGTAGGTTGCTGAGTGCTCTGTTTATTGGAAATTCGAAGACAACTTTCTGGGTCCCATGGCCGGCCATCCTGTGCCTGTGGACACATTGAATAGGGTGGGGGTCTTAGTCCTATTCTGAGAGACTGAGGCGAGGATAGCTCTTTGTTATTAAGATGCCACTTTCTCTGGATCTGGGAAAGGCATTATTTATCCAGAACATCAATCAAATTCTCAGAAAAGGGAAAATGAGGCTCAATTACCTAAAACCCACTGCTCTGTTGTTTATAGGATTTCTTGTTAGGAATATAACCAACTAGAATTTAGGGCAGGGGATCTCTATGTCCTGTTTTCTTTGGGAACTGCATCTCCTAGAAGGCTTGGAGAGCTCTGCAGCTTTTGGCATGCTTAGTGGAAAAGGAGGCTGGAAATCTCACAGGGAGAGGTGGTCTCAAGTCTAGGTGGCAGAAAGGGGAAGAAACGGACACAGGGATCTGACCCTGACATCTGATTTGTTCACTTACTGTTCATGTCATTCAGTTCCTTCAGACTCTTCCATTTGGGGTTTTCTTGGCAGAAATATTGGAGTGGCTTGCCATTTCCTTCTCTAGCTCATTTTACAGGTGAGGAAACTGAGGCAAACAGGATTAAGTGACTTGCCTAGAGTCACCAGCTGGTAAGTGTCTGAGGTCATATTTGAACTTAGCTCTTCCTGACTCTATCCACTGTGCCACCTAGATGCCTCCTTGTTACTTTCCTGGGATAGTATCGTACTCTTTGTATAGTATTCCATAGTTTCTGGACTGGCAGAGACCTTGTGATAAGTACTCTCAGTCTATAGTTATGAAGAGAGAAGTATAACATACCCGATCCTAGTGCTGTGCATATTAACCTAGCACCCTGACTTTAATGACAACATATGTTGCTATTCCTGGGCTGTGGAGGAAGAAGGTAGATCCCTGCCTGAGTGGTTAAATACAAGTGCAGACAGGTACTTCTTGGGAGATGTATAGAGTAACTTTGGGAAATGAGTGTTGAGAATGCTTCCTGTTTAATTCATTGTTTACTTTGCATTTAGGTTTAAGTAAATGTCTTTTGCTTTACTATGGTGTTACATGATTTATTCTGGGTTGGTGGTGGCAATTCCAATGGGAATGGGGGCTCATGAATTTGAGATAGCCAATTAATCCCATGGATACCTTAGCCCTACCAAAAACAACAGGAGTCAGTGTTAAAAGGTCCAAGAGGATAATCTAGTTTATACAGTTTTAAAATTGGAAGAGACTCCAGAATACTTTGGCCTACCTGGTTCTTATCTGAAAAATGGAGATAATAATACAAACACTACCTTCTTCATGAAACTAATGCAATTTCTTAGTGTCTTGGTGGACAGAGTGCTGTGATTAGAGTCAGGAAGACCTGAGTTCAAGTGTGGCCTCGGATACTTATTAGCTGTGTGTGTCGCAGCGCATGCCACCGACTTCTGTCTGCCTTGGTTTCTTAATTAAAATAAGGATAATAATAGCATCTACCTATCTCTGAGCTATGAGGATAAAATGAAATAATATTTGTGGAACAATTCCTGGCACATAGTAGGTTTTTTTGGGTTCCTTCTACCTTCCCATTAGGATGTTCAAAGGAATTAGTGAATGTAAATTGTCAGGTAAACTGTAAAGTGCCATATAATTGTGAGCTATCATCATTAACATCACAGTGGTATCAAGTGGCTCAATCTTGACCCAAAGCAGGAATTTATGCCTTAGGAAGCCATGCTTGACAAGTGACCATGAAACCTTTGGTGCTGAGGCAGTTGAGAGGCATGTGGCCAGATGGATAGTATTAGGTCTAGGATCCAGTCCTGGCCATGTGACTCTGGCAAGTCACTTAGCCTCTGTTTGCCTCAGTTTCCTGATTAATAAAACAGGGACAAAAAAACACCTACTTCCAGGGGTTGTTGAAAGGATCAAAAGAAATAACATGGCAAGTACTTTCATGGACCTTCAAGCATTTTATGTTATAATGCATATTCTCACAAATTTCCAAATCTCAGAGGTTTATATTCTAGAGGAGAGGGGTTTTATGTCTATGTGTGGAGGGTAGGGTCAAGGGGACTCTTTCTTCCGATTCTATGAAATTTCTGCCTTGTCATCTAGCATGCAGTTAGTCAAGGTCTCCCTTCCTCCCTATCCTAGCCACCCCCCTCCCCCAAGCACATAGAACTTGGACTCCTTAGGACCCTTCTTTCTGCAGCCCCCCTAAGTTTCTAAATCTGAGTGGAAACCTCTAATATTAATAAATGACAGAGCTGAGCAGAGAAAAAATCTCCTTCCCTTTGACATGAGAAGGATCACAGGGATTGGAGAGATCTTTAATCTTTATTAATGTGTCTTCAGGGGGTCTCTCCTGCTCACTGTGGGAAGCCCGAACATGCAAAGGTTCGATCGGCTCTCAGGGCTCAGCTTCCCTGGGGCTCCTCGGATTCCTGTCTGATCCTGTTTGGAGTCTAGCAGGACCACGTCATGGGGCCTGCTGTTTCCTGGACAAGTATACTGTGTCAGTGACACAGCTCCCATTGGTGGGGGGCTGGAAGAGGGAGAGGGAAATCCAGGACACAGACCTCAGTCACATGTGCCTCTGTCTAACCAAGAGGGCTGGTGGGGGCCCTGGTGGACATGAAGCCCAGACAGCAGTGACTGGAACAAATAATGATGACAGGGACCCATCTAAGACAATGACGATGAGAATAATGAGAAGCGATGAACAAACTCTGAGGCCAGCACTATATTCATTGTATTACCTACACAGGTGGCAATTCCCACCCAATAATCATGATTGACATGACAAAATCTATGACGGACATTTCTAGAATGCTTTAAACCAGGGTTTCTTAGCCAGTGGTAGATGAATGTTATTTTTTAAAAAATAATTCGATAATTATATTTCCGCACATTGGATTTCCTTTGCATTTTATTCAGTGCATTTAAAAATATGATTCTGAGAAGAGGTTTCATTAGAGTGGCTGTCATAGGTGGCCAAGACACCATGAAAGGTTCAGAAGCCCTGCCTTGAAGCCTATATAATTTAATGTCCATGACAACCCTATGAAGTAGGTATCATTATTATTACCTCCATTTTACAGATGAGAAAACTGAGGGTCAGAGAAAAGAAGTGATTTATTTATTCATCATCACGTAACTAGTGAAAGTCAGGGTTCAAACTCAGACCTCTCCAAATTCTCATGTCCAGCTCTCTCTTCATCATACCACATTGTATACCATATTGCCACTGCTAAAGAAATCACATGAAAGAAAAGGACTGCACCAGTCCTAAAGCTCCTATTGACCTTATAACTTTCTTGTTTTTCTCCTGGGGGGGGAAGAGGAAAGAGGGGGAAAAGCATCAGTATAGTGCCTGCTCTGGGCCAGGTGCTGTGCTAACAAACATTTATTAAGCCCTTTCTGTGTACCAGGCCCTGGGGATTCAAATACAAGGAAAAAAGTACAAAATTGAGATGGGCCCTCTCCTTAAGAGACTTACAAGGAAAGGGGAACAGGAGAAAGACTCCTGGGCTTTTCATGAGTAAATCTGGGTCTGACTCCAGCATCTCCCTTTCCTAGCTATTTGACCTTCAGCAAATTGCTCAAGCCCTCCACATTTTTTTTTTTTAAGGAAGACTCACCTCCTAGAAAGTAGGGACTCTAACTGGCTCACTTATTTACTTATTTATTAATAGAAGAGGAATTAGTGCAGGGATAATGTCTCTAGCCTTCAGGGACCATGTACTCCACTCTAGTCATTTTACTGATGAGGAAACTGAGGCCCAGAGAGGTGACGAGTTTTGCCCAAGGTATTTGGTACATAGTTGATTTATTTTAATTGTTCCTTATTGATTGATTATCTAAGTTACTCAGGTAAGTGCCAGAGGAGGGATTAGAAACCAGGTCCTGTGACTCCAGGTAGGTGACCAATCTTGAAGTCTGGAAGACCTGAGTTCAAATCCTATCTTAGATATGTGGCTCTGAGAAAGTCACTTTAACTTTTTTGCCTCAGCTTCCTCAACTGTAAAACGAGCTAGAGAAGGAAATGGTAAACCATTTCAGTATTTTTGCCAAGAAAATCCCAGATGGGGTCATGGAGAGTCAGACAGGACTGAAAAACAACGAAAAACTCCCATGACTCCAAAGCCACTGTTCTTTTGTCTGTCCCACTTACATCTTTATCCCCCTAGACCTAAAGATAGCACTCTGCATACAACAGGCACTCAATAAATGTTTGCCGGGTTGAATCAAATAGAACCCACCAGGCACAGATAATAATCGCTGTACTATCTCCCTCTCCGGGTCCCTGGGAGGGGAGGGCTTTGATGCGGTAGCACGTCTTGGCAGGAGAAATATGCGCTATTGTGATGAAAGTAAGAGCACTGGGAGAGAAATTAGCCCGAATAAGAAATGGAATAAGACATCACTTAATCCATCTATACTCGGGACAATATAATGTAATAAAAGCAGTCCTCACAAACAATGTCCCCAAGGGAAAGAGCACATGTGCTCAGTTGAAATTTAAAAATAAACAGTGGCTAGACACAGAAAATAGAAATTTCAGGCGGAAGGATGCAAGCTAGAGAAATAACCTGGGTGGGGCCCTCAAGATTATGCCCTGGAGCGTTGGATTTAGAGGCGCTATATTTTAACAGCATTTACAAGTCCTTCAGCTACTTACAAAGCGACGGGGTTTAGCATTTAGTGGGGATGATTAGCTAAAATAGGAAACTACAAGGCAGCCTGGGGGGAGTCTCTTCCTTCCCCTTTCCCCACTTCGCCCTTGGACCACCCGAATAGTTTCCGTGCCTAGTATAGTCTGACACGTGGGAAGTGCCGAAGGATGGGACCTCCTTATCCACAGAGACTGTTTTCTTTTCTTAACCTAATCTTCACACAGGTCCCCAAGCAAAATAAGTGCTCGTTATTGATGGATTCTTCCCCTATCCTTCCCTGCTCTACCTGAGCACCCTCTCATATATGTCCTCTTTTTCTCCTGACTGCCTTGGGGCTTAAAAGTTCTTAGCTACAGCTTTGACCAGGGCTAGGACTGGACTCATCGCCCATAGAGGAAAGTTCTGTGAAAAATACCGGGAGAGAGCCCGCTCTGAGGAGAAAGACCAGGTACTGTGCTGAATGCTGGGGATACAAGTGCAAAGGAAATACTCCCTGCTAACAAGGAAGTTACTTTTTAATGGGAAAGACAGAGCTTGCATATGGAAGTTATCTATCATCTATCTTCTATCTGTAGATACCTATATCTCTATCTATATATATCTAGCTATATTTAGATACCTATAGATATATCTATAGATACCCATTTACCTATATCTTTATACAGATTCCTATATATCTATAGACACCCATCCATATCTGTATCTAGATATTTCTATGTCTGTAGAGATATCTATTTCTATAGATGCCTATTTATCTGTATCTATAGAAGACATAGAAAGTTAACAGAAAAGAAAGTTAACATATAGAAAGATAACAGAAAGTCAATAAATACAATTATACATATATATAGAATAGATAAGGTAGCTTTTTTTTTTTTTAACGGAGAGCACTAGTAGTTGGGGCAGAATAGGAAAGGCTGCAAACGATGGTGTGGCTTGAGGTGAGTCTTGAAGGAAGAGAGGAACTCTGAGGCAGAGCATACCAGGTAGGGGGATGGCCACTAATAAGGCACCGAGAGGGGTGGTGGAGTGTCCTGGGTGAGGAGCAAAGAGGAGGGAGCAGTTTCGTTGGATCACAGAGGGCAGAAGGGGACCAAGTGCTGAGCATATTAAGATAAGGAATAGTCTCAGTTATTAAGAAGGTGTGACTCCATGGGGAGAGGAACTCCAACTGCTTCCTGTAGGTTGCTAAGTTCCAGTACATTTGTGGTGGCATGTCATAAGAGCAATTTTGAAAAAAATTTTAAGGTGCATGGAAAAAACAGGGCTGGTTTTTCCTAATGGAGCTTTTTCTCTGAGGACATTAGAAACCAGTGTCCCTGACCCTAATTACCTCTTGAGCCAAGACTCTTGTCCCTGGTTTTCAGGGCCCAATTCTGACAACCCATTTTTGTCTCCTGCTCCTCTCCAATGCTGGGTCCCCAATAGTGAAGAAGGTTCCTTGTTTCCTCTCCCAGTTTCCCTGTTTAGTCCTTGCTCTATACTTTTATTTTAGCTATCCTGGAATTTTCATGTCCTCTTCTCTCTCTTTTGTTGACCTCACTCTCCTCTCCACAAAACCTTTCTCTTTTTCTGACACCCACTGTGAGACCCTGGGCAAGTCCCTTTCCCTCTAAGCCTCATTTTCCTCATGCTACTAACCTCCAGGGGCTTAAGGCTTTCTGTTTCTCTGGGTGCCTCATGGGTTTATGTTTTGTTCCCACAACAGCTGCTGGAACAAAGGAAATCCATCCCATGCTTCTTTTGTAGGCAGCTTAGTATCATGCTGGGGGTGCTTCTCTGGGCTTTACTTTCCTCCACTGTAAAATAACACGGTTGGGCTAGATGGTCTGGAAGCTTTCATCCACCTCTAAATTCTGATGCTATGACTCTGTGATTCCATGAGAATGGAGTTCAAAATCTCATAATTGTTGTGGTTACTTTAATGGCAAGATGAAATGCCTCACTGGAGCATCAGGAAAGACCTGGGTTTGAATCCTGCCAAGATGTTGACTGGCTGAGTCCCTCTGCAAACATCTGCTTCCTTATCTGAAAATGGAAATAATGGCCTCCATATTACATGGGCCATGGATGGATGTTGTGAGGGCTGGAGCTTCTACTGAGAGCCAGAAGGGCCTTAGAAGTCAGCTAATCCAGGCTATTTATTTTACAGATGAGGAAACTGAAACTCAGAGAAGTAAGCTGACTTGCTCAAGATCACAGCTTTGTAAACTGTCCACACTTTCATGATGGGACAGGGGAAGGGGCATAGAATATTTCACGTGTGCAGATAAATATGGTGCAAGGTATGGATATTGAGGTAAAGGGGGAGATTCAGACAAAATAATCTAGGAAGACGTAAAGAAAGAACACTTTCAGTCAGATGGGTGGTGGGTGGAATCAGGGAAGGCTGCTTGGAGGAGGCAGTCTTGAGCTGACTCTGGTGGTTATATAGACTCATCTAGAGAATTAGGGGGTGGGAGAAATAAAATTAATTCTCCCACTGGGATTTACTTAAAACCCACAGTCTAAATGTTGTCTAACAAATCCCTGGTCATGCTGAATAGCAATAAAACTTCACGAATAGATTTTATCTTTACTCAACACATTCTTCCATTGTGTGTTTTTTTTGGGTGGATGGATGGGGGTGTAGTGACTGATGATAAAGGTTAGCAATGTGAACCCTCACCTTCTCCCAGGGTTGCTAGGGAGAAGGAATAGCTACATTCAATAATATTACACTTTAGAGATTTTAAAATTCTAAATTTCACAAACTGTTTTGACCACAGAAAGAGCTTTGGCTTTGGAGTCAGAAGACCTGGGTTCACTCTCTCTGTGACTTTAGGCAAGTTGATTTAATTCTCTGGTTGGGCATCAGTTTCTTTAACTATAAAATGAGGGCTGAGATGAGATGGTTTCAGAGGTCCCTTCCAATTCTAAATCTAGAGATCTATGGACCTCTCTGGGCCTCAGTTTCCTCACCTGTAAAATGAGGACATTAGACTAGATAAGCCCTGAGATTCCTTCTTGCTCTAGATCAATTATTGTATGATCTTCTGAGACTCTCAGTTTCCTCCTCCTTAAAATGAGAGGGTGGTCCCAGATGGCCTCTGAGGTCCCTTCTTCCTCTACAGCTATGGTCCTATTACACTATGACCTTCATGGAACTTAGCCACAGAGAAATAAACATTAATTTCCCATGATCACTAGGCCAGAAGGGATGTTAGAGTATGTATATTTCAACTCCCTCATTTTACAAAGGAGGAAACTAATAGGGTCCCTAAAATGACTTACCCAAGGCCATGTGGAAATAATAAACATAGCTGGGAAGGAAACCTCAGTCTTCTGATTCAAAATCCAGGGCTGCTCTGGCCCACATTGATTTACCCTTGAATCAGGAAAAAAAGTACCATGCACATTTTCCATCAGTTGACCCCCAATCCAATTTGACTCTCCAATCCAACCCAACAAGCATTTAATAAATTTATGTCATATACTAAGCAGGGTGGGAGCAAACACTTATTAAATGTTTACTATGTGTCAGGCAGTTTACAAATACTATCTTATGTGATCCCCCCACCACCACCCAGGGAAGAAGAAATTACTATGATTCTTATGGGAATTTTTAAAAAAATGGATCCATGATTTCATTTGTAGAGAGAACTGCTAGAGAGATATCAAAGATCATATAGTCTAACCCCCTTCATGTGGCAGTGGAAGAAACTGAAGCCTAGGTTGGTTAAATGACTTGCCAAAAGTTACCCAGGTAGCAAGAATCAGTCATGGGATCTGAAACCTTGTCCTCTGATTCCGCTGTACTGCTGTGCAACTGAGAGTGACCTGAATTCAAGCTTTGTCATAGGATCATACACTTAGAGCTGGAAGATACCTCAGAGGCCATTGAATCTAACCCCCTCACTTTATAAATGAAGAAACTGAGGCACAGAAAGGTTTAGGTTTAATGACTTGCCCAGGGTCACACAACCAGGAAGTACCTGAGTATTCATGATTCCAAATTGGGTGTCCTTTCCACTGTGGTCAAAACCATTCAGAAAATTAGGAATTTTAAAGTTTCTAAAGTATATCATGACCTAATTCATTCTTGCGGCAGCCCTGGGAGATAGTTCGCATGCCATGCTACCTCTCTGGGGATAAATACAAAGGCACTGAGAATTTGAAGACAAAAACCCAAAAAAATGACATTCTGGTGGAGTTGGGATGGGTGGGGGAGATCCAGTCTATGCACAGGTTAGAGGAGGGAGAGAACGCCAGACTTCCAGGGGCAAAAGTCCTCCTGTTGGAACAAGCTAAGTTCTCAACAGAGCCAGCAGTTCCGAGAAGAGTTCTGCTGAAACCATGCATCTATTTTCTTAAGGTTTGTAAATTGACAGCTGCTTAATCCAGGCTTGTAACTGACAGGATCTCATGGCTTTCCCCCTGCAGCTCCATAACTGGCCCCCTGAAGGGTTCCGCTGTAGCAGGCAGGCAAGCATTCATGCCAATTCACCAGCATTTTTGTGGATGACTCATGAAAATTTCCCTTTTGACTATTTGCTCTTCTTTTTCTGAAGCGCTGAGTCATCGATGTTTTTAAAATAATAGAAACACACTTAAAGGTTTGCAAAGCCTTTTCCCCATCATATACCCATCAGGGAGCTAGGACAAGGATTTTCAGCCCCATTTTACAGATGAAGAAACTGCTGCTGGTAACAGGTTACCCTTGTCCAGGGTAACACAGCTAGTAGGTGTCTGTCAGCATTCAAATCAGAATTCTCCTCACTCCAAGAGCAGTACTCTCTCCCTTATGCCTTTTAACAGGGTTTGAATGTATCTGTACTTCAAAATTCACCCTAGAAAAAAGCTCAGCAATATTGCTTACAGTCGGTATAGGATTTTAGGTTCTCTGCAAAAGGGTAAGCTTTGTCAATTCTTTCAAAGTTCTGTCTTGCCCCAAATGAATAAACTGCTCATTTCCTTTGATCCCAGTATCCTGCTGCTAGGCACACATCTCTCAGGAGGTCAAAGACAGGAAGAAAGGCTCCCTAAATACCAAAATAGTCATAGCAACATCTTTTTTTTTTTTTGGTGACAGTGTGCTCTTGGGTAAATCACTTACCCACTTGGGGGCCTTAATTTCTCAATCTGTTAAATGAGAAAATGGAACTAGATTGGGGTGGGGAAGCTGTGGCCTTGAGACCACATGTAGCCCTCTAGGTCCTAAAGAGTGGCTCTTCGATTGAATCCAAACTTCACAGAAAAAAATCCCCTTAATGAAAGGATTTGTTCTATAAACGAGGACTTGGTCAAAAGGCTGCACCCAAGGACCCAGAAGGCTACATCTGACCTTGAGGTCACAGCTTCCCCACCCCTGGATTAGATACCCCCTAAGGTTTCTTTCAATTCTAAATCTATATGTAAAAAAGATGAGATCATGACTCTCTTCATGTCCTGGCTTCTCTGTACCAGTTATGGATGGGATACACAAAGGGATTTGGGGATCTATGAAATCATAGATCTAGAGCATGAAGACATCTTAGTGATCATAGGGTACAACTTCCTCATTTTACAGATGAAGAAATTCAGACCTATGGAGGCAAATGACTTGCCTAGGGTCATACAGCTCTTCCTGACTCTAAGTGCAGTATTGTCATGTCACACTCAATGTAAAGAAGACAGTATATTAAGGGTGAACTGGAAGTGACTGAGAGGAAAAGAAAACCAGTCACATAACTCTCCAACTTCCAACCCCAGCAGACCTATCAGTAAAGCTTTTAGGGGGCTGGCTGATCACCTCTAAAAGGGGCCACAATTGCTCTTGGAGAACAGCCCCATGGATCTATTATGATCCCTTAAATACTCTTGGGCTCAATGAGGTGGGAATGACTTCTCCTCGACGATGCTGTTCTCATGGAGGCACTAGTGGCAAGCCCCCTGGAGCATCCCCGGTAACAGATGGTGCAGCAGATGAGCTGGAGAACTTCAAAGGGAAAACTGGGCCATGTGTTCAAGGAAAGAGAGGAAATCAAAGACAACCACCCTTTGACTATAGAGGCTGCTGCTCAAAGAGTCCCCCAAAAGTGAAGCTAATGCCACTCAAAAGGAGTTTGACCATGTGCTATAACTTGGTTCTTTTTCTGTGTTTTTCTATCTTTACGCTTTTCAGACTGCTGGCATCCCTGACCTTCCCTCCAGCCCATGTGCATTAATATGGTGACTTCTGCAGTGCTGGACTGGGTGCCAGGAAGGCTGGCTTAAAATCCTGCTATGATACTTGCCAAGAGGGGGATCCTGCTATCGGTCTCAGTTTTCTCGTCTGTATAACAAGGGGCTCAGACTGAATGATCTCTATGGTCTTATGAACCCCATGATTTTAGGGTCTCTTGCTGTCACAATATTCTTCGGCTGTGAGTACTAGGGTGTGAAGGTGGCCTTTTGCTGCCATAAACATTTCCATCAGCTGCTAGAGAGCCTGTCTCTGCTCTAGCCCACTGCCAGAAGAACTGAAGACTTACTTCAAACTGCTCCCTGAGAGACCCTGAACCTCATCTTGGAGACACTGTCCTGCTGTGAAATCACAGTAGATCACAGTTTCCAAAATATCCCAGTAACTGGTGACTCAGAGGGTACATCCCTGAAGAGATGTTTGGCAGGTACAAGTGGACTGAAACGCATCATCAAAGATGGCTTGGGTTTGAGAACTGGAGACAAAGACATAATCAAGGGGATGCACTGGTCAAAAAAGGAGGTGGGCAGCTTATGGACTAAGAATGAGAGGTAATAGAGAGGCTGCCTGATGTGCTGCTGCAGGAGATAGAGTGCTGGGCCCAGAGTCAGGAAATCCCGATTTCAAATCCAACCTCAGACCCTTATTAGCTGATTTCCTTGGGCAAGCCATTTCACTTCTGTTTGTCTCAGTTTCCTCAACTGTAAACTGAGGATAATAACAGCACCTACCTCTTAGAGCTGTGGTGAGGATCAAATTTGTAAAGTACTCAGCACAATGTCTGGCACATACTAGCTATTATATAAATGTTAACATTAGAATTGTTATCATCAGGGAAAGACTCTATTAGGTGCTCTGGGGAGGATTAATGGGGAGGCATGGACAAGATTTGAACAGGATGAGAAAGTGTGCCTGGGTTGGGACTCACACCAGTGGAAGGGGTACTCACACAGACAAGTTCTTGGATTTATTGAGGCCTTACAGTATGGCATATGAGAGCCAAGCTAAATCCATTTCTAAGGCCAAGTGAGAAGAATTTCCTCTAACAGCAACTGTATTTTTGAATATTGATTTTTCTCCTTTGCAAAGTGCTGTCAGCATTTCAAAGGCAGTAATCAATTTTCCCTGTGTAACATTCTTCTGACTTATGACGCAGTCCCATTTTTCAAACGTGGTATTCAGGTAACTAAGAGGTTAACTTTCCAAGGCTACCCTGCTAGCACAACCCAGCTGGTTGAGCTGCATCAAAAACCTTGAAAAGAACAACATGAAAGTCCCTGTTCCTGTGCCTTCTCTACCTTTTATCCTGTGGACAAGTTCTAAGATTCCTGGGGTAGTCAGGTGGTGCAGTGAATAGAGGGCTGCTCCTGATGTCAGGAAGACTTATCTTCCCGAGTTCAAATCTGGCCTCAGACACTTACTAACTGGGTGACCCTGGGCAAGTCATTTAACCCTGTTTGTCTTGTTTTCCTCATCAGGAAAATGAGCTGGAGAAGGAAATAGCAAACCATGACAGTATCTTTGCCAAGAAAACCCCAAATGGGGTCACAAAGAATCAGGCAGAACTGAACAACAGGTTCTCAGCCTCTGCTTGCTGTTGCCAGTGACTAGCTGTGTGTCCGCAGGCAGGCTGTCATCTCTTTCTGAACCACAGTTTATCTGTAAAATGAAATCAATGATTCCAGTGGGACTTTTCCCACAGGGCTGTTGCGTGACTCAGATCAGACAATGTATGCAAAGTGTTTTGCAAACTTAAAAGCACTATGACAACAGATAGCATCATTTTAAAAATGGTCTCTTTTTCTATTTTGAATCTGACCAGCATCAACAAACATGAACATTTCCATATGCAAAGAGGAAGAGAAAAGGCGTCTGGAATGAGAAACTGTGAATCTCTATTACATACGGCTTGTTGTTTAGAAAGTACATTACAGATTAAATAGCTAGCATCAACATCGCCCTGCTTATCAGTGTCTCCTGAACTTCCTTCTATTCTCTTGTGTGTTTTTTAAATGTTTCTTTTCTTGGGAAACATTTGAAGCAGAATTTGAACTTAGGTCCTCCCGATTCCAGGTTCCAACGCTCCATCCACTGCCTTGCCAACATCTTTTGCTTTCCTAGGTGGACACTGGAATATAGGCTATAAGCTCCTGGTGGGAAGTTATTGTTTCATTTTTTTTCGATCCCCAGCCTTTTGCACTCAAATTATGGATGGTTTTGAGTCGTGGAACTTTATAGTCTCCAAGGAATTGAAAATGAATTCCAATTAAAGGGCAATGCAGAGACTCATAGGAGGGGGGAGGGAGTGAACAAGCTGGCATACATTATGAACTGGGAACCATGAAGGAGAAATGGAGTAGAGTATGTGTCATCCAAATAAAGTATGAAGCCCAAGAAGATGGACTGGTCTGCTGGGGAGGGTGAAGTATTACAATAGGTAACCAGGGCACTCCTTCGATACCTTTATGATGTCAGAAGAAAGGAAAGTTCCCAGCAATTGGAGAAGAGGGGAGGGACCACCGTTGTTGCATATTTATGGACAGGTTGGAGTCACATGGAATAGACAGGCATGAGAGTGTTGTCAGGAAATGATGTCCACCCGGGAAGGTTTCACTCAGTGATACTGTCCTTCCCAAGCTATGTTTCCCCAGCCTCTGGGTGCTGCCTTACTGTTCGCTATTCTTCACACTCTGTCTCATCTCCCTGCTTGCAAACTGACTGCTTGCTATGCCTGGATTTCTCTCTCTCTTTCTTCTTCTTCTTCTTCTTCTTCTTCTTCTTCTTCTTCTTCTTCTTCTTCTTCTTCTTCTTCTTCTTCTTCTTCTTCTTCTTCTTCTTCTTCTTCTTCTTCTTCTTCTTCTTCTTCTTCTTCTTCTTCTCTCTCCTCACCTCTGTCTCTTAGAATCTTGTTTCCTTCAGGTTGTCTCAAACACCCTTCTTCTATGTAAGGTTTTTCCTGATACCCCCAGGTGCCAGTGCCTCCCCTCTCCAGAATACCTCACAGCTACTGTGTGTGTGTGTGTGTGTGTGTGTGTGTGTGTAGTATATATTGTATAAGCTCCTTGAGGGTTAGTACTTTTTGATTTGTTACTTTATATTTCCAGTACACAATTTCTATCTATCTGTCTATCTATCTATCTATCTATCTATCTATCTATCTATCTATCATCTATCTTTCTCTCTCTCTTTCTTTCCTTCCTCCTTTTCTTTCATCCTTCCTCACATGCCTCCCTTCCTCCCTTCCTTCTCTGTCTCCCTCCCTCTCCCCCAGGCATACACACACACACACACACACACACACACACACAAGTATGTATGTATGTATATTGTAGGGATCAGATCTGTGATTTCATTGGTATAGGGAAATTCTAATGAGACAACTCCTTTTACCAATGCAGATCAGCACCACTGCTTCAACTTAATTAACTTAGTGAGTTCTCTGCAGCCCTGGACATTAAGTGACTTGCCCAAGATCACACAGAGAGTATGTGTCAGACATGGGACTTGAACCCCTATCTTCCTGATTCTAACTTGGGCTCTCTCTTTGCTACAGTATGAATCCTTCAAATATAGATCTCTATCTATAGTTGTATCAACACCTATACCTATTTCACCTATATCTATAAGCATACAGATGTTTATAACTCTGTATCTATATCTCTGCCTATGTCTTTGTTCATGTCTATGTCAAGGGAGGGGAAGGGAATAAGCATTTTGATAGGTCTTTCCATGTGCCAGGCATTGTGCTAAGTGCTTTACAATATTATCTCACTTGATCCTTATAGTAAATGCTCTTATTATCCTCATTTTACAATTGGGGAAACTATGGCAAACAGTGGTTAAATGATTTGCCCAGGGTCACACAACTAGTAAGTGTCTGAGATTGGATTTGAATTCAGGTCTTCTTTGCTTCCAGATTATAGATTTAGAAGATTGTACATTACAGTTTCACACAACTCATTTCGCAAATAAGGAGCAAAGACCCACCAAGAGAGTTGAAGTCTGTGTCACTGGCTAGACCGAGATCTAGGTCAATACCTATGCCTGTTATATATCTCTTCAACACACACATATGCACACATACACACATACACTTTAGGCACATATAAATATCTGATGCCTACATTTGGCCTCCTATGGTTATTCTTGAGAATTTAGACCCATTCGTCCTTTGGATAAATGTTAGCTCAATATTTCTGCTTGCCCTGGATAATGTCAGAGGCCTTGTTTCACCAAGCTGTCTGATGTAGGATTTGTTCCCACCTCCTTTCTCTTTGAACATGGAGTAGTGTGTGTGTGTGTGTGTGTGTGTGTGTGTGTGTGTGTTTAAAATGTTTCATCAGCGCCCAATACTTCTGAGATGGCAGTGAGAATAATTCTTCAATGTCCTCTTTCCTCTCTTTGGTTCTAACATCTCATCACATCAAACAGCTTTTGCTTCAGAGAAGAAATAATAATGAATGACTTAAAATAACCCTGCTGGAGAAAATGAAGGTTTGATTTGAATTGCAGAGGGAATGACTCCTTTTCGGATCTTTCTTCATTTCCTGGAGAAGGCTATCAACCTCTGCTGAATCTGTCAATGTTCAAAGCAGCCAAAAATTTAGAATAACCAAAGTGAAATCATTTATCTACCTGTAGATGTGTCAGACACCTCTCATTATCCTACTCTAGCACCTAAAAAATAATCACTTTGAGTCTTGTAATCCGCAGCATTCCCGTTTTTTACTGTCTTCTCCATCATTTCACAGACCTGAGGCAATGAGATCATTTTTCTCTTATGATTATTGTATGGAAATGCATCAGCCTCCTGGGAGGACCAGAGCAGACCCAAACCCTACAGTGACATCCATTTCAATTGTTCCTTTTAGTAGGAGTCCTGTGAATTTGATCCAATCAATCCACAGACATTTACTGGACATCTGTTCCATATCAGATGATGTCTTCCTGGGCACTAGGGAGACAGCAACAGAAATGAGGAGATGGCATATTACAAGAGAAGGAGCACTTGCTTAGGTCAAGGGACTTGAATTCAAATCCTCCCTCTGACATGACCTGTGCAAGTGATTTAACCTTCTTGGGAATCAGTTTCCTCACTTGTGAAATGAGGGGGTAAACTAGATGACCTCTATGCTCTCTTCCAGCTTTAAATCCATTATTCTCCTAAATGAAATAATCTTCACCCTTGAAGAGTCTACAATAGACCCTAATGTAGTTCTTGGCCCACAGCAAATACTTAAGTGCTTGCTGATAGACTGATTTACAAATCTAAAAGTATACAAAAATAAATATGTGCTCTTTTTGTGGAAGAAGGTACTAACAGCTGAAGGAGGGGGATAAGGATAGGCTTTATGGAGAAAGTGGTACTTGAGCTGAGCTTTGAAGAAAACTAGGAATTCTAAGAGGATAAATAGTAAGGAAGGAATGCATTTCAGGCATGAGATACAGCCTTGGCAAAAGCTTAGAGATGGGAGATGTGGTGTGTGAGAGGAACAAGAAGAACAGCTTGTCCCAGCCAGATCCAATCCAGTCCAGTTCAATCGAGTCCAATCCAATCCAATCCAAAGAGTATTAATTAAGTGCCTACCATTTGCAAGTGAGGCAGCTAGGTAGTGCTGTGCCAAATAGGAGTCAGGCCTGAAATTAGGAAGACTCATCTTCCTGAGTTCAAATTCAACCTCAGACACTTACTAGTTGTGTGACCCTGAGCAAATTATTTAATGCCATTTGCCTCAGTTTCCTCATCTGTGAAATGAAATGGAGAAAAGAATCTTGGCCAGAAAAACCCCAAATGGAGTCACAGACAGTAGGATATAACTGAAATGACTAGGCACAATTTGCAAGGAACTGTGGTAGGTAGCTAACATTTACATCTTTCAGTGTGGTAAACAGTAGGGACACAAAGACAAAGATAAAAACCAGCAAACAAAGAAACCAAAAAACCCTAGTGCCTTTCCTCAAGGAATTAATATTCTATTCGGCGAGATAAAATATATGAACAGATAAGGATGTACTTTGTGGAGGGAGGAGGCGCTCACTAACTAGAAGGATCAGGAGAAATTGCTATAATGTAAGCCCCTTGAGGACAGGCATTGCATTTTTTCTTTGTTCCCTCCCTAGCCCAACACACTGGTTAGCATATGACAAGTGTTTAAAAGTGTTTTTTAAATTGAACTGAATTGAATGTCCAGGGAATTCTCAAACAGAATCAAAACACAGATATGAGGGCATGACAAGGACAGCTTTATCTGTCATGACCTTCCATAATTCTACATGACCAAAAAGAAGAACATGGATGACCCCATTCAGTAGCAACTAAACCCAAATGAGCTCACAACAAATCCCTAATTATCCAAGTAATGCAAAATACTATATATTGACCGGATGGCACAAGTTAACTATAATAAACTTATATAGACCTAATAATTTTCTCAGTAGAATTTCATAGCAAATAGTGAAAGAATTATGTATCATTTAGCTTAGGGGACAAATACAATCAACAAACTGGCCAAGAAGAGTTCAGTCCATGAATCAAAGGACATTGAAAAAAGATACCATTACAAGTGTGAAAAGATTTTTTTTTTGGTGGGATTATACAAAATTGAACAAGCTTTGTTCATCATTGCTGAAATTGACTAACTCTTATGCCTTTTATCAGGAGGTGGATTTTGAGGCTTTCAGCAACCAGGATGCCTGGCTATCTGTTTCAATAATCTGAAAATAGATCTACTCAGGTTTGATTTGCCAGTATATGGTGCCCATATAATGGACGGACCTAGGAATGTGTTTATGGAAAATGTCATTAGGCCACATAGCTATTGAACCTGTACCTCTCCAAATGCTAGCTTGGTTTGACTTTCAAATTGCCCAAAGATGGAGAATAAGCTCATTATGTCTAATCATTCAGTCAACAAGGGTTCATTAAGCACCTACTATGTGCTATTCCCTATAAGGGGTACTGGAGATAAAAAACCAAAAATTAAATAGTCCTGTGTTCTATTGAGGGAGACATCAATCAATCAGCATTTATTAAGCACCTAGGCAACTGAAGATAAAAGGATGAAACAGCTTGCATTCTATGGGGGAGGGTAGGTAGAGGCAGTGTATAAATATATACATACATACATACACATGTATATGTATGCACAGAATAGATACAGAATCAATAGACTGGCAAATACTTAAGTGCTATGTACTATTTACTGTGTTAGCTGTTGGGGATAAAATGCGAGTGTACATTTGCGCAGATCAGCATGTGCAACATATGTGAATATAAGGTAATCTATTAACTACTAGTGTCAGACAGAAGTAGGAAAATTGAGTTGAGAGGTAATAGTTATTGATGCTAGCCTATTAAAATACAGCATGAGAATCCAACAATCGAATGACTATCCCAAGAGAACCATCACGATGCAGTCATCCAATTTTTAATCCACATGTTGACTTGTCTTCATCCCCCTTGACCCCTCCCCTCTGTTCTTAGGAACTGGCTTCACCTTCCCTTTGCCTCCCATCTTTCCTTACACATTCACATTTGACCCAATTTCCCCTCCTATCCCAAGGCTCGACCCAATTCCCTTGCCTTCTCCCCCACAGTTCTGACCCAATTCTCTCATCCTTTCCACAAAGGCTTGACCCAATTTGCCTTCATCCTTCCCCCTGAACTCACAATAAAATTCCCCCTGCTCTTGCCCACACATATGGGGCTGACCTAAATTCCTTCTCTCTCCCCCAATCATTCACACCAATTTCCCCTCCTTTTTTTCATCACCGTAGAGTCAGTGAGCCTCCATTCTCCTATCACTGAGATGATGCAATCCCTCTCTCTATAAATATAGAATGTCTGCGCGCGCGCGTGTGTGTGTGTATGAACAACCAGATCAGCCTCAACATAGCTTCTCTTTCCTCCCAAGTACATTAAGTTGACCTGACCTGCTTCTCCTGCTTCATAAGCCAAACCCAAATCATTGGTCCTTCTTTCCCTACCCTCACCTTCCCCAAGGATACAGGAAGCTCTCATGACTGCAGCACCCACCTCCACCACCTGGGTCAACATTCTCAATTAGTGTTATTGGTGCCATCAAGATTGAGCAATTGGCTGTGGCACCTGGCATGGCCCAAGGAAACTCTCCAGCTGTCCATGCCTTAATCAGAGTCACTTGTTAAATTATTTCTAAGGAAATAACTTTGCTGTTAGAAGATGATTTCATTCAAGTAATGCATGGCAGTGGGATATAGCAGAAGAGGCTCTGGTCCGGGACAGAGGAAGATCTCAGTTCAAATTCTGGTCCAGACCATAGTTGCCCTGTGTCTTTGACCAAGTCACTTAAGCTCTCTGAGACTTAATTTCTTCATCTCTAAAATAGGGATGACAATAGACCAGACCTCACAGGATTACTATGATACTCCAGTAGGATAATGTATGTAAAGCTCTGTGCAAATCTTGAGAACTGGGAGTTATGTCGATAATGATGTCACGGAAGTTTTCTATCAGAGAATGAAGGAAATGGGAACAGGGTTAGAAGGAAGGATTCAACTTCTGGGCATATACTCCAAAGAGGTCAAAGTTTCCCACCTCTCAAAATATCAGCACTTTTTGTAGGAGAAAAGGACTGGAAACAAAGGGCACAGCCACTGATAAGGGGGAGAGCTAAGCAAATTGGGTGTACAAATGCAATGGAGTATCACTGGGATATAAGAAAAAAATGGGAATGATGAATACAGACACTTCTATGAATGGATACAAAGTGAAGTAAGTAAACAGTATCAGAAACAGCGAAAGGAGAATGGCGAGTCCCTGGCTCCTCTGCTCTGTGCTGATGAAAAAGGAGGGGCAAGTGATATGAACGCTTGGTAGAGAGAGAAGGAATTTAGATCAGCCCCATATGTATGGGCAAGAGCAGGAGGATTTAATTGTGATGTCTGCAGTGATGTAGCTCGAAATGAAAACTGTGGAGACCCGAGTACTGTGTAATTGTCAGGACCAAGCTGGAAAACTCACTTCCCTGTCGTCTTCACAGCGGGGGAGCCATGGGTGTGGAACACTGTGTATACTACTAGGCTGAGCTGATGTGGTGGCTGGTTTTGCTGAACTGCTCGCTCCTTTCCCATTTTCTCTTTTAGTATTTGTAGCAAGGCATATTTTTTCTGGGTAGGAAAAGAGGATGGATATATTTAGAAATGAAGGTGAAATAAAAAAAAGATATCAATAATGATAATAAAAGAGTCATGGGAACATAGCATGTCCCTTCCTGGGTCAATGCGACTCCTTAGAAGGTCAGAGGAAACTGCTCTGTGGACTGTTTGTTCTTGGTCTATCCCTATTTAGAGGATAAATTAGTTTCAATTACCACAAATGGTTTTATTTGTCCATGAGGAAGCAGGCTGCAGCCATCAACTCATTTCATCTATGCCACTAAATGATCACCAAATGGATGATAGAAGCCCAGAGTCTCACAGCTGGAAAGGACTTCATCAGGCATCTAGGCCAGTACTGGATGAACAAGAATTCTCTCAAACATCCTCTTCAAGCAGTCATGCAGTTTTTCTTTGCAGATCTCTGGTGCTGGGGGGCTCACCTTCTGAGGCTAATCTATTTCTCTTGGGGACCACTCTCATGGTTAGGAAAATTATCTGAATGTATGGAGGAGCTGTGATTTTGTCAGGAGAGAAGCCATTCACTCACGGAGATTGTTGGGAGGTCTGAGGAAGGTGCTTGGGTCACACAAGGTGATAGTACAGTCCCCTCCCTTGCTTCCTAAGTAATCTTTTTTTCTCATCATACACACCTTTATGTCCAATCTTCCGCTCTTTCTTAAATAATACTAGTTACAGCATTTGCCTTTTGATTTCCTCTTTCCTTTTTCCTCCCTCTCACCTGTTCATTTGCAGACTATTCCTTTGTAAACAAAGAAGATAAAGAATAGAAACTTTGCATCATGGCTCCCCAAAGCAAAGAATAGTGGTTTTGCAGACAGTGCCTATGTGGTGGCTGTGATAGCTACTGACCTGGCTACTGACCTGACTACTGACCTGGACGAATCATTTCTCTTCTCTGAAACTTAGCTGTCGCATTTGTAAAACTGGGAGAGTAATATCTCTGTTGGAGATGCAACACAGTGAGTGAATGAGGTGTGTCTGAAGTACCAGGTGAGCATAAGCTATTTTTGACTTAGTATTTTACCTGTTTCCAAGAAAAAAGCTAGTGGCAAGAGATGCATTTCTCATTCTTTTTTTGGGTGCTTTCCTCTCTCTCTGGTCCCTTCATTTCTGCTTCTTGCCCGTTTTGCTTGGCACAGTGAGAAGCAGAGGACCTGGATTCTAATCTCTGTTCTACTAATTATTATCTGTGTGACCTTGGACCAGTCTCTTAGCCTCTCTGAACTTCAGTTTCCTCATCTGTAAAATGAAGGAATTGAATCCAGTAATCTCTAAAGTCCCCTCCTCCTTCAAATTCATATACTTACGATTTTTCCAATGAACACCTACTTGTTTTTATCAGCAAGGTCTATCAGTAACTTCAACATCTCCGTGTTTCAGAAAGTCCTGATTGAAAGACACTTTTGAAAGACCTATCCAAAGAGTATTATAATGTATAGCTGCACAATAGTGGAGAAATGTCAAAACTTTTGTTGTTTTCCAGTCATATTCAACTCTTTGTGATCCCATTTGGGATTTTCTTTACAATGATACTAGAGTGTTTTGCTCTTTCCTTCTCCAACTCATTTTATAGATGAGGAAACTGAGGCAAACAGGGTGAAGTGACTTGCCCAGGGTCACATGGCTGGTAAATGCCTGAGGCTGGATTTGAACTCAGGTCTTCCTGACTCTAGGCCCAATGGTCACAACTACATATCTGGTACCACAGTTGGGGAAGAGCAGCTAAATTATTTTAGCTTTATGTAGGTATTTAATAAATGCTTGCTGATGGATTGAGTGATTGGTTTGCCCCAGGGAAGGGTGAGTGTTGACTGGAAGCAACGGGTGAAAATTGTTGAAAGTAGATTTTGACTTGACATCAACTCACTGGTAAATCCACCAAAGAAGTATTGACAGTTTACTATATGCTAGACTCTATACATAACTTTGGAGACAGAAAGAAAAAAAGCTAAAACAATCCCTGCTTCTGGGGAGCTTACATTCAACCAAGGAAGCTTCCTCATAATCACAGCTGCCTAATGAGGGCCTTGGTTGGCCTTGGATGCCCAGTCATGGGACATTTTCAAGCAGAGGCTGGCTAGCCACCCATCAGGGATGCCATAGAACATGTCAGTGAGTACCATGTGGCCTATGACATTCCCCAGGGTAACCTGAACCAGATTAAAATGTAGTAGGGAAATATTTAACAAAACAAATGAAAATAAAATACAGATAATATTATATTTTAAAGCTAAGTCAATATATGGCCCACAGGTATACTTATGTATGGAGTAGCGGTCCTCATCTCCATTTGCGGACAGCTAGGTGGTGCAGTGAATAGAGCACCGGTCTTGGAGTCAAGAAGACTCATCTTTCTGAGTTCAAATCTGGCCTCAGATACCTGAGGCCAGTCACTGAACTGTATTTGCCTCAGTTTCTTCAACTGTAAAATGAGCTGGAGAAGGAAATGGCAAACCATTCCAGTATCTTTGCCAAGAAAACCCCAAAATAAGGTCAGAAAGAATCAGATGTGACTGAAAAATGATTAACCAACGATAAATAGTATGTGTAAACCCTGTCCTAGGCACTGGGAATGAAGAGAGGAGGTGGGATTTCTCTAAGTTTAAATAGCTAATAAAGACCTAGGGCTTCTGTTCAATTCTATCCAATTCAAAGCATTTAATAAATGTCTGCTGTATATTGAACTGCTAGGCAAAGATAAAAGCAAAACTATTGCTTCTCATAAGGAGATAGATGATGCTCTATGAGGTGGTGACAACATGAATAGAGGTAACTAGACGTGCCAAAAGAACTTCAGGGGCCAGGAACCTGAGGCCCTGTCCTATTGATGCCAAGCCCAACACTCCTGCCATTACTCCACAGCTGTTTGAGGGCTGTTTGCTGGTATGGAGCCTTAAGCCTTGCTGGGAGGAAGAACATTAGATGAATTCAATAAAATAACAAATGTTTGATTGATCGCCTCAATGCTGATGATAACAACATGATTATTTTGGACAAATAATTGCCAAATATATAAAATCAAATAGGAGGATTATAATAATGTTGCTGTAATTGCATTATAAATCAGTGGGCAGTTCCAGGGGCTAATTGGGTTGGGAGAGTGTATTAGCTTATTATTGATACTCAATAACCCAGTTATTTCAAATACAACAATGACAGTGATGCTAATGACAATAAATATCCCAGCCTCCAGAGGCCATTTCCCTCATCTTGGAGTTGGGGCAGAGATCTGAGTCGTCCTATCTGTTTGGCTGTTTTGGGGCCATGGAATCACTCTTCTGTTTTGTTCTGCTGTTTCCCCTTCTTAGACCCCCTGGTTGCCTCCTGCATTCCACTGGCCTTATCATAGGATTTTGGGGGCTGCTTTAGGCTCACTGGCTCCAGAAGGCTCAGTCTCTTCCAACGGACACCATATTATAATCTTTACCCTTTTCTTGCTACTGATTGTCCTTCCCCTTCCTGCTCTGGGGATGAGTAATGGCTGTTGCCATTCACTGGGCCCATGCAAATAGTAAAGTCTGTAATTTTCACTTGCAGAGCCACTGATTAACACCTAGAATTAACATATCTCCTTAAGAAGGCCTGGAGTCTTTCTACTATTTCAGCAACAGACTGGCAGCCTCCTGAGCCTCTCATCTTCAGACTTTCCCTCTGGAGCTTAGCTACAAGCAGCCCTCGAAGTAAGCATCCTCCTCCCTTCAGAGATGGCCTGAGTGAAGAACTAGCAAGCAGCCTGTCTAAGTGGTAGAAGGAAGACCAAACAGAGAGATGAAAAGCTCTTATACCCCTCTCTGGCTACCTCTAGATCTCAGGTCTGAGATAATCTCTCTTAGGCCTGAGTATTACAGTGTTCCAGATCCTTCGCATCGCCGTCATTATTGTATTTATTTTCCTCCTTCACTTGTTCTCTCAATGAAAGCATGGTCTTTACTCAGAAATCAAGCTTCTTTCTGGGAAGTGCCTCTTTATTTTGAGGAGGGACTGTCCCTTCATATTTGAAAGGCTCAGGGTGTATGTGCTTGGTGGGGTAGGGTGGGGCCAGGAACCTCCAGGAGATGGAGAGGAAAGAAAAAAAATTCCCCTAACCTATGACCATCATTGATCCTCATTGGGAAAAGGACTCAGAAGGTCATCTAATTCTCTCATTTCACAGGTGGGGAAACTGAGGTTCTGGAGTGAATTGACCAATATTATTCATATACTAAGTAGCAGAGTCAGAGTTTCAACCAGGTCCTCTAGGGGTCTATTGGGAGATGGGATATCTCTCCAAAACCCTATAGGAAGAGAAAGGGGAAATTTCTCCAGCTCAAGCTGATTTAATTTATAAAGTAAGAAATAGGTTGAGTGACAGATACAGTGGAAAGAGAACTATCTCTGGAATTGGAAAGCCTGGGTTCAGCTCTTTTTCTGATGGTTGGTACCTGTGCGATCTTGGATAAGTCCCTAAGTATCTCTAGGTCTTAGTTTTCCCATTTGTAAAATAAAGGGTTTGGGCTGAATGGTCTCAGAGGTCTCTTCCAGTTCAAATCCATGATCTTGTAAAGAATAAATCTGTCTCTAGAAAATCTTTTGTTCCTTTCTAAATAGGGGACAGAACCCTGAAAGCTTCCCCATTGATTCTCTATCCCTGAATGTTTCTTTCAAATCTCTTTCTACTCCCATTCTGCAGAATGAAATTTTCTCCCTTGTTCTCACAATACACCTTTTCTTTCGCTCAGTCTTTATAGCTTGAAACAGGCAAGAGGTGATGGGAGGGATAAGTTCCAATCGCTTGTCTCTGACCAATATTGGATGGTGGTTTAAACTCATTAGTATCTTAAAGAATCTCTCGTGGAAGTGGCTGATTCTAGGGAAAAATCCATTGGTCTCTAGGGCTATTGTGGTTACAAGGAACTCTTTATTTCTTTTTGGCCCAGCTTCACAATTCCTCCTCTGCCCTCTTTCCTGGACACATGTTTCTCCAGCCCTGTCTTCTCCCTCTGTGCTCCATTTTCTTAGCCATTTATCTTTCAGTATTTGGGGAGATGTGGGTGTGGGGGAGCACTATCTCTCCTTGCATAGGGAAGGGACAGGCACCTCCCTGTATTCTGCCACTCTCAGTCCAACTGTCATAGTGCCTTGGGGCTCCAGTCATCCATCTGCTTTGTTAAGGGGCTGCCCTGTACACCTGTTTCGCCAGATCCCTTGAATATTCTCTTCTTCTTCTCTCTCTTCTACCTGATTCTTATTCCGAGAGAGCTTCTGCTTTCTGTCACCTTGATGTCCACCTCTGACCCCTATCCTCCCAAAGACTGAGAAGCTGTAATGATATTTTTTCATCACTTGTCCCCCCCTCCTGTCCTGGTTTGCATCTGTCCTTCCTTCCCCTTGTCAGTTTCACCTGTTCTATTTCTGGTCACTTTCTTATGTGACCATGGAGCCCTTGAGTGAGTTGGTCTTAGAATGGTCAATCTTGAACTGACAGGGGAAACAGATTTCATCTAATCCAGCCACCTCATTTACAGAAACATGGTGTGTGGTGCAGTGGAGTGGGCTGCTAGATTTGGAGCCAGAAACATTTGAGTTCCAATCCTACCTCAGACACTGGTTTTACAGTCTTGGGTAAATTATTTCTCTACTCTGAGCTTCAGCTTTCTCCCTTGAAAAATGAGGACTTTGGAGTCAGCCCCTAAGGACCTGCTGGAATAGATGCTCTTAATTTTTTTTGTGTCTTGGACCACTTTTGTCAGTCTGGTGAAGCTTTTGGGGGCCCTTGTTAGAATAATATTTTTAAATACATAAAATAAAACACAAAGGATTATAAAGGAAACCAGTTATATTGAAATAGTTAGAAATATGATACATAAATCATATATGATATGTATCACATACAATATATGAATATATATTAAACTTGTGTATTTTATACATCATATATGCATATATATTTATATATAAATCTATATCTGTGTGTGTATGTAATCACAGAGTTAAAGTTAAGAACTTCATTTCTGGATTGAGGAGCCTATCTAGAAGCCTCTATATGGCTCAGTGGGAAGAGTTCTGGCACTAGAATCAGGAAAACCTGAATTCAAATGCCACTTCAGACACTTCCTAGCTGTGTGACCCTGGGCAACTCACTTAACCTCTGTCTGCCTCAGTTTCCTCAACTATAAAATGGGGATAATAAGAGCACTATCTTCCAGGGTTGTTGTGACAATTACAAATTAGATAGTATTTGCAGTGCCTGAAACAGAGTAGACACAATAGAAACTCTTGTTTCCTCCTTTCCTTCCTATTTGTGGTACTCTAGGCAAGTTCATTTGCAGGGCCTCCTTATATCTGTAAAAGGGTGGCCTATGAAATCTCTTCTAACTATAGATCTATAACATCTGAAATCCTTTCTAGCTCTGAATCTATAATCCTAGGAGGAAACCAAGGTCCTGAGGGGTTCTGATTTGCCTAAGGTCTTATAAACTCTGGTAAGTGCCAGGGTTAGAATTTGAACCCATACTTTCTGATCCTAAATCCAACATTCCTTCCTCTTTACTCTATGTCACCTGGTTACTCAGCATTACCAAAGAGTTGGAAGGGGCTTCAGAAGGCATTGAACCCAGCCTAAACTTGACCCCAATCTCTTCTGCAACATCCCAGAAAGTGCTTGGTCATGTCAACTCACACTCCTACCCTCTCCCAGCACTGGGATTCTTAGAAATGGGCCAATAACTTCACTGCAGTGTTTTTGGGGATATGCTCTTTTATCAACTCTCTAGTTCTACAAGGAGAGTTTCCGAACTTCCATACTGAGGTCAGAAAAGCCCGAGTCCTTTCTGATCCTTTATGTCAGCTACTCCACTGGGGTTTTCTGTCACCTGGGCTGACATATAAATGGATTTCTCTTTGCACCTTGCAGACAGGAAACTGAAGCAAAAGCAGCTGAAACAGATGCTCTCTTTGAACTCTTCTGTCAAAGACTGAGCTGCTCAGCAGATTTCTGCCACCACCCTGCACCCCCTGCTCAGATTTCCCAACCCCCCATAATCTCCCACTCTCTACCCCTGAATCCAGAAGTCCCAATGGACACAACACTGCTCTTGGTATCAAACATTATGTCAAGAAACTCCATTAACAAGATAGTCTCCACTCAACCTATTCCCCTCTGTCCTCTGCAGTCATGGCTTTTGGCCTTAGGTCTTCAATTAGGTCTAAGATCCTCATTTTCTGCTTCTACCCCCCTCCTTTATCCACTCTGACTTCTCCACACAGCCCTCTATAAAGCTCAGGCTGACTGACTCAGTACCCTCCGTTACTGAATATCATCCTTGATCACAGGAGACAACTAGGTCAGTTTGCTTCTCTAGGCAGTGTGGTGGGGTAGACTGAATGTTTGGGCTGTGAGTCAGAACCACCCAAGTACAAATCCGTTCAGTCAGTCAGTCAATCAACAGGCATTTATCGATTGTTCCTAATTTTGGGCCAGGAACAGGGTATGCAAAGAAAGGCAAAAAATGTCTTCTTGCTTTCAAGGGGATAACATGTAAATCACTAAATAAATGCACAACATTTACTGAGCAGATTAAGATGATCTGAAAGGGAAATGCATTAGTACCTGGTGGGTCAGAGGAAGGGAGAGAAACTCAAGGAGATGGGACTTCTGCAGAAGGTGAGATTTGAGGTGCCTTTAAGAAAACCCAGGAAACTAAGGGACCGGAGAGCCAGTGCAGAGACAGGAGACATTGGATTGTGAGTGCGCAAAGTCACAAACCCTCTGAATCTTTGCTCTTATGTAATATTAGTAGGAACAGTGGTTGGATTGTATGGTCGCCAATAGCTCTAAATCAATAATTATCTGTCACTGAGATCACAGCCTTATGAGAGTGGGCTTTACCTCTCCACCCCACTTTGGTTTTTAGCTAAAATTTTTTTTAAAGAGTTATAAGAACTTTCCCTCTCTGGGCCTCACTTGCCTCACCTGTAAACTGAGGGTACTGGACTGAGTGGCACAGTGGGGAAGAGCACTGGAAGACCTGGGTTCAAATTCTGCCTCTTCTTTTTACTATCTCTTGGATCCTGGGTAAGTCATTCACCTTCTAAGGGTTTCACTTTCCTCAAGTGCAAAACGAGGGAGAAGGATTGGCTGATATCCAAGGTCCCTTCCTACTGTAAATATACGCACTATGATATGGGTCAGAGGACTCTGGTTTGCATCCTAGCTGTAGCTATCACAGACAAGTGATTTTACCTCTCTGGGCTCCAGTTTCCCCACCTCCAAAGTGAAGGGAATACACCATAAAATCTCTGAGTGCCCTTCCACTCTAAATACCATGATAGCAATCCATTTTGCTCCCTTCCCAAGAAAATCCTCTTCACTCTATCCAAACTTTCAGCTCCTAGGGGAAGACTGGTGACTTGTGAGTCAGAAGTCGAGGATTCTACCAGTTATGTGACTCTTGGCCAACCACATCCCTTATCTGGTTCTTAGTTTTCTCATCTGTAAAATGAAGGGGTCATATTTCTGAGCTTTGACATGGAATGTCCCACTCGGTTCTCATATTCCATAGTCTAAGCTTCCTCCCAGCTCTGACACTCCGCGCTCTAAGCTCCCTCCCAGCTCTGACACTCCATGCTCTAAGCTCCCTCCCAGCTTTGACATTCGATGTTCTAAACTCTTTAAGTTCCTTGGGAACAAATATTGCAGCTGCTCATTTACTGCCAATTGAGAGTGCCTAGAACAGTGTCAGACAAGGTTTTGACTTAACGACTTGGATGATGAGAGGCATAGTTATAACTAATGAACCAAACACATTTATTAAGCACCTAATATGTGCCAGCTACCATGCTGTGTAGTGGAGATACAAAAATGAGACAGCACCTCCCATCAAGGAGTTTAAATTCTTTAATGAACAAATTTCTTCATTCAACTTTCTCTTTTCCAATATTCCCCTGCCTTTACCCCACACTTAAGCCAAACCAGTTTCCTTGTTGTTCTCTGTCCAATCCTTCCCACTTCGGCACCTTTGCTAGAAGCTGTTTCTCATGCCCCGCTTCTCTCATTCCAACTTCACCAGTTGGAATCTGACATACTCATTCTGTAAGGCTCAGGTCAAAGTCTACCTCTTCCCAGAAATCTGTAATCTGCATCGAACTGATCAAATAACTCCCATAGTTGTTGTAAGGATCTACTGAGATGATAATTAAAAAGCACTCCATACGACAAGCACCAAGTAGGTACTTTAAAATGCTTCCCCCCCTTCTCCTCAAATCCTCATAGTTTTTTCTAACTCTTATGCATAATTACTACTTTGTAGGATCTGTACTTGAGTGCACATCTATTTACCTGCATCTCCCACCTTACTGCCTTTGCACTGACCACCTGCAGGCCTGGAATGCTCCCCACCAACTGCTTGGCTCTCTCCACAACTCTCATGATTCATTTAGATTCATTTTGTATCGATGTATGTTCAAACTTGCTCCTGATAGAATGTAACTTCTTTTTGAGTAGGGACTGTTTCATTCTTTGTCTTTGTATTCTTAGCACCCAGCATTGTACCTGGCACACAGTAGGTGAAAAATAAATCCTAACTGACTGTTAATGTATGGTGATGAATAAATGCTTACTGGCTGACTGCTAGCATGTTGGCTTCCTGAGGAAAGGTCTATGTTTTGATCCTTGGATGCTGACACTATTTCTCCTTAGCACTTGGATTGGGGGCCTTGCACATAGTAGGTTCACAGCTGATGGTGGTAGGACTGTATTGTATGATGATGGTCTGATTGTATTGAGGGCTGCTTTCTGGTCAGATGTACAAAGCTTAGCTCTAAATAGTATGTACTAAATTCTTCCATGAAATGTGTCCTTGCAGAAGAAAAGAGGTATCTTTTCTTCAGCATAATGAAAAACTGTTTTGTCATGCTTCATTTTTTGTCTGAGAGGTGGCATGCCAGAAGTGCTACATTTGGGAGGCCTGAATTTGAATGCTGCTTCTGACACTTAGAGTCTCAGAACTCTAGAACAGGGACCCATAACCTTTTCTAGACCCTTCTGGACAGTCAGACAGTCAGACTGGTGAAACCTAAGGGTCTTTTCTTAGAATCATGCTTTTAAATGCAAAAAATGAAAAGAGGATTTCAAAGGAAACCAAATATATTGAAATATAATAATCAAAAATCTTTAAAAAAGGATTAAAGTAAGAGGGAGTCAATGAGGTCATGTAGCCTTCTCCTTTCATTTTATAGATGAGAGACCTCAGACCCCAGGAAGTGAAGGTCTGGTGAAGGTCACACATGTGATCAAAGGCCAGAGGTGGGATTTTAACTCAGTTTCTTTGACTGCAGTCACCCTGCCCTTTCTACCACCCCTCGATGCCTGCTGCTCTGGGAGCCTGTGTTTTAAGTCAATTTCCAAAGTAAGAACCTACTATGGAGTTAGGCACTGGGCTAGGGGCTGGGGATATGAGTACAAAAATGGCAGTGGTCCTCTCCCGGAGAAATAGCATGTATATTAGTAAGTCAATATTTAGTGATACATATGGATATATATGTATATACATATCATATAGACACTATCTCTTACATTCTTTATTTCCTTCCTCCTTATCTCTCATTTCTCCTGTCTTTTCTCACCCTAACAATTATCTATTTCCCTTCATCTATCTATGTTATCTATCTATGCATCTATCTATCTATGTCTGTTTATCTGCCTGACTGTCTATTTGTCTATTTCAGTCAACCAATCAATTATCTACCTACCTATCTGTCTATCTGCCTGCCAGTTTCAGTCAATCAATCATCCATCCATCTATCCATCTTTCCACTATTTCTCTTTTCTATCTATCTATCTATCTATCTATCTATCTATCTATCTATCTATCTATCTATCTATCTATCTACCATCTCAGTTAGTTTATCTGTATGGCTATACCTGCTATTTTATCACTATAGGGAGCTCTGGATAAGACATTTTCTCTACAAATGTAATTCTGATACTTTCTGTGTCATTTATAGTCAGAGAGCTAAAATGACTTGCCCATGGTACACACCAGTGTGACTCAGTGGAGAGAGTCATAGTCAGGAAGCTGTGGGGTCAACTTGCCTCTGACAAATACAGAATGTGTATAAGGTAATTTGGGAGTGAGGTATCAATAATTGGAGGGATCAGGAAAGGCCTTATGTTGGAAGCTTTCTCAGTTGGCTCATTTGTGAAATGGAGATACCTGTAGTGCTCCCTCCGATGAGGTAATGCATGCGAGCATTGGTGGTTTTTATTTATTATATTTGGCAGAACTTGTAGGTTGTGGTTTTAAACTCTCTAGGATTTAGAACCTGAAGAAATCTAGAGACTGTGAGTCCAAACCCCTTCTTTTTACACGAAGAGTAACTAAGTTTGAAGCAGGAAAGTGACTTGTCAAAAGGTACACACTCTATGCTAGAGCCAGAGTTGGGGCTGAAATCACCTGACTCTACCCAAAACAACAAGACTTTTCTGCATCTTTTCTTTGAGTCCAAAGACTCACTGCCTCCAGCTCGGCTCTTACGAGGCCACTCCAGGGAGTTCTCAAAGAAATGTATTTATAGATTTTGGGGTAAGGGAAGTCCATAGACTGCAGAAGTGGAAGAGATGTAACAAACTGTCTAATCCAATCCCCTTCATTTTACAGAAGAGGAAACAAAGACCTAGGGAAGGAAAAGACTTGCCCAAGGCCACACAGAAAGTAAATAGAAGTTTGCTTAGAACTAACATTAGGATTATGTTTATGAAGGCTTCATTTTACTTTATTTTTATTTTAAAAAATGTTTCTAATCATCAACCTGTTCCAACACAAGAAATGTTTCCCTTAGTTTCTTATTCATTTATAAAGTTTTTTTTAACTCTCACATCAGGCTCAGGAGATAATTTGGTTATATTATCGTTGATAGAACTTGGACTAAAACCCAGCCCTTCTCCCCCAGTAGTTTTGTTACTTACACCTAGGCCTTCTGATTGTAAATCTAGCCCTCTCTCTACCCTGTTATGTTGTCTAGCTCTGAGAGTTCACAAACTGTTGAAACAGGAGTCAGGAAGTGCCCATTTTCACACTCATCCCTTTTATGATCTTACTTTAAATATGGAGAGATGGAGCCTTGAACTTGTGAGGGAAATTCAGTTCAATTCAATTCAAAAACCATCTAAATGCCCTCCAGCCTCCCAAAGTTGTGCTAGTCAATAGTAACAACAGACTTTCTCCAAATGCAAGACACTTGTAAATCTTATATGCATTATTGACATCACTTTCTTAAGTCTAGAAATCAACAAAACAGAAATCAAGTCCTGATTTGTAGTGTTTGCTTATTTCCAAGGTATAAATTCTCACAATAAAAGTTTAACCATCAGCCCTACAACACAGCTTTGTTCCTCACTGCTTAGAATCCCCAGTTTTCCTGAAGGCTCACCTAGAGCCTTACCTTCTGCATGGAGACATCCCCAAAGCACAGAAACTGCTAAGCCCTCTCCCTCCTCTCCCATCAATGATCTTGTATTGGTTTCATCTCTCAAGTTCATAGATAGGAGCTACTTGAGGGCAGAGACTCTTTCATTTTTGTCTTTGGATCTCTAGTGCCTAGTATACAGTGGGTGATTAATAAATGTTTGTTGATGCACTATGTACCAGGCATTGAGCAAGTCAATGAAGAATATTGTTAAAAAGTAGTAGACAACTTGGGTGAGGGTAGGAGAAAAAAGAGGACAGGAGAAATTTAAAATAGGGTAGGGGGGTGGTTTGGGGGATAGTTATAAAGCTGAGAAAATGAAAAGGGGATTAGTAGAACCATAATTAATCTGCTTTCCCATTTCCCATATCTTCCCCAATCATCGTGCATATATTTTGTTTATAACCTGCATTCTCTGATCTGCAAACATGTATTAGAGTTAGAATTGAAGGTTCAACTTCATTGAATGAAGGCGTGTGCAGTCTCTCCAAGAGAAGATGACCCATTCCCAGGAGAGTCTTTTTCCTCTCCTCTTACCCTCAGAAAGGAGCTTGGGAGGGAAGTCAGACCCAAGGGAAGGATGCCATAGTGGTAGGATCTTGTAGGCAGAAACCAGAGGAAGTTGTACCTACTTCTCCTGAAGACTGTAAGGTGAGATAGAAGGACTGGGGTTGCTGAGAGGAGAAAGCACAGTAAAAAAGTACCCCACCCCCAATGTACATCATGTGAGCATCTTCGGTCAAAGTCCTATTCACCCCAGTCTCCTTATAGCTCTGGAGGGAAGACATCCCAATATGGAGATTTATGAGAAGGAGAACAAAGGCACTTGGCACGTGGTGTGGCTGTACACAGGAAAAGGGGTCAATAGTTATTTAGTCAGCCTGCAAAGAGAAAGTGCATCATGGCTAAGGAAGACGATAATTTCCCCCACAATGAGGTCTCAGCCAGTGCACCTGGGGTTCTGGGCATAGTTCTTGGCACTCGGATTAGCAGCTGACAGGCTGCACACAAAGTTGAAGGAGATCAGAAGCTAGTGAATCGCGTGTCAGTAGGGACTTTTTAAATGAGGAGTGGGGCTCCATACAGCGAAAAGAACAATGGACTAAGAGTTAAAGGACTGATGTCTAAATTGGATGCTGCCAGTCTCTACTTGTGGGCAGTCATTTGACCTCCCTGGGCCTTAGTTTCCTCTTCTGCAAAATGACAAGATTGGACTTAATGACCTCTGAAGTCCCTTGTACTCTACAACTAGGATTCTGTGAGCCTCTGATGAAGGGATAGGATTACTAAATCTGTCTGTCCACCTAGACCAAACAATAAGTATAGAAATTGAGATATAAATGTATTTCTTCTAGGGAGGGAGTGGAAGGAGATTGGAGTCATGCATAAGTATGTGAAGGGCATAGCAACAGGAATGTGGACATCTCCACTTCCTAAGCAGTTGTGTGTGTGTGTGTGTGTGTGTGTGTGTGTGTGTGTGTGTGGCCTTGACTGTCAATGGGATTATGCTTCAAAGTGAGGGATTGAGGAGGGATTTTTAAAGAGTAGAATTAGAGGCTCATAAAATGAAGGGATCCCCTAAAACATCTAGTGACTAGTCTCTCTAATTTTACAGAGAAGGAAACTGAGACCCAGGGGGGGGTTAAATGGTTTGCCTCAGATTACACAGTGATAGAGTTGGGCTCAAATCCCTTAGATCAGTGGTTTAAAACAAAACACCTTTAATTATATTTAATTTACAAATTAAATATATTCAGCCAGACGTTGAAGTGGCCTACCCCTGGGGAGTTAGAGCGCCTGGATTCAAATTACACCTTTGATGTTTACTACCTGTGTGACATTGGGCTACTCATTTAACTTTTGTGAGACTCAGTTTCTTCATCTGTAAAATGGGAAGGCATAAATTCTGAGGAATCTTTCATATCTAGATTTATGGTCCTTTAGGATCTGCCACTTACTGCCTAAGGGACCTTGGGGTAAATAATTTCATTTCTCTTAGCCTCAGTTTCTCTATGTGTGTGGATCAAATGAAATAATACAAAGCACTGTAAAACTTTAAAACTATGTATAAAACTAGTTATTTGTTGTTATTAATATTCCTTCATTTTATAGATGAGAAAATGGAATCCCAGAGGGGTTAAATAATTTCCCGAAGAGTCACACAGCTAGTAAGGGACCAAAGTTGTCTCCTCTGACACCCAGATGCCTCAAGATGAGCCTTAGGGCTCACCCTTCCAGTCCTGATGTACTATGACACATCAGTAATACCTCCAGGGACTGTTGATCAATGGTAGCTCATGCTCATTCAGTCTCTGTCACTATCCAGGTGGAATCAAGTTAAAAGTTCATTAAGGTCAGGTTCAAAAGGAGGAATGGGAATAAGAAAATGAGAACAAGCAGCCTGAAATGAGGTCCCTGAGGGAAGAAGTCATTTTGCTTTAGTTGTTGGGCATTATAGTACTTCGAAGGTGGAAGGGACTTCAGAATTTCTCTACTTTGCACTTCTCCTCTCACCCCTACCACTCCATAGCCTGCAAGTATTAAACCTTTCTCCATATCCCTGACAAAGTGGCTACCCAGCCTGCAGTTGCGATCCTCCAATCTCCGGGACCTTAATACTTCCACATCCATTATAAAGTGATGGAGCTGAAACATGTCCTAGAGGTGATCCAATCCAACCTCCCTGTTTTACTAATAAAGTGAGACTCAGAATGCCAACAGATTTGCTCCCAGCTTGTCTGTTGCAGACCCAGGTTCCTGGTCTAGTGCCCTTCTCACTCTGATACACAGTTACATCTCATCTGGTGTAATGTAAACTTGAGAAAAGGACACAGCATGATGCAGGGAATGGAGAGGGGGCCTTGAAGCTAAGAAGATTTGAGCAAAGTTTTGCCTCTGATTGCCACTGGCTATATGACTCTGGACAAGTCATTTAATCTCCAAGCAGCTTCTAAGAATATGAGTTTAGAGGAGGTGCTGACCTGTATCGGCAGGGGGAGTTTCACTGCCTCAGAATGCCCTAGATCAATGAGATCTCAGGACCAACTTTATCCTTGAGAGCAGTAATATTTCATTTTTTGTCTGTGTCACCTGGCAGATCATAGGCATTTAATAATGGCTGGCTAAATAATTATTTATTTTTAAATAAACGAATGAATGAATGTGTGCATGAATCTGTGTACATGTTTTCTGTTCCCTATTTCCATCCTCAACCAATAGATTGAAAGTTCCTTAAAGGGAAGGATTGTTTCATTGTTTTGCTCTTTGCATCATCAGTGCTTAGTGCAGTGTTTGGCATATAGTAGGGGCTTTGTAGTTGGCTGCTAAGTGATTACCTTGCAGAAATATGGGCATGCATCTTGCTTGGGATCTGAACCACCAATCCCTGGCTAGACAAGGTAGAGAATCTCTAAGCTGGAAGGGACCTTAGATGAAATCTAGTTTAATCCTTACATGTACACCTCCCCCTGCTCTGCCCCCAGGTAGCATCCCTCATTAGTGGTTTCCTATCCCTCAATAGGAAACCTCCATTATTGGAACAGAACCTGCTAACTTCCCATCTCCTTCAGGACTTGACAGCTGCCCTGGGTCTCCCAATGCTCAGTGTGTGGTAGTTCTATCCACAAATAGCCCTTGCATATAAAAATCTCCTTCCTTTCTCTTGATGCATGAAAAAAAATCATGCCTTTTCTGCCCCAAAGAGAAAGAAGGAGACTTTCCCTTTGACTTCAATATTAAACCCACAGTCTGTTCTTTCTCTAGTCATTAGTCACTGGCTAACAGCCTTTAAGATCTGGTTATTCTAATTATTTGTCAGCAAAATCTTATGATGATATCTGGCCCTAGTGGGTTTTATGAATTAAAAAAATGCATACACACATATACACATGCATGTGAACACACATGTATATATTAAGTGTATTGAATAACACACCCATGTTTTTATGTCTCAAGATGCCAGATGAGAAAGTTGATGTGGCCCTGATAGATTCTCCTGCAAGTCAAGTAGTTTTGTTGTTCCATTAAGGGACAGAATTAAGGAATGGGAGCATCCAGGAATGGAGAATAGTTGTGCCTGGATCAAATCTTTTTAACAGCCTTGAGATGATGATGAGGGTGACTTTCTTTCTGAATCCCCTCCTGAGTTACTTAGGTTCCCCTTCTCCCCCTCCTGATATTGGATCAAATGAAATAATGCATTTAAAAGGTTCAGTAACACTAACACAACATGCATGTTGTATTAACTCATCATAACCTATATGCTGTGTTAACACAACACATATGTTGCATTAACACGACAATGTATGTCATGATTTTTTTTCTTATCAGCTTGTGAAATTGGGAAGTCAGAACCAGTACAGCATGAGTAAAAAGGACCCTGCTGTTCAGACTAACCAGCTGGATGAATATGTAGGCTAGCATGAAGGAGGACTTGGTAGGCTGAGGAAGACAGGAGCTCAAAGAAATCAAAGAAAGAAGAAAAGGATTCCTACACAAATATATTTATAGCACCTCTTTTTATGGTATCCAAGTACTGGAAACTAACAAGGTACCTAGTTAGGTGAAAAAGTGGACTTGGAGTCAAGATCTGAATTCAAATGCTACCTCAGATATTGTTTGATCCTTGGCAACTCACTTAACTTCTGTCTGCCTAGGTTTTCTAATCTGTAAGTAAGGGATAAGAATAACTCCTCAAAAAGGGTTATTTTGAGGATCAAAGGAGCTAATATTTAAATGCTTTGCAAACCTTCAAGCATTCTATAAATTGTTATTGTTATTATTATGGAATGATTGAACAAATTGTGATATGTGAACATAATGGAATATTATTGTGCCATATGAAATAGATCATTTCAAAGGAAACTGGGAAAGCCAATTGAGCAGAATAGGAACAATTTATACAATCTTAACATTACAGAGAAAAACTACTTAAAAAGACTTCGGAACTCCAATGAACACATCTATCTATCTATCTATCTATCTATCTATCTATCTATCTATCTATCTATCTATCTATCTGTCTGTCTGTCTGTCTGTCTGTCTGTCTGTCTGTCTATCTATCATGAGTCCAAAAGAATGGAGATGAAACTTACTACTCCTCTCCTGCCAGAGAGGAGATAAACTTTAAAGGAAGAAAGAAGCATTTATTTTCAGATATGGTTAATATGGCAATTTGTTTTGCTGAATTGTACATGTATGTTTTGAGGGTTTTAGTTATCTTTTAAAGATTTTTTTTGCTTAATGGAATGGTAATGAGAGGGACATAATAAAAGAAAAAAAGAAAATTAAAAAAGTTTAGGGACCTCTGATGACTAATTATTCATAGAAGAGTAGATGGTCCAAACTGGGAGACCTTACATGAGACAATATCAGTGGAGGGAGGGACCTCACAACATGGAATTTCAGGGGAGGGACTTTAGGACATAGATTGTCAAATGGGAGGGGTAGCACATGGAATATTAGAGAAGAAAGATGCTTTAGAGACCATCTAGTCCAACGTCCTCATTCCCAGATGGGGAAACTGAAGCCTAGAAATAGGAAATGACATCATCATACACATCTAACTAGTAACTAGGTGGAAATTCCAATACTTGAACCCAACTCTGGACTTCCTCCTTTACATCAACTCTAGACATATTTTCCCTTTCCTTTCCTTATTTTCTTCCCCTTTCACTTCTTCTCTCCCTTCTTTCTTCTTTCCTCTCCATTGCTATCTCCTTCCTTCATTTTCTTTCTTTTTTCTACCTCTCTTGTTTCACTCCTTTTCTCCTTTATCTGTCTTTCTTCCCTTCTTCCTCTCTTTTGACTTTTCCTTTTATACTCTCATCTTTATTTCTTTTCCTCAATCTTTTCTTTTCCCCTCCTTTTCTTTCTATTCATTTCTCTCCCTATCATCTTCCCTCTTTTTCACTCTCCCTTTTCTTCCCTCCTTCCCTTCCTTTTCTTCAGGCTTCCCTTTTCCCCTTCCTCTCTCTTCCACCTCTTCATTACCTCCTTCTCTTCTTCCTCTTCCATCTGTAGGCTCCTTTCTCCCTTCTTTTTTCTTCTCTCCTTTTTTTTATCCCTCTCTCTTCTTGTCTTCCTCCCCTCTTCCCTCCCTCCCTCCCCTTCTCCCACCCTTCTTCTCTCCCTCCCTCCCTCTCTCCCTTCCTTCCTTCCTTCCTTCCTTCCTTCCTTCCTTCCTTCCTTCCTTCCTTCCTTCCTCCCTTCCTTCCTCCCTTCCTTCCTCCCTTCCTTCCTTCCTTCCTTCCTTCCTTCCTTCCTTCCTCTAAATTAAAACCAACAAATTACCCGTGAACATTTCTGCAATTAGACTACAGCAAATGGAGACAAAGATGAGCGAGATAGCATCTATTTAGAGGCATCTGCAGAGCTTTGTCAGAGAACATTCATCCTTATTCCATGCACCTTCTCTATCATCTTTGCTTTAGATTGTGCCAATGGATATTCAGCTAGAGGCTGAATTTTTTTCTCAGTCCTTTCATTCCCTCACATATTACAATGTAAGTCCACCCTTTTTCCTCACATTGTCTTTGTTATTTTATTAGAAAGTAAAAAAAACGATGTTTTCACCACACTTGCTTCTTTTGTCTAATTTAGTGTCAAATTCTCTAATGACATAAACTGAAAGCTGTCTTGTGGCACAAGGGAAATCATTTTACTGATCTCAATCCAATCCATGACTTGAAAAATTCAACAGCATTGCATGGTTTGCATCTAGAGTCAGAGATTTTAGTGATGGAAAGAAGCTTAGACTTTACCTAATCTAACTCCCTCATTTTACAGAGGAGGAAACTGAGGCTCAGGGAGAGGATGTGATTTGGCCAGGTCACACAGTCATTAAGTAGCAGTGCTCAGATTCAAATCCAGATAAAAAATCATCGATCGTCATTTTAGAGCTGGAAGAGATGTCAGAGTCACCTAATCCAGCCCCTTCGTTTAATACACTGGGAAACTGAGGCTGAGAGGACAATGGATTTCAGTGTCATATAGGAGCATAGGTGTAGAGCTGGAAGGAACTACAGGGATGACTTAATCCAACCCCCTCATGTGACAGATGATGAGAAATAAGTGACTGTACAATAAATAAATAAAGCTGTACAAATTAATAGTAATAGTGTTAAAAGTCTTTACGTAGCAAATCGAAGTTTACAAAGCACTTCACAAACTTTTTTTTTGGTTTGAACCCTTCAACAGTTCTGTGAGGTGGGTATTACAGACATTACACCTATTTTGCAGATAGAACAGCTGAAGCTCACAATGTTTAAATGATTGCTCAGTGCTACACAGCTAGAGAGAGGCTTCACACCGAGGTCTTCCTTGTCCATTATACCATCCAGTCCCTTGTCCACTATACCATGCTACCTGTCAATGACTAAATTGTATAGATAGACTCCCAAACACAGGATGATGAATTTATAGCAAGAGGTGACTTTAAAGATCATTTAATATCTCCCCCTCATTTTATAAAGGAATTGTCCAGAAAAGTTACATGACTTGCCCAGCATCAAAAGGGCATGCTGGGCTTTGACTGGGATGATATGACTTCAAACCCACCACTCACCCCCTCCTTCACATGCCCCTCACACCCTGATCTTATTCTTTTGACTTTACATGAAACCCTGGAATTAATCTATCCAATCCTCTCGTTTTATGCCTGAGAAACTCAGGCCCAGAGAGGCAAAATAATTTACTCAAGGACACACAGCTAGGAGGGACCAGAACCTTGATTTCCTGACCCCTGGTCCAGTACTCTTTGAATTTAGGGGCATTTCCAGGTAGACCCATGTGATATTTTGTGGTGGAATGAAGGGAGAACTGAGTGAGTTCATTGTGTGAGTAGGGCTAAGGGATTAGAGAGGCCCTGCACCCAAACAGGTCCAGTGTTGGAAACAGAAGGGGAAAACACCAATCAGAGAGAAGAAGCACTTGGGATATTCAGTGCCCTGTGAGGAGGGTGGGGGCATTGGAAAAACCCAGTCTCAGAATGTGGGTTGGAACAAAGATAGTGGAGAGACTTTAGGAAAAGGAGGAAGTGCTCTAATACTAATTTCGAGGCAGCTTGGTGGGGAGGTGGTCTCAGAGCCAGACAGACCTGAATTCCCAATTTGAACGCAAGTTGGCTTAACTTCTCAGTAGCAGGGAAACTTTTTAAGACTCAGCTTCAGAGAAGGTACAGTCCTGACTTGGTGGAAAGTTTCCTTATCTGAGAATTCCCTATATGAATGAAATTATAGGTCTAGTCCCTGCTCTTGCTTGACAAGTGCCATTTCTACAGTGTCTTCTGCCTCATGGAGTAGACAACCACTTACATTTTTGTATATATTAAGGCAGTGATTATACTTCCATTTTAAAGAGAGAATTGAAGCCTCAAGGGGTCAAGTGACCTCCCTAAGGTCACATGGTAAAAAAAAGACTTGAATCTTTTGACTCCAGGACCAATAGGACTCTTTCTACTCTCCCTATATCGATATCAGTCAAAAAGCAGCTATTAAGCACATCTATGAGTCAGGGGCAGCTGAGGTGACTTGAAATCAGGAAGACTCATCTCCATGAGTTCACTCACTAGCTGTGTGACCCGGGGCAAGTCTCTTAATCCTGTTTGCCTCAGTTCCTCATCTGTAAAAATGAGCTGGAGAAGGAAATGGCAAACTGCTCCAGTATCTTTGCCAAGGAAAGCCCAAAATGGGGTCACGAAGAGTTGGACACGACTGAAACAAATGAACAACTGCAAAATTCTGGGGTAGATACTGGGCATACAGAAACATAAGTGTGAAGCAATTCCTATGCTAAGACCTTCCGTTCACAAGTCAGTGAATCCAAAGTACATATGAAGTAATTTGTCGGGGGAAAGGTTCTAGCTACTGATACAGACTTCATGTAAGAGAAGGCATTTGAAGAAAATTCAATCAATCAGCCAATCAAAAAGCACTTATTAAACCTTTGCTACATACCAGGAGCAGTGCCAGGCACTGGGGATAAATAGACAAAAGGAAATACTCCTTGCTTTCAAGGGGAGATGAGCATATACAAATATAGACATAGGGATGAGAAATGAGATTTTATTTGTATAGGGAACTCCCAATAAAAAAAAGCTCCCCGTATCAAAGCAGGCTGATACTTCTCAGCTCCTTAATATTTTAGAATTGTCAAGCATCGAGAAGTCAAGGAATTGCTCCTCAGGTCACACTGACAGCAAATGTCAGAGGCAGGACTATGAACCCATGTCTTCCTACTTTTTGGTCAGCTTTCTATCCACTGTGGCACACTGACTTTCATGTTGTACAAGATATATACAAAATGAATGTGAAGTAATTTCAGGGAATCGAGGGATCTCTAAATTCCCCTCTAGTTCTGAATCTATAAACCTAAGTGCCCAGGACAGATCAAGCCTGATTTTCATGGAGTTATATCTCAGGTGGAGAAAGTTTTCCATGTGATGCATCAGAACTAGAAATGATGACAGTTACAGGCTAGGTTTGAGGTTCATTGTTAAGAACAGTGAGTGTAAGCAGAGGGACTGCTTTGGTTCTACCACCGACAATGAATATAGTGGAGACCTGGAAGAACTGTGACTGCATTATGGCATAATGTCTGGGGCAGGCATTGAATCTGGGGTCAAAGGATTTAGATCCATATCTCAGCTCTGCCATTTGCTAACTGTGTGACTTCAGATAAGTCTCTTCTCCTCTCTGGGCTTGTGTCAAATTATGGTATTTGTGCTAGAAGTGCATCTTGTTCTGGTCCACCTGATTCCCTTCCTCTTCTAATCAGTACAGTAAGTTTATAAGTATATAAACTTATATAAAGTTTGTAAGTTTATAGTAAGTATAAGTAGCCAGTATAAAGAGGGCAATAGCAAGAAATTAGATTGCAAAGGGGAACCTGCTAGTCAACAGGACAAACCATCCCAAAGATCAAAGGAGCATCAGCTACAAATTGTATCATATATTAACCAAAGTTCACCTTCTGGTAATATGTACTGAATCAGGAGAAGTTACCTAGGCACTCTTGTCCTGTGGTTCTGATCCTGTGATATGTAAATCCCAGACAAATTCTAGACCTCTATAGCAGAACATCGAAAAGATGCTGATGCTCTAAAACCAATAATATTGAGATGATTTGGATTTGTTAATGAACTAACCCCAAGGTGGCACAGATAAGAGTCAGTCTGTTCCCCCCAAACCCTTTAAAATTGAAACCTCAAATTCCTGCCCTTCTACCTCTCAACCCTCTTTCATCTCTATGAGACTCATGCTGCCTAGCACTCCCAACTATAAACCATGGTCTACCTCTTTTCCCTTTCCTTCCCGTTCCCCATGCTACCTGCTTCCCACCTCCATCCCCTGTTCACACACCATATGCCTCTGTACCTCTTTGGCCACTTGTTTTTTGTTTTTTGTCCCTCTATGTTAAAATACAATTTCCTCCCCATTTCCCACTGCCAGTCATGATCTTTTCTGGAAAGTTTCCAAAGAACTAGATGTTCCTGACCCCCATTTTCATAAATTATCAATTCAGGATTGGATAAGATGATCTTTCATATCCCTCTGACTCTAAAACATGGAGTGGAGCAGCTGGGGATATTAGCTGGAATGATGTGCAGTTAGAGCCATGAAACAGGATGGCCTGTGTCAGGTTAGGACTGATGTTCACTGTACCATCTCAAGAGAGAAAGGGTCAAAGCTATGGCAGCAGACTTTGGTGAAGCTCAGTGGTGAGCATAGGATCCTAAAAAAAAGGAGTTCATAAAGATCCCTATTGACACATGCTTTGATCTGCCAGGTTAACATCATTCCATGTAAGCTCTGCCTGGAGGGACTGGTTGAGGCCACTAGGACTTGAGTGAAAGGTAAGTTATAGGTCAGCTCTAAAGCTCTTAGAAAAAGTTTCTTGTTGGGTTGGAAAAAAAATGGGAATTTTAGATTTTAGTTGTATTGGGGGATAGCATGGAGTAATACTAGATTGAGGTCAGAGGATATAGACTCAAATCCTGGTTCTGTTACTTCCTGAAAGTGACAGGCAAATCACAGACTCTCTGGGCCTCAGTTTCCTCAAATAGAAAGTGTGAGATTTTCTGTCAGATCTATGGATAGGAGAAGAGTCATGACTAACAGGAGATAGAAAGATTTGTAGGAGGTAAAACAGGTAATTTTGATTACATTAAAATTTAAAAGTTTTTGCACAAACAAAAGCCATACAGCTCAAATTAGAAGAATAGCAGGAAACTGGGAAAATTTGCAGCAAGTTTCTCTGATAAATATCCAGTTTTTCAAACATACAGAGAACTGAGTGAAATTTGTAAAAATAAGAGCCTTTCCCCAATTGATAAGTGGTCAAAAGATCTGAAAAGGTAGTTTTCAGCAGAAGAAATCAACGCTATCAAGAGTAATATGAAAACATTCTCTTATCACTAATTATTAGAGAAATGCAAATTAAAACAACTCCAAGGTATCACATCATAGTCATCAGTTTGACTAAAATGACAGAAAAGGAAAATGACAAATGTTGGAGGAGATGTGGGAAAATAAGTACACTAAAGCACTGTTGTTGGGGCTATGAACCAGTCCAGAGAATAATGTATAACTATGCCCAAAGGGCTATAAAACTGTGCCTACCCTTTGACCCAGCAATACCACTACTAGTTCTATACTCCAAGGAGTTCAAATACAAAGAAAAAGCACCTATATACACGGAAGTATTTATAGCAGTTCTCTTTGTGGAGGCAAAGAATTGAAAACTGAGACGATGCCCATCAACTGGGGAATGGCGGAACAAGTTATAGTATATGCATGTCATGAAATACTATTGTGTAGAAGAAATAAAGGGAATGGCTTCAGAAAAAACTGGGAAGACTTGTATGAACTGATGCAGAGTAAAGTGAGCAGAACCAAGAGACCAACCTAAACAATCATAACAATATTGTAAAGATAATGAACTGTGCAAGACTTAGTAATGCCAGTTAATGCAGTGATCCATCGTGAATTTGAAGAATTCATGATATAAAATGCTAGCCACCTCTGCATAAAAAACTGATGGATTCAGAGTGTAGGTTGAGGCATTTTCATTCTTTTCTTTATTTTTCTTGCCTTTTTTCTGAACATGGCTAACATGGGAATATGCTTTATATATTTTCATATGCATGATGGGTATCATATTTCTTGCCTTCTCAATGAGTGGGAAAGAGGTGTAGGGAGAGAAAGAATTTGGAACTGAAAATAAAAATAAAATAAAAAAATTGAGGACTGGACTAAATGATTTCTCAGTCTCCTTTCAACTTCAAATTCAAGATTTTTGTCAAGGAAGATTTCACTACTCCCAACATTGCTACCCTACCTTGAACTTCTGTTCTTTTTCTGAGGAGAGAACAAGGCATGTTAGAAAGAGAACTGAACTTGAAGCCAAAAGATCTGGATTTAACTCTGGGCTCCAATAATTACTCACTGATTGACCTTGAGCAAGTTACTAAACCTCTCTGAGCCTCAGTTTCCCCTTCTGGAAAATAGAAGTCATGATACTTGAAGCTTGCTTCCTGAGGACTGCTCTAAGGTCAGTTCTTTGTAAACCAAAAAAAATATTATAGAAAATCCTGAATTTATATATTATTATTGGTTGCCTTTTTGAAACCTGAGATCCTATGGAATTCCTCATGTCAGTTGTAAAGGGAAGCAGATGAGACGGTCACTTTTTCTCTGGGGCAGTCCATGTGGGTGTTTTCTTTCCTGTGCTATCTTTCTTTTGATTATATCACTTCACATCAGCCACTTCTGCGCTGTCTAGCTCCTTATGCCACACTGTTTTTGTATGGCATAAGAATGGATTCATAACAAACAAATTTTCTTTTTTCCTTTTGGAAAAAGGAAAGTCAAAGGACTTCATTCCTGTCAAGGAAAACTCAGTGTAGAAAATTCCGTCAGTAACATAGATCAACTCCACCTCTAGCCATTGCGAATAATGACAAGTAGCTAATAATGATAACTAGTATATATATAAAGCACTTATAAACCTTAGCTAGGCACTATGCCAAGTGCTTTACAAATATTATTCACAAGAACCCTGGGAGACAGGTACTATTCTTAGTCTCATTTTATGGTTGAGGAAACTGAGGTGAACAAAGGTGAAATGACTTGCCTAGGATCACACAGCCACTAAATGTGCAAGGCTGAATTTGAGCTCAGGTATTCCTGACTTAGGCCCATTGCACTACAGTCATTTGCCCAGAATCTCACAGCTAATATGTCTTAGAGAAAGGACATGAGCGCAGGCCTTTCTGACTTTAAGATCACCTCTTGCTACCTTGACACACTGTTTCTTAACCAGCTTTAAATTGTTTTTTTTTTTTTTTTAAGGAAGCAGAAAGCAAGCTAACACTTTCATTTCTATTTCTCCACCCCCTATTTTCTATTGCTGGCCTCGTTCATTTTTCCGTATCATGATGGTAACATGGAGCAGTCATTGTTCACTACCTTTCTGAACTTCTGAATCAGCCAGTCAACAAATATTTATTGAGGGCCTACTGTGTTAAAGTACTGAAAGGAGAGTTAAATTATCCTGACTGTGGTGCAAAATACCTAATACACTTTTAAGGCCAGTGAGTAATTTCAATAGCTATGCTTAATAATAATTATTGTTATTATCTATACCTACAGGGAAAAATGGTTGGGAAAAGCTGTCAGTTTTACTGAAATGGAAATAGCTCCATGGTTTCCTCTTCCAGAAGTAAGAGTGAACTGAGTTCATTGGTCTCCAGAGCAGGGGAACCATGGGTCCAAAGGAACTCAGAGAAGACAATTTGGTAAAAATAGAGAGAAAAGCAACATTCTGCTTCAAAGGGAGTAAAGCCTTTGAAAGGTTGGCAGGGATGCTTTGACAGAGGGACAAGTATATGTCTGTGTGAGGGGGGTGGTATGGAAAGAGAAGCAGCTGTCAGACTAAATGCTCAAAATCTTCAGCAGAGTGGAATTTAACACTGCTGAGAGCAAGAGAAAATGCCTTTATTCCCCACTCCAAACAAGGCTACAAGAAGAGAAAGAAACAGAGACAGAGATAGAAAAACAAGACAGACAGGAAGAGACAAAGAGATAGAGAAAGAGAACCGGAGGTAGAGATAGAACTTTTGACATAGAGATGAAGAGAGATAGAGATAGATGGGACAGAGGAATACAGAGACAGAGAGATACAGAGAGCAGGGGGAGACAGAAGGAGAGAGAGAAAGGAAGAGACAGGAAGGAAGTGACTGAAAATTTCATGTCATACTTAATCTCATTTATAGAGTAACCCTTTCTCTTTACTGGTAAGGAGTATCTCTGGGAAGAATGCTGGGATCCATGAAATGAAAAGGGAAAGCTAAGAAAAGAACAAAGAACTTTTTTCCCACCAGAGAAGACATTTTCTTAGGTGATCTACCAGGTTACTATACTGAGCACAGAAAGTGCTGGGGGGTGGGGGTGGGGGTGGATGGAGAGGGAAGAGAAGGGCATCCTGATGCCTAGATGTAGCTGGCTTAGATCAAAACTACTGCCTCATTCATTGCCTTCTTCTCCCCCCCATGACAGTTTCCTGAAAAGTTCAAGAACTCCCATCTGATACATTTATGCTACCTGTGGCCCATATTCCTAACCCAACCCATCCTCTTCTCTGAAATTAGACTCATGTAATGCAGCACATACACACACACACACACGCACACTCGTGTTGACTTGGGGAGCCAAAGGAGATTCTCCAACTGAACCTCAAGTCATCTATGAGATTGTTTTTTTGTGTTAAGATCTGAAATTCTTGGCTCCCTCTATGCATTACTTCCCTTCCATGGAACATCTGAACAGGTGGCTATGTTGCTTGCAAATCTTCAGCAGACCCATTAATTTCAGAGATAGTAACTGGGACAAGGAAGTTCTCCTGAGCTTCTGCATCAGAAAGAGAAAAAGAAAAATCCCACTAGCTAACCATAGAGTGGAAGACATCAGAAATAACATAAAGTTGATTTTCTCTTATGAACTCTTGGTGAGGATTTTGAAATACATTCACAATTCCTTGAGGGGGGGGAGGAACAGAGGATTTTTTTGGATGTACGATATAGTTAAGGAATGTTCAGTACTGCAAAGGGAGAAACACTGATTTCTTCGAAGAGTGGCTCTATTTAAAATAGTCCAAAATAAACAACCTAAACAACCAACTAAGAAAAATGCCATATTCAATCACTCCAACCTCTGTGATCAAGCCAATTCTTTGGTTCCAAGGCTACCCTTTTGTTCCCCCACCACCTCTCCGATATTCAGAGTGTGGTCTAGCACCTTGGGAAGCCCTGTTGGATTAGAGGCCTGGGCAATTACCAGCATGGTTCTGGCCCTGTGCACCCCACCCTTCCTCTGCATTTGACCACAAGTGGGATGAGGATGATGGCAGCTCCAAGAGACTGTGACTGGATGCCAGACGGAGCACAGCGTCCCTAAGGCAGTGGTGCTTGAATCTTCCGCCCTCCCCCAGTGCTGGGAAGAGGGGGGTCTTGCAGGGGCCAAGCCCACTGCTTCTGTCTGCATCTCACGCCCCTTTTGCAGTGTCGCCAGTCAGAACCTCTTTGCGGATGATTCAGAGGGAGTGTGGATGACTTGGGAGAGAGTTCAAGCCAATATATTTGGAAATGGGGGCAACGGGAAGAGCAGATTTTTAATTAAAATGTCTTTTTCTCTTTTTAATGCACAAATAATAAACCTAAGTTGCCCCCACGTTCCTGGGCCTTCAGGGAACTATAAAATACTTTAAAGATGCAGTTCTTAGCCTTGGCAATTGGAACCCTTAGAGTAACATCTATTTGTGCAGACAGACTCATTTCAGAGCTTCTCTCCCCCCCTCAGATTATGCCATTTCTTTCCTTTTTTCCAACCTAGCCTTCCTGTCTCCCTCCGTCTAACTTCAATCCAAGGCAAACAAACTACAAATATGCTACTTTTCCTAAAGAGACCGTAATTCCTTCTGCTAGCTTTCTCTTTTGGTAGCTAAGGGTACCATCGATGCTCAATTAAGGCGAAGTCTGGTCACTGTTAATGACTAGCTGCTTGAAAAGCTCTTCTTCCCCCCCTCCCCATTACCCCCTCCCCCAGGGGGTGTGTGTGCATGCGGCTTTCAAAGCTCCCCGATTAATTTCCTGATATTGATTTTCTGGCTTGAGGCTGGCATATAGTATGCAGGAGAGAACTCCGCTGCAGAAAACGGTAACAAGCAGAGGCTTGGATTGAGAAAGGGCACCGAATGCAGTATGCGTCAAACAGACCATCGCTCAATGAAGTCACTTAGCTATTCAAAACATGTTCAGCCATCACTCAACCGTTTGCACCAAGAAGGGGGAAGGGGGTGGGGGCGGGGGAGGGGCACAGAGAAGGGGGCTGGATTCACGCGGCTTCCCGGACAAGACCAATTCCAAAGAGCAGTTTTGCTGAGACGCTAGGACTGGAGCGGCCTTTTCCCTCCCACTTCGCTCTTCTTTTACACCCATTGCCTGCTTGCGGACCCCGCACCCCACCCCCGCTGCCTCTCAGCTCCCCGAATCACCAGCCCGGGGCTGATTTGAGAAAAGCTATTCTGCAGCAGTGACCACTCAACACTTTTCTCTTCAAAGCAGCCCCCCTCTCTCCCCTCTCCTCCATCCAGTCTTCAGATCAGCGAAACGGTACTTAGGTCTTTGAACACGCACGCAGAGGTTTGGATTTCTCTGGACACATAGCTGTAGCTTGCAGACACACACACACACACACACACACACACACACACACACTCAACCCCCTTGTCTATTTCTCAGTGCAGATTGTATGACCTACAAGAATGTTTTCCATGTACAACTGTGTGCCTGTCCCCAGTGCACAGGCTTGCATCTGTGTTCTGTACCGCCAGTCCTTATGGCCACAGACCACCCCACTCCACGACACACACACACACATACACACACAAACACACTCCAATGGCACTACAAAATAACACATTGAAAGGCAAACTGCTGACACTCCCGCCTCCAGTTCTTCACCTCCCCCCACCTCCCTTCCCTTTGCCCCCGCCCCCTTTCACAATGTCTGATTTCAGGATGTGGCTGCAATGCTGAATCTCGCCTTGTTTCTAGCTATCAGACGTGTCAATCTCGGTGGAAGTGAATTCTGCTCCCTCGAACAGAGCCGAAGGTGAATTACTGCTCAACAGAACTTGGGCTTATATTCTGCGAGAGACTTATTTATTTTTAGGTTTTTGTCAGCATTAGCGAGGCCACACACACACACACACACACACACACACACACACACACACACACACAACCACCTCCAACAATCGGGCCCGTTCATAGACATTACGAAATTCTCTTGAACTCTGTATGAAATGAGGGGAATCTGGAGGATATGCCGAGCAAGGCTTCTTAGAAACCACAGAATGATGGAAGAAAGCGGAAAGGTTTGCAGGTGAAGACGTGCTTGGGACTTTATTATTTTATGGGAGGGGGGGGGGAGGACAGAGGAAATGAAAGGACAGGCAGAGTGCTTTTTGGACCTCTTTTCATGAAAATAGGACGAGCGAACAGGGAAAGAATTGTTTCTATATTATAGGCAGCTTAAAGCCAAAGGGATTTTTCTTTTTCTTCCTTCCCCAGGCAGTGACAACCCAGAACCCAGAGCGGCGGCTCACCCAGACGCTTTTTTAGCGGCTCCCTTGTTGTTTTCACTATACATAGATTATTCCAATGAGGAGACTGGGGAGGGGGGAGGGAGGGAGAGAGGAAAGAGTAGAGTATGGGTTTCTCTGAGCGCTTTCCTTCTAACTAACCCAACCAACCTTGATCCAAGGCAGGCGGAAGGAATGAAGTAAGAAAATGGTGGAATGTGCAGGGATTTATTTGGAGGAGGGTAGGGAGGGGTGGGAATGAGAGAGAAAATAAACGGGGGTGGGGTGAAGGGTGGGAAGGAGGAGGGTGGGAGGAGATCCGGATTCCAATACCTTCCAGGCAGCAGGTTCTCCATAATCCAGAATGGGTCATGACTTCTTCGTTCTTTTTGCTGGTTTCATTCTCACTGACACTTTTAGTTTTGCAAACCCCTCTGGAGTACAGCCAGTAGTCGGTCCCCACAGCTATGGTCATCAGGCTGAAGGCAGCGAAAGCACCAACGGTGGTTAAAAGCATCTGAACACCTCTGTCAAACAGCCCCATAATTCTTCATTATATAAATACCCCAAACTGACTTCGGGTTCTTGGGAGTGAGTGTGTGTATGTGTGTGTGTGTGAGAAGAGACTGTGTGTGTGTGTGTGTGTATCAAATCAAAGAATAACTCCACTAAGAATATAATGGGTACATGTGTGTATAGATTATATAGAATATAAAAAAGGGAGGTAAGAAAGCCCAAGGGAAAACTGTAAATTATAAAGACCACACGGGAGGAGAGGCTTGCCTTTTGAGATCAGAGACTGTTCCAGTTGCAGTATCAAAAAGAAAAAGAAAAGAAAAAGAAAAAAGAAAGAAAAGGAAAAAATAAAAAAAGACACCCCCCACCCCCCCAAAAGGAGATGCCTTAATCCCTTTTCCTAAAATTCTGGTCTCCAGTTTCCATATGTGATAGCTAATTTGGAGATGGCTTCCACAGGTTCATCCTTAACACAATCTCTCATGACCAGGACCTAGACAGTTAGAGATGGTTAGAGCTGGGATGCAACCTTCCGTCTTCGTGCTAAGCTCTGCAGCCTGCGCCATGAAAATCCAGTTATCTTTCTTGGGGGTCGCTTGGCTTTCGCTTTCTCAAACCAGACTGCCTAGTATACGGTAAGCCCTTGATTTCAGCTGAACAGGTGCGGAGCTCTTGCCTTCCATGGCTGTCCCCCGGGCAGCAGCGGCGGCGGTGGCGGCAGCGGACGGCGGCGGCGGCAACAGCAGCAGCGGACGGAAGCAGTAGCAGCCGCGACAGCGGGAGCACCCTCGAGAGCGATTTTTTTCTTTGTAGCGGTCGGTAAATCTTGTTTAAAGTGGGGGAGGGAAAAGGGGGGGAGTCTTCTGGTGAATTGAGACGGATTTCCCTCCCCAGATCCAAGAAGCTCCTGGAAATAAGGGGATAACTGTCTCGCTGCTGCAGGATTTGGCACCCGGCTTTTTTTTTCTTTCTTTGGACTCCCCCTCCCCACCCCCCTACTTTGGCTCCCCTTCTTCCTGGCTCTCCCACCTACTGCATTAACGTGGTGCTGAACTGGACAGCTCCCCTGCGCCGATTACTCCGCGGTGCTGGAGAACAGCTCCTTTGCCTCTTGCCCGGGATGCTGCTGGGAAACAGGGCTGGGGGGGGGGGGGGGGGGGGGGGGGGGATGGGGATGGGGGAGGGGGGACGGGAGGGGAGAGGGGGGAACAAGAGCTTTCCTGCCTAGATCCTTTCCCTCCAGTATCTCCAGTACGATAGTAACCCTCCTCTGCTCCAAGGAGGAGGAAGGGAGGGGGAGAGGGCGATTAAGCCTTCCTTCTTATCCTTTTCAGTTTTTACCCCGTTTCCAAATCCTGGAATGATTGCGCCCTTAGGCTCCAGAGGCTTAGAGAAAGGCGTAGCTAGAGATGGCTCTCTCTCTCTCTCTCTCTCTCTCTCTCTCTCTCTTTCACACACACACACACACACACACACACACACACACACACACACACACACTATTTCTCTATCCCCATCCCCCACCCTAGTCTTTCTTCAGCCCAGCCTCCTTCTTATCCCAGCCATACGTGCCCTGAGCTCTAGATACTACCTTCAGATCAGACTCAGAGGGGCATTTAAAAAAACCCAACAAAAAACCCAAAACAAAACCAAACCAAAACCAAACTTCAATCAGTTGCTTCTCTGTCGAGTAGGTGATGAAAAACATAATGTGGATGAGTAGTTGCAAACATGATCTAAACACAGTGAATATTTCCACATCAGTATTTTCAATTTTTTGCAATTTAGACATCTCTCCACCCCCCTTCCTCCAAATTGCTCCTCGCTAATTTCCTTGTGTCTTTCTGGCCATGGTGTGCTCATCTCTGGCTGTGTGTCTGTCTTTGTAGCTTTCTGTGAAATCCCAAATCTTGCTCCCACAAGCAGACATTTTGGGAAGATTATTCATGAAGAGGGTTGGGGGAGAATGGCTCTTTAAAAGAAAATGTGTTTTTATTTCAAGCATAAATATGCTCGTAGGAAGCTGGTTGGGAATCTGACTCCACAGTCATTAAGAGCTTTCTAAGTTTCTCATGTCATTCATAATCCAGATTCAAGAGTAGAGAAAAATCTTTGCAGTTCAAACCTCCAGGCATGTCACTTTCTCTCCTCAGCAGGATCATTAGGCTGGGCTAATTAGAAAAGTCCCCTGATCTTCTATGTGCAACTTTTCATTAATGTAACCCCGGGGGAGGGAGGAGGAACAGAAGAGAGGAGAGAGAGAGAGAGAGAGAGAGAGAGAGAGAGAGAGAGAGAGAGAGAGAGAGAGAGAGAGAGAGAGAGAGAGAGAGAGAGAGAGAGAGAGGAGAGCACATTTAATTCCTGCTGCTGCTCAATTAATATTTCTTTGATCATTTCTACAGCTAAGAGAACAAACAGAAGGGTCACTGTTGTGGCTGGAGAAGGATGTAAATGGACTAAAACAGCTGAAGGGTTTAAGACAATTGCAGTTTCATAACTCTTATCTTTCTACTCTTGCTTCTCTCATTTCCTCCTCCTCACCGCCCCCCCCCCCCCTTTGCTGTCTCTTGAGGTCACATGTACCAGGCAATCTCTGTTTATAAAGTAGGAGTGAATTAGAAAGAGCTTTTGTGTGGTGTAATATTCTTTCCCTATGAGATCTTGCCTGTCTCCAGTTCACTTTTGTATTAATCTGCAAAGGTTCTTGGATGATTTTGCATATAGTTTTAACTGCCTCCAGAGCTCCTTCTTAACTGACTACCTGTTTCTTTCCTCTGCCTGATATTTTATCAGTCACACTTGTTTCTCCTTCCTCTTGAAGTTCAACACCAATAGAAAGAAAAGTAGACTTCCTCAGTCCTCTTCAGAAGTCTCCGAACAGACTCTTTCCAAATATACTTTTGTATATATATTATAATATATATAAATATACTTTTGTATACATATATATAATATATATATTATATATATATATATATGTAGTCAGAAATCTTGCCTGGGTCTGATACTTATTGGTTGCATGACCTTGAGTAAATCTTCTTCCTCCTATAGGCCATATTTTCCTTATGTGATAAATCAGAAATGATGGGGGTAGGGTGGGGTGGGGAGGGAAGAGGTTGGGTTAGATGATCTATGAGGTTCTTTCCAGCTCTAGATTTATAGTCTTTAAGGTTCTAGACTTCAGTATTTTTCTCTAAGTAACAATGAGGATTGTGGGTACCATAGTATCTTCACCACAATCCTGAGAGCGCAAGAATTATTATACTTATTGCCTCTATAACCTTGGCCAAATCACTTAGCTTTTCTGTGTCTCAGTCATCTCACCTGTAGAAGAGGGCACTGAACTAGATGGCTCTGAGGTTCCTTCTAGGTATAGATCTAGAACCCTACGATCTTCTTTATATGGAGGAGGAAACAGGTTTGAAGAATTGGAATTACTTGTCCTTGGTTCTGAAGCAATTACTGACTGGCATCAGGGGGATTGGAAGACCTAGTTTCTATTTGCTAAGACCAAAGGGTCTCTCACAGTACTAAGCACCTAAGGTAAAAGAGAATATTTGGCAGACTAACGTCGTTGTTGTTGCTTTTCCCAGGAGGGGAGAAGAGATCTCTATCCCAAGGAAGGTCCTGCAAGCGTCAAGGCAAGGTCATCCTTACACAACAGACTATCTAGGCTTCCGACAGTTATCTTTCTCACCCCTAACCACTGAGGGGAAAAGGAGCAGGTGGATCATAGAAGTGTAGATTTAAGATCTTATGATTCAGGCCTCTTATTTTGCGTATGAGGACACTGATTCTCAGAGTGAACGTGTCATACACAGACACACACATCCTCTGATTCTAAGTTACTCTACTATTCCGATCAGGACAAATGGTCCTGAGTATGCTCATGGGCAGGACAATCCATTGTTGTGGCCTGTAGGCTAGATGGATTGACCACCAGACACAGAGTCAGAAAAAAGGGTGCTACAGTGGACAGAGAGAACCTTGGATTTGTACTAGCTTAATAGCTGTGTGATCTTTATCAAGTTGCTTTGTTCTGGGCCTCAGTTTCCTTAGTTGTAAATTGAGGCAGTTGGACAAGATGAACCCTTTGTATGGTCACTCCTATTTCTGACTCTATGATCTTTGTACCTGGACCCCTTTCACTGGCTGTGGGACTTTGGATCTGCTCACTTTTTGGAACCTCAGTCTCCTCATCTGTAAGATGGGGCTAATAATCTGCAAGGCATTTTCAAGGTAAGTGAACTCTGCAGATCTTAAAGTGCTGTAGTGTTGGGAGCAGATTTTATCATAATTAGTGTTACCAATGTGATGACTTTGTCTTATTTCAACCCATGGCATTTTGGTCAGATGAGGGCCAGGATGACAAACTCAAAATGCAGCTAATAGAATGGTAACTCACCACATGCTGTTGAAGAAGAACTAGAGAAGCTACAAGTTCTGAGGTCTAGGACTTTAGTTCTGACTCACTCACTAATGTGTCTAATCCACTATAGTGGAAAGGGCAATGCATTTGGAGTCAGAGGACCTGAGTTCAAATTCCATTTCTGCCACTTCCTAGTAGTGTGGGACCTTGGGTAAGTTACTTCACATTTCTGGGCCTGTTTCTTCATCTGTGAAATGAGGAGTTTGGATAAGTTGACTTTGGGGCCAACTTCTAGCTCCACATTTATGATTCTATGATTCCCTCCTTGAGACTTAGTTTCCTTAAACAAGGCATTCTCTATAGTCCTTTACTAGCCATAAAGTTTTGTGACTCTAGGGTATCTTCTTGTTCTTAGATTCTATGAAGTCAAGATCTCTTCCAACTTCTATGAGTCTAAGATTCTAGGCCCCAGAGGAAAGGGTAGAGGGAGGCAGAGATGCTGAATGGGAGTCTCTGGAGATGCTCACCAGTCTTTTCAGACCCTTCCCTGACCCCCAGCCTTGGTATAGCTAGAAAAGAGTGGTGAGTATTCTGACCTAATTGCTACTGTTGCTCAGTTGTGTCTGACTCTTTGTGACCCTACAGACCACAGCCCGCCAGGTCCTTCTAACCCTAACCCTTCTGTTCTCTTCAGAAGTCTGTCCAACCTCATGACCATTGCTTCCATGACACCACCTATCCTCATCCTCTGATATTCCCTTTTCCTTTTGCCTTTAATCTTTCCCAGCATCAGGGTCTTTTCCAATGAGTCCCATCTTCTCATTATGTGGGTGAAGTATTTAAGCTTCAACTTTAGTAGTTGAGTTTCCAGGGTATAACCTGAATTAATTTCTTTAAATATTAACTAATTTGATCTCCTTCCTGTCCAAGGGACACTCAGAAGTCTACAGCAACACAATTTGAAAGCACTGCTGGTGCAGCACTCAGTTTTCCTCACAATTCAACTATATGGATCTTAGTCAGCAAGGTAATGTCTCTGGTTTTTAGTAACCCTATCTGCTAATCCTATCTGCAACCAAATTCTTATATGTTGACAAGGGGATTTTCAGTCTATCCTGGCATCCACTGCTCATGGAATCCTAAGCATCCTCCAAATATACTGTGAGGCAGGATGGAGAAGTCAGAGGACAGAAAGGCGTATAGGATGGGAAGGAGTATAGGATGGGAGAGAAGACGAATTCAATAAGGAGAAATTCACCAAACTTTAGGGTTGAAATCTCCCTATGACAGCAGCCTGAGGTGGTGGTGGGAAGAGAGGGCTGAAACTGGGGAAGTCAAAGGGTGGGTGGTTTTGACCTGGAAGCAGATGGGAGGAGATTTCAAGATGTCTTGCTTCATAGAATTGCTAGCCCCTGGAAGGACTATTAGTCTCTGCTTGGAGCTGCTACTCTCCCATTCAGGGGATTGTTTCTGGTCATGGGTCTCTTTCACTTCAAAGGATTCATTGGCTCCCATTGATCAAAACCAGGGACTCAGGACCTGGCATTCAAGTCCCTGGGAGCAAACTGCCATTCTCTGAAACTCACTCTTGACTTCAGTCAAACCAAGGTCTGTTCCCCAAACGCACGTTGCACTTTCCCACCTCCCTTCCTTTGCCTTGTATCCTATGCTAACAGCTAGGACATCTTCCCCAGCTTAGCCTGTTCAAAGCTTTTTTTTTGAGCATGTGTAGTCTCAATGTGTAATTTCATGACTCTGATGAGTCTCCTTGGATGTAATCTCCTTTCACTCACCTTCACATGAATTGTTTGTCATTTTGAAATTTTTTGAGAGTTGCCTGAGATGTAATAATAACAGCTAACATTTGGATAGCACTTTAAGATTTGCAAAGCACTTTATGTATTATTTCATTTAATTCTCATGATACCCTTGTAAAGTAGATGCTTTTATCACTCCCATTTTGCGGATGAAGAAACCGAGGGTAAAAGAGCTTATATGACATGTCCAGGGTCACACAGTGTCAGAAGCAGGATCCAAATTCATCTTCCTGGAAAGTTGAAGACTTGGGGACATGACCTAACTGTCTCAGGTGAAAGTAACTTGCCCAAGATTGAACAAGTCATATATGAACTGATGCTGAGGGTAGTGACCAAGAGCAGGAGAACATTAATAGTAACAGCTACATTGTATGATGACACCTTCACAGACTTATCTCTTCTCAGCAATGCAAGGATCTAAGATAACTCCAAAAGACTCGTGATGGAAAATGTAATCCACTTCCAGAAAAAGAGCTTTGGAGTCTAAATGCAGATCAAAACATATCATTTGCTCTCTTTCTTTTTTATTTCTTCTTTCTCATGGTTTCTCCCATTGATTCTAACATATAACATGCCATTTTGGGATGGAGGAGGGGAGAAAATTTGGAACTCATAATCTTATGGAAGTGATTGCTGAAAACTAAAAATAAAAAAAAGTCAGTGTATAGCAGAAGTGGGATTTGAATTCAGCTGTTCCTGACTCCAAGGCTGGCCATGGCTCTCTCTGATGTTAAATTCTTATTCGACTTTAAGTCCTAACTTAAATGATGCCTCTTCCAGGAAACCTTCCAAGATCCTCACTGACAGCTTCTCCACTTGGACCTCACAAAGCATGAGTGCCTTTATCGAGTATTATGTGTCTTAGGATCATTTTTTAAATCTTTTTATCTCGTCCTTCTTATAGACTGTCTATAAGGACAGGTACCGTTTTCTTTACTTTCATTGACTAATGTAGTGCTTGACACTGTAGCAAGAACTTAATGCATGCTTGCTGTATGAAGGAATGTCTCTCTCTCTCTCTCTCTCTCTCTCTCTCTCTCTCTCTCTCTCTCTCTCTCTCTCTGTGTCCCTCTCTGCCTGTCTCTATCAATCTCTGTCTCTCTCTGTCCCTCTCTGTCTGTCTGTCTCTCCCCCAAAGGAATGCAGTTATGATGGGCAGGAATCTCTAGTGCAATTTAACTGAGGAGTCAGAAGGCATGTGTTCCTGTCTCTGCTCTGTTCACAATTATCTGGGTGTGTGACCATGGTCAAGTTTCTAAACCTCGATAAGCCTCAGTCTTGTCCTCTTTAAAATGGTAAGAAGACACTCCTTACTCTGCCTACTTCAGAGAGGGTGTATGGCTCACATTTAGAAAACCACTCAAAGGTTTGCAAATGTATTATTTCATTTGATCTCCACAACATCACCACGAGGTAGGTGCTGTTCGTATTTATGTTTTACAGATAAAGAAACTGAGATTCATAATTGACTTGTCCAGGGTCGCAAAGCTAGAAAATATCTAATATAGGATTTAAAACCAGACCTTCTTAGTTTTAAGACCAGAATTTTGTCATGTAGCTTTCTGGAGAGGAGAGTACTTTATTGTGAGGCATTCTTATCACCAAAATATATGAATCAGAATCACAGAATATTAGAATACAAAAGGGACTTTAGAGGTCATCTAGTCTAATCCTTCATTTTTTAGGGATGAGGAAATGACCTGAAGTGGGGGAAATGACTGACCCAAGATCACCCAGGGAGTAAGGAGGGAAATCATACATAAAAAAAGTAAAAATCTCCCCCTCCTACGTTTTCCTGCCATAAACAAGCTCAAGAAATTGTAGGATTTAGAGTTGTGAGGGACCTCAGAGATTATCTCACTCAACTTGCTTATTTTCCAGGTAAGCCACAAGTTCATACAGATGGCACATAGCAGAGCTATGCTTTGAATCCAGGTCCTCTAACTCTGGGTCTCATGTTCCTTTCAGTACAACTCACATAAAGTAACATATATTTTATAGTTTGAGGAAGAGAGAGACACACACAGAGACAGAGAGATGGAGAGATAGAGTCAGAGACAGAGAAAGATATAAATAGAGAGAGATGGGGTAAGGTGAAGGGGAGAAAGAAACAGAGGGAGTAGAGGGAGAGATAGAGAGAGCACAGAGGGAGACAGAGAAAGAGAGAAAAGGAGAGACAAAGAGAAAGACACACAGAGACAGATGAGAGAGATACACACAGAAGGAGAGACAGACAGGGAAAAGAGAGACAGACAGGAGAAGGAGAGAGAGAGAAAGGCAGAGAGGGAGAGAGGGAGAGGGAGACAGAGAGAGAGAGAGAGAGAGAGAGAGAGAGAGAGAGAGAGAGAGAGAGAGAGAGAGAGAGAGAGAGAGAGAGAGAGAGAGAAAGAGAAAGAGAAGGTAGGGATCAGTGAGGACAACAATGTTTTTACATGACTTTGGGGAGCCGATATCATTCAAGCTTTGATGGAAAGGTAGACACAGGTAGCCTATTTTCAAGAATAAGAGATGGGAAGTGAAAAGGCTTTTTCTCCCAAAAGGCAAAATTGCTGAGTGAGAATGAAGGAACAGACAGACAAGATAAGCAGAGAAAGGGAGGCTGGGAATCGGGATGTTTAAAGTGGAATGGGCCCTCAGAGAATTAGATTTATTTTATTTTTTTCAATTTGTTTCTGAAAGTAAACAAGGAGATTGTGGATGAGGTATGTGATTCTGAAGAGGTACCAAGATCTTGGCTGCAGAGCTGGAAGGGACCTCATCGAGTTCAAACTCCTCATTTTACTAAGGAGGTAAATGAAGCCCAGAGACATGCTTTGCCCAAGGTTACATAGGGAGCAAATAATTGGTTTCCCCCCATTCTTGTGGTGAACTTAACAGCTATCAAGAAACCCAAACAATTCAATATAAAAGGACAAGAAAGAGGATTGCAGACAAAACCATGAACTTGTTATATGTATCTTGCTGTTTTTTTTAAAAGAAATATGTAAATACATAATACAAAATAACAGGTAGATATAAAGACACAATTTCTATATATGTAATAAATTGTTCTATTTGTTTGTCCTACACTTTTTGGTTTTCCTCTGTGAATTTTATAATGTTTTATTGACGACACCATTTTTTGCCATCTCCATTACCAGCTTCCCTTCCCACTATAGAAGACATCTCTTATAACATCAAACAAAACAAATCTACCCATTTGCCATGCTTGAGAATGCACAGGTCCTTCTTCCCTCTAGTCTTTCCATTGCCTGCCCAGAGGTGGAAACTATGTCTCAGCAACATGGCATATTCTATAGTCATGACTGATAGCTATTTGATTAGAATTCTGAAGTTTTGCAAAGTTGTTTTCCTTTGAATTATTACTGTGGATCTGTTCATTTCACTCTACAGCAGTTCATATAGGTGTTTCCAGATTTCCGTGAATCTATCTCATTTCTTATGGTACAATAATATTCCATTATATTAATATGCCACTATTTGACTTGCCTTTCATGGGCATCTATTTTTTTCCTAGTTCTTTGCTACAACAAAAAATGCTGCTACAAATATTCCTGTATGAGTCATTTCCCTATGTCCTGAACCACCTTGGGGTGTACGCCTAATAGTAGTATCTCTGGGTTAAATGGTATGCCCAGTTTAGTGACTTTTGGGGTATAGTTACAAATTGTTTTCCAGAATGACTGATCCAATTTACAGTTCCCCCAATAATGCATTAGTGTGCCTCTCAAAAGCAAGGATTTAAAATCCAGGTCCTTTCAATACAGAATTAGGACTCTTTCTATGCATAATATGGCCTGTGAATGATGAGGAGCCAAAATGAGGAGAAACAGAAAATGACATTCACATCACATAAAGACCAGTTGAAAAAACTGGTTTAGATCTGAAAATGGCTTAATTGGTGTCTGGAGACCTGGGTTTATACCATATCTATAATGTGCTAGTTATGTGCCATTGAATTAGCCTTTTCCTATGACAACCTTGTTTTCTCATCTATAAATGACTCAAAGTTGTGAGAAAAGTACATTGTAAAGGGGAGTGGCTGAATGAACAAGTTATGGTCTATGAAAGTGATGGAACAGTATTGTGCTGTAAGAAGTGATAAAGGGAATGTTTTTAGAAAAACTTGGGAAGATTTGTAGGAACAGATGCAGAATGAAGTGAGCAGAACAACCCACACATTAGCAGCAATGTTGTAACAATAATCAGTTTTGAAAGACAGTAACTGATCAATACAATGACCTACCACAATCCCAAAGGACACATGATTAGACATACCCTCCACCTTTAAATAGAGAGTCGATAGGCTCAGAATTCAGACTGAAGTGTTTATTCCCTCTTTCTTTTTTGTGCCTTTTTTGGGGGTCATGGGACATGGCTAATGTGAAAATTTATTTTGCATGACTACACAGATTTGTAATAGGTTTTAGTTTTTTACCTCCCCATTGGATGGAGAGGGGGTAGAAAAGAAATTATAACACAAAAGGAACTAACAAACCCTCTGTTCTTTACCTCTCTTCCCATTAAATAAAAGGAAGGTCTATAGGTCTATAGAAATTTAAGGTCTCTACCTTAGAGATCTATAGAAACTTAAGTTATTTTTTTTAGCCTAGTGGTCTGTGGAAATTTAAGTTATTTTTTTAGCCTAGTAGTCAATAGAAGTTTAAGTTGTAATGTCTATAGAATTTGTCATTTTTAGGCTAAGTCTATAGAAATTTAAGTTGTAAGTTTATAGAAATTTAAGTTATTTAAAGGTCTATAGAAATTTAAGTTATTTAAAGGTCTATAGAAATTTAAGTTATTTTTTAGGCTAGAGAAAGAGAGATAGGGGAAATATGACAATTGTCTGTCAATCCCGTTAAAATCTAGCTCTGACATTTGCCAGTTGCATGAAGCTAACCTAAATCCACTTCACCTCAGTTTTCTTATCTGAAAAATGGGGATGAAAGGCAGCATGGTACAATGGAAACCATCTATCCTATAATGAACTTGGATGATCTGAGTTTGAATAATGGCTTTGCTGCATGGATGAGTCACTTAACCCCTTTGGGTTTTAGTTTTCTCATGTGAAGAGTGAGGGAGTTGGACGGGATGGTCTTCGAGGTCCCTTCAGGTTCTAGATCTCAGATGTCCCTTACAGGTCATCTAATCCAAAGGCTCATTTCACAGTTGAAGAATCTGAAGCCAACAGGCCTTAAGTGACTTGACCAAAGTCACAGGGAGGCAGCAAGCCACAAGGCTAGATTCAAACCCAGGTCCTCTAACTACAAATTCAATAACTGGAAATTACACGAAGGCAGATTTCGGCCCAAAAGATGGAAGATCTTTCTATCAATTAGTTGTGGAAAAGTGGATTAGGCTGATTAAAGAGGCTTCCTTTATTGGAGATCTTTAAGCACTGATTGGATGGATAATTGTTGGAGAAGCTATGGAAGGGATTTATATTTCAGTTAAAAGTTTGAATCTTTTAGTTCCCATGTAATTCCATGTATGTGTGTATGCATGTGTGCACATTTGAGTGCCTGAGACCAAAAACACAGAAATGGAAAAATCTTTGGCAAGAGGAAAAATGCAACTCTTAATGCTCATGATTCTTTTGTCAAAGGTAAATGACAAGAGTTGTGAATTGTCAGTGTCAGAAGAGCTGTTGAAAGACTGGGGTACTGGTACATTGTTGGTAGAGTTGTGGATTGGTCCAACCACTCTGGAAAGTAATTTATAATTACACTTAAGAAAATGCCTAAAATGCTCATAGCCTTTTCCATATATTTTTCCACTGGTAGGCATAAATCTCAAGGCGGTCACTGACAGAGAAGTTCCATATATGCCAAAATATCCATAGCATATTTTTGTGTGCGAATGTGTTGGTTGCCTTAATAGAATGTAAGCACTTTGAGGGCAGGGATTGTCCACTTATGTCTTTTTACTCCCAATAGTTGACATTACGGCAGATACTTAATCATTATCGGTTGACTGAATGATTGATAACAGTGCTTTTGTGGTAGCAAAGAACTGGAAACAAAGTAGCTGCCTATCCATTGGAGGGTGGCTAAACAAACTATGGTACATGAAAGTAATGGAATTTTATCATAGTCTAGGAAATTAAAAAAAAGGATTAAACTCAGAGAAGCATGGGAAGACTTGTATGAACTGATGTAAAGTACAGCTAACAGAACCAGGAAAACAATGTACATGACTCTAGTGTTGTAAACCAAAAAAACAAAAGAAATAAATTGGAGGCTGTAGAAGAGGCAACTAGGTGACCCAGGGACAGAGTATGAGACTTGGAATTAGGAAGATTCCACCTTACACAGTCACTAACTGGGTGACCCTGAACAAATCATTTATCATCTTTCAACCTCAATTTTCTTATCTGTAAAGTGGGAATAACAGTATCTACTTTATAGGATAATTATATCAAAAGAGATAACATGTGCAAAGCACTTGTAACCCTTAAAGTATTATATAAATACTAACTATAAAAATTACCTCAGGCACTTATTAGCTATGTGACCCTGGTAAGTCACTTCACCCTTTTTGCTTTAGTTTCCTCATCTGTGAAATAAGAGAAGTAAACAGCAGACCACTCCAATACCTCTGCTAAGAAAACCCTAAATGGGCTCATGAAGAGTCAAACACAACTGCAAAACAAATTAAAATAGTGATGACCAAGTTTGGCCCTAGAATTGAGAAAACATGCCTCCTCTTCTTTGCTGAGGTGGGAGACGAGGTATGGAATATTGCATATACTTTCAGAAATGTTAATTGTTGCTGTTCTCTCTCTCCCTCTCCCTCCCCCTCTCCCTGCCCCTGCCCCTCTCCCTCCCTCCCTCTGTCCCTCTCCCTCCTGCTGCCCCTCTCCCTCCCTCCCTCCCCCCCCCTCTTTCCCTCTCTGTCTCTGTTACTAGGGCTGGAAAGACATAAAGGAAAAGGCTCAGGGTCAGCCTGTGCCACTTACTGGCTGCACAACCTTAAGCCACTCACTGGCTTTGGACAGAAACTTCTGTGGCTATAAAATGGTTATCACAGTTTCTACGAAGAAGAAGCCTCTTTGTAAACCTCTTCCTCTCATAAAAATCGGGAGGCATCACTGTAGCTGGCATGAGCTTGAGACTGGCTTCCTTGCTTGAAACCCACCCCTTCTAAATATCTTCCCCATTAAACCCTTAATCGCCTTCATTACTCAGCTCCAGTGCAGCATAAAGCACACCTGATCCCTGGAGCTGCCAGTGACTCCACTTCCCCAATGTCTCCCCAAATGACCCAGTATTGATTTTTATATACACCTACAGGTATGTGTGTTGTCACCCTCAAAGAAAGGGACCCTTTTGAAGGCAAGAGACTATTATTGTCTTTGTATCCTGAGGGCTTAGCACCAGGGAATAGGGACCTGTGATTTCATTGGTACAGGGAATTCCCAGAGGAGGAAATTCCCTTCACCAAATGTAGGCCTGAATCTTCTCTTCAACTTGGAGTCTTAGAGAGTTGTCTAGAACGCTGAGAATTTAAGTAACTTGTCAAGGGTCACTCAGTGACTTATGTGTGAGAGGTGAATCTTGAGCCCTGGTCTTTCTGCTTTTCTCAGGCCCACCCACTATCCCATTCTGTTTTTCTGTGGGCCACATTTGTAGTTGCTGAGTTATTCTCAGTTGTGTCTTACTCTTCCTGACCCCATTTTGGGTTTTCTTGGCAAAGATACTGAAGTGGTTTGCCATTTCTTCTCCAGCCCATTTTCCAGGTGAGAAAACTGAGGCAGGCAGGGTTGAGTGTCTTGTGCAGGAAGTGTCTGAGACCAGATCTGAACTCAAGAAGATGAGTCTTCCTGGCTCAAGGTCCACTACTCCATCCACTGTGCCACTTAGCTGCCCAGCCTAGCACACAAGGGTCACTTGATAAAGGCATATTGACTGGTTGATAAATGAATGGACAGAACTCTGAACTAGGAATCAAGAGACCTTGATTCAAATTCGAATTTTGACACTAGCTGTGTGGCTCAAGTTAAATATCTTAACTTCTCTTAGCATCAGTTTCTGAATCTATAAAATGGGGATAATTCACAGAGAAACTGTTTTAAAACCTTATGAGCAGTGAAGAGAACCTGAGCTATTTTGGATTGTGAATCCCCCCTCCCCCATTCCACTCTCTGTCACAGGCAGGTGTTTATTGTATGACATCATTCACAAAGGCAGAGGCAGGCAGCCTATTACACTTTGGGGCAGTTTCGATTAGTAGGAAATTCCTCATTAATTGTGGTGAAACCCGCTTTCCACCCACTGGTTCTTGCTTTGCCCTCTGGGGCCAAGTGGAATAAGCCAAATCCCTCTAACTCATTACGGTCTTTCACTAGCTGAAGACGGACATTCTCCGATGCCCTGGATTGTGCATTCCCTCCTCATTCACCTTTCCCTCTTTGCCTCTTCATCAGGCAACCATGCACAGGGTGAGGTGGGCTTTCAATGAGTGTTAATTAATAATAATCAGGAAGATGCTCTTACATTTTGAACTTCTTTCAAACGATGCCTCTACAAGTCCTACCCACAACCTGGGAGGGATTTCTCCTTGGCTTTTGTACAAATACACAATGCCATCTCTTATCCACCCATTATATAACTGGCAGCATGACCTACTCAGACAGATTGTTGTCTCTTATCGGAGGCATCTGGGTGGCACAGTAGTGCATGGAGTCAGGAAGACCTGAGTTCAAATATGACCTTAGACACTTATAAGCTGTGCGACCCTTAGAAGGCCATTTAACCGCTGTCTGCCTCAGTTTCCTCAGCTGTAAAATGGAGATCCCAATAGCACCTACCTCTCAAGATTATTGTGAAGATAAAATAAATTTGCAACATGCTTAGCTCAATGCCAGCACACACTAGGCACTTAATAAATGCTTCTTTCCTTCTTTCTTCTTTCTCTTTTCTTCCTTCCCCTTCTTTTTTCCTTCCTTCCCTTCTTTCTTTTTCTTTCCCCCCTCCTTCCTTCCTTCCTTCCTTCCTTCCTTCCTTCCTTCCTTCCTTCCTTCCTTCCTTCCTTCCTTCCTTCCTTCCTTCCTTCCTTCCTTCCTTCCTTCCTTCCTTCCTTCCTTCCTTCCTTCCTTCTCACTGAAGGCCTTCTATAATCCAGATCCAATTTCCTTTTCAACTTTCTTTGGCATTGTTATTATTTACTGTCACTCCAATTCGGTCAAATTGGACTCCTACCTGTGCTCTGTGCATCCAAGCAACCTCTGCTGGAACATGCTTTTCCTTTGTTTCCACTGCACCAAGTCTTGGTCTTCCCTCAATGATCAGCTCAGGGGCCATATCCTCCAAAGTATCTTCACAGATTCTCCCCCAGATGTGTCCCCCACCCTTCTTAAACTTCCCTAGTGTACAATGTCTGGATCTACCCTTTGCCTCTGTTACTCCCTAACCTGTTTAATACAAAACAATCCACATGGTGCATCACTGAAGTAAAAGATAAGTTCCTAGAGCGCAGGGTTATGTTCCTTAATTTTCACACCATCACACTGAACTGCATACAGGTACAACATGTTGGTTGAATTGCATGATTCTTTGTTATTTGTTATTTCCCCAGGGTACTGCCACTATGGACTGGACGAATCAATCAATTAATGAATCACCAAGCATTTATTAAACTCCAACTGCGCACTGGGACACTGTACTGGGTGCTGGAAATACAAAGACCAAAATCAAGCAATCAACATCTATTAAGCACCTACTATGTATGGGTGCTAGGTACAGTGCTAAAGTCTGGATGAGACAGTCTCTCCTTTTAAAGAGCTTCCAATCCACCTGGGGGAAGACAACGCGAATCAATCAGGAAGTATTTATAAAACATCTACTATGTGTCAGGATCTTGGTGCTAGATGCTGAGGATATAAAAGTAAACCTGTCCCCTGCCTTCAGGGAGCTTACAGGGGAAACAATTTGCGTATAGATTAAGTGAGATAATATCTATAAAGCATTGAACGCAGTGCCCAGAACATAGTAGGAGCTTAATAAATGCTTGCTTTCTTCTTCTTTCTCATATAAAAGTATATACAAATACTGTACATACAAAATAGAAAGGCAGTCAAGAAAGGTTTCATGCAGAAGATGGTACTGGATTCTGAGACATGAAGATAAGAAGGAAATGCGTTCCAGTCATGAGGAAAGCCGGTGCAAAGGGTACAGGAGTGAGTAAGACCAGTTTGGCTGGACATAGTGTACATAGAGGAGAGTGATGTACAGTAAGGTTGGAAAGGTATTTTGAGACAGGTGCCAAACATAGGAGGCTGTATTTGACCACTGAGGCAATAGGATCATTGGAGATCATTGAGTGTGTGTGTGTGTGTGTGTGTGTGTGTGTGTGTGCTGAGATTGTCAGTAATATCATTTTGGAAGCTGTAGAAAGGATGTATTGGATTATGAGACTTGAGGCATAGAGACTAATGAGCCAACACAATAGTCCAGACAAAATGGGGCAGCTGTGTGGGTGGGGAGAAGGGATCACATATGAGAAATGTTGACTTTGATGGTACAAGATTTGGAAACTGTTGGACCATGTGGGGTGAGTGAGAGTGAGGGCCACCTGGGGACTAGAAAGAGGGTTATTGACAGAAATAGGGAAGTTGAAAAAAGAGGAAGATTTTGGGGGGTAGGGTAGTGGGAAAGGGAACAGTTTAGTTTTGGACATGTTGAGTCTGGGATGCCTCTGGGACATCCTATTTGAAATGTGGGCCTCAAGCTTGGGAGATGTGGTGTGTGTGTTCAGTCGTTTCAGTTATGTCCAACTCTCTATGACCCCATTTAGGGTTTTCTTGGCAGGGAAACTGAAATGGTTTGTCATTTCCTTCTCCAGCTCATTTGACATATGAGTAAACTGAGGCAGAGTGAAGTGACTTGCCCAGGGTCACTGAGCTAATAAGTGTCTGAGGTCAGATTTGAACTCAGTTCTTCTTGATCACAGTCGTATGCCACCTAGCTGCCCAGAAATATGGTGGTGCTATGCACAGGAACAAGGAGGAAGTCCTCCCCCATCAAACAAATAGTATCAGAGGCTGGATTCCTTCCTGACCCCCAGTCCAGCCCTTTAATCTACTCTGTGTTTGAGGGTTTCTTATGTATACCATAGTGAGAATAATATGTTTATTCCATACTCAGAGGGCTGATGTGAGAAAAAGGGTTTTGCAAGTCGTAGAGCAGATAGAAATGAGAGCTATTGTTATTAAGGCCAGATTCCTGGGAAGTGGAGTTTTTCCCCATAGCAAAGTCAGGTTATGATGACAGGGGTGGGGAGGGGGAGGTCCTCATGGCCAGTCCTTCACTATGACAGGTTTCCAGAGAACCCAGTGCTTTACTTCTCTCTCTGCCCCTGTGCTGGTGGCATTTTCATATATAGCAACAGTGTGATCAATGAGAGTTAGAGAGAAATCAATGCATGCAACCCATCTATTTTAGCAGAGAGTAGCCACCAACAGACCTACCCCAATGGATCACAGGACTGAGGGAGAGAGGTGCACCAAAAAGTGATCATGGGTGAAAGAGGAATGTCTTCAGAACATGGCTCTGGATACCTGCTCTAGAAGAGAAATGGTGCTTCCTTCTGTCCGTCTTTCCTCTTCTCATCTTCCTTTTCTTTTTCACTCTTTCTCTCTTTCCTGGCTCCTCCCTATTCCTGTTACTCCACACTCACTCTACATATCTGGGGGACTGAGGCCCAGAGAAAGAGGTGACATTGAAGAATTCCAAAATCTTGGAGTTGAAAGGCACGTTGGGGGTCTTCAGGCTCCACCTCCTCCAAACCATGGATTCCTTACTTAAGACAATGGCAGTTTCAAAGCACTTTGAGAAATATTAATTCATTAATTCCACAGAAATCATCAGAAGATTTTTTATCTCCCTGGTGTAGCAATTCCCTCCACCAAGTCAAATAGCAACTTATTATTATAGTGATAGTTTCCTTAACTCATGACAGAACTAGAATGTCAGATGCCTGACTTTCATAGTCAGTGTGTACACATGATGTCTCTGCAATCCCAGCTCTGTCATTTTCTTCCATATACTTGCCCAGGGTCACTCAGCTAATAAGTCTGAGGCCAGATTTGAGCTCAGGTCTTCCTGATTCCTGTCGTGGTGCTCTAGCCACTTGGACAAGTCACTTCCTCTCTATGACTTTCAGTCTCTCATCTGTAAAGTGGGAAAGATCCATGACCAGGGACCTCTTCCAGTGACTCAGTAGTTCATGGCTTGTAGTTTTACTTCTGGGCATTTTCCAGTCTCATTGGGGTCCTGTGCTTGTCACTTGTGTGACTTTGGGCAAGTGTAGACCTTAATGTTGTCATCTATAAAATTAGAGGTTGGGACCATATGACCTTTGACATCTTTTTTAGCTCCAGCTCTTGTACATTCTTGAAGAGGACCTCAAGAGCCCCGAAGACCATTGATGAACTCTGTGGTTAGTTAAGCATTGACAAAATTTCTCATTTTTAAGCATTTAAGTACAGTTATTCCAATATTCTCTTTTTGTTGCCTGATGAATGTGTAGTAGATAGTGTTGGTCTTGGCATCAAGAAAGCCTGCATAGCAAGTCAATATTTTTGTAGGCCCCAGTTTCCTCATCTGTAAAATGATGGTGGGTAATGATGCCTTCCAGTGCTAGACTTCTGCTCCTATGATTCATTTCTCCTTATCAAATGAGAATTACTCTCTTTCCTTGTGCCAGCCTCTACCTTTATCCTCTTCCAGGGATCTGGCTGCTTACCAAGGGTCAGAAAGGTGTCTTGGAACCTCTTTGGTCTCACCAAGACTTCTGTTCTCTACCATGATTTGGTGGTTCCTGTGTGACAAGGTGATAGATTTTGGTTCAGTTCCTGCCAGTTAGATGTTCTTACGACATTTGTGGAGGAGATGCCTCCACCCCACAGCTGGCAATCATTGACCATGTCATGGGCAGTGGCCCAAGTGGGTAAGGGGGGTGTTTGCTTCTGGGCCAACACCTGCATTGCATTGAGTGGTCCGTGGTCTGAAATCTGACTCTGGATGGCTGTAATCCTGCCTCTTTTTATCAGCTGAACACACTGGGGTCAGGTTCAAAAAATCCACTTCATTGCTTTATCAATAGTGCATTGGCATGCCTCATCTTCCACTTCCTAGATGACTTTGGTACCTGGGGTTTTATTTTTGGTCCTTGATCCTAACCCTGCATCGTTAAAATTTTAAAAAAAGCCTCTGCATCATTGTGTTTTAGGGTCAGAGCTGTCAAAATGAAAACATTATCCTACAGATTCTGTGATTGTAAGGAGAGTGATCACCATGCAGTTAGAAAGCAACAGAGAAACAGAAATATAGGTAGAGAGAGAAAGAGAGAGACAGAGAGAGAGAGAGAGAGAGAGAGAGAGAGAGACAGAGACAGAGACAGAGACAGAGAAGAAGAAGAAGAGGAAGAAGAAGAAGGGAAGGAAGGAAGGAAGGAAGAAGCGAGGAAGAGGACCTAGGTTCAAATCCTACCCTTGACACTTCTATTAGCCATTAACTATGAGCAAGTCCCTAAACCACCTCTGAGCCTTAGTTCTTCATCTATAATATCAGATAATAAGCCCTGCAGGACTTTCCTATCACAGTTGTTGCAAAACTCAAATAATATTATTGTACACTAAGAACTTGGCTAACTTTTAAAGAATGGGCTGTAGAAATGCCCATTTTTGCTCCTCTTTGTCAGCTGTGTGATGTTGGACAATTTATTTCACTCCTCTGACCCTCAATTTAGTCATCTGTAAAATGGAGATCATCCTATGTGCTCCACCTCATTTGAAGGGTTATTGTGAGGAAATTGCTTTCTAAATTCTAGAATATACTCCCAAAATAACAATTCACATCTGGTTATCCTCTTAAAGTTTACAGAGTGCTTCTGTCATAGTAATCCTGTGAAGGACGTCATTCATTGATCGTTATCTCCCCATTTTACAGATGAAGGAACTGAGGGTCAGAGACATGAGAAGTAGCTTTCCCGAAGAGGGACCTTGGGGATAGAACTAGAATTTGAACCCAGTTCTCCAGGCTTTTCATTCAGCATGGTGTTTTGGTTTATTTGTTTTTTACTACACTGTTTTTCTTGGGCTTGGTACATAAGGGAAATCTAATTTCACAAAGGACTAAAGACCATTTCAAGTCAGAAGCTACAAAATCAAGCAAAAAAAAATCCTGAATTGACCATGTCCGCCAAAGGTATACCTCATTCTATGCCTTGAATCCATCGTGTCTCAGAGAGTGGGTAGAATGTCTCATCGAAATGTCCTCTGGTAAATCACTTCATTGATCAGAATTCCTAAGTCTTTCAAAATCTTGTCTTTACAATGCTGTCATTGTCTACACTGTTCTCTTGGCTCTACTCACTTCACTTTGCATCAGTTCATACAAGGCTTCTCAGCTTTCAATGAAAGTGTCGTTTTCATCATTTATTTATTTTATCTGAAATGGAGGCTAAAGATAGAGTCAGTGATGTCAAGAAAGGAATGATTGAACTCTTTGCCTCCACAGACTGGATTTCCTCTAGTTCCCCACTTCCACTTCTCCTTTCCCCCAAGAAACTGGTTGCAACTGGCTGCTTTGATAGTCCCTACCCTTGGACATGTTCAAGAAGAGGCTGGATAAACTTTTGTTGGGGACCTTCATGCTCTAGGGGGGAATTTGACCTAATGACCTTCTTCCTCAGTGACTTCATGGGTTCTCGGAGAATCTTAGGTTCATTGACTACCTCCTCTTCCCCAAGATGGGAGGGATTTTCTTGTAATACAGCAACTTAGGGTACAATGGGAAAAAGAATTAGTATCAATCCTCTGTCACCTTTCCCACAAAAAACACAGCTGCTACAAGCTTGTAGCTAGAAGCTAGTAGCATGACATTTTGACCTGAGTGCTGGACCAGTAACCTGGTCCAACTCCATAAATCCAAGGATTAATCAAGTGAACTCACAAGGAACTGGCTCAGCCTTCTGGGATGGGCTTCCTGAGGTGCAGAATGAATTGTTTGGCTCATCCATCATCCTCAGTCAATGGCATGACAATGGGTATATGTTTCCAGCTCTCGGAAGTCAGATGAGTTGGAAATACTGATGCGGTGAAATTCTCAGGGAGAAAACAAGACCCCAGAATGGAAAGGAACCTATCCCCTTGGTATTCCTCAGATCCAGTGCCATCTCTACCCAGAGTGCCATTTTAGGATTACAGGGTCATTGACTTAAAACTGGAAGGGACCTCAGGGGTCAACTAGGACAACTCTCTCATTTTATAGGTCAGGAAACTGAGGCTCAGAGAGATGGGAGAGCCTTACTCAAGGTCACATATATAACAAGCAGAAGAACTGGAACAGGTCCTCCAAGTCCAAATTCAATATTCTTTCTACTGTTTTACATGATATCTTTTAATTCTCTTAATTCTGTCCTTTCTATCTCTTTCTCTCTGTCTTTCTCATACACACGCACACGCACACACACACCTTTCTTTGCATGTGTCCACAGTTGATCTTACTAACCCTTTTGGGGTAGTGGATCTAAACTACAGGATAACACTAAAAGTTAGAGTGTGCCTGAGAGTGAGGTGGGCCTCTTTGGAGAGTGAGGAGGGATTGCAGAATGCTACTTGAAAGCTTTCCAAAGCTATATTAATGTGACCCCTTTCACATTTTTCAGTTGCTGACATTAACTCTTGCCTAAGATAGGTTTAGAGACAAGCCCTGTAACTGACTGTGGGTGAGTGAGGGAAGGATAGAATGTGGCCCATTTTCTCACGCTCCATTTAGGTGATTCCAGACCCCTTGGAATCAGGCCATGGCCCCTACTTTGGAGACCACTGAGGTAGTGGGAAGATTATTGTCTTTGAATTGGGAACTTAGGGTTCAGATCTCAGTTCTTATTTTGATTAGATGCACCACCCTGGCCTCTAGAAAGTATATTTTTGCCTATGGAGGACTTCTTGTGGGACATGAAAAAGCTTGGCATAGGCTGAGAAGGCCTGGAAGGGTTGCTATCTGCATTGATAGACAGAATGGTCACACCTGGGGAGATCACCTGTTCTTGACAAAATTAGGGTGATGCTTGGTGATCACCACTTCCTTTTCAAATGTTCAATAGCCCTCCTTTTAATAATATGTTCTAGAATTTTGCTAGGAATCAAAAACAAGCTCATAAATTAAAAATTTAAAGTTCAGAGATTCCAGCTTAAGAACCCTCTTCTGGAGTCAGTGTTTTTTCCCATTGGACCACACCACCTTGCCTCAATGCCGATGGAACTGGATTGTACTGAAGTGTTATATGACTTTGAGTGAGTCATTTCAGCTCCCCTGAGACTCAGTTTCCCCACTGGTAAAATGGAGATAATACTTTTTGTACTCCCTCCCTCTCAGGATTATAAACTTGAGAAACCTAGGAATGAGATTGCTGTCCTAAGACCCAAAGCCCATTGTATGGGGCTCTCTCCTCATTGGTGGAGAATAATACCCCGAATCTGCAAGAAGGGCCGGCAAAGTTGTCCAGAGTTGGGAGAAGATGTCTCTGCTCTCTTCAAACTTTTCATCAAGTTTCTTCCATTTCCCTGGCTCTCCAGCCACCTTGGCTGTTCCTGGCTTCCAACTTTGAGAGAAAAGATGGGTGATACTCACCCCACTTCAGCTTATTGAAGGAAAGATAAAACTTTAGGAAGAAACCAAAATGAGGAGGACTAGCAGTCGCCATCATGTCCCTTTCCCAGGCTTGCCACACTAGAAACTTCAAGGAACTTCCCCTTGGGTGAGATCTGGGACTCTTGGCGGAGCTGAGTTATCTCTTCCAATCGTAGAGTTCCTTCACTCTACCCTGTGGCGTATATTACCCTGTATACACCTTCTCTGATTTCCTTTTTTTCTATTGATTTGAATAAATGATTTTCTTTGCTCATTACTGTGTGTTCATTGTGGAACTGGTACTTTGTGGGTAGAAAGCTTGAGTTCTCTTTTCTCTCTTAATGGACAGTGATCAGAAGCTTATTTTCAACCTGAAAATCACATTCCCTAGAGGCTAACTGTACTTAAGGGACCAGATATATATAATTCTAGCTTGGTATTCCTTGTCTCTGAGAAGAGCAGTGTGTTCAATCTTCTGGTCCCAACCTCCTGCTTCCCCTCCTGACAGGAAATAAAGTATCCCTTGGACTTCGAAGGGTGAGGGGAAGAGACACCAGAGATGTCTATTCTGCCTCTGCCTCTCCTTGAGCTGCGCAGCACCCCCATGATACATGTAGAGTATAGCCTGGCTGCATACAGGAGCGAAGTATTTAATGGGAATTAACTCTATTTATCAGTGTGATTAGGAAGGTTCTCAGTGCCCTTGGGCAAGCCTGGAGTTTTTCTAAGACTGTCTCTTTTCCCCTCTCTAGTGTTTTGGTGTCCAGTCCATCTGCCCAGGAGGTGTTGGAGAATGACACAGCTGCCATGTTCTCCAGCTCCAGCCCCAAATGACAACGTGCTCCTGTTTTACATAGGGACCACTGGGGACTCTCCCTGGCTCCTGACCTATATTAATTGAAAGCTCCATTTATTCTGGCCTGCATCCCTCCTTCATCCATCCCTTCCTCCCTCCCCTCTCCCCCAGCACCCAGCCTTCCCCTGAATAAACACCTTTGTAATATCCAAGGACGTTGTAAAAATAAAATGATCACAACCCAGTCCTCTGGGAACTCCAGTTTGACAGTGTATTCTGCTCTGGGCTGGACAACCCAGTTAGAGGAGGATTGACAGAAACAAGAAGGGAAGAAGGGAAGGGAAAATTGAAGGGGGCAGGGGAGCCCAAGAGAGGAAGGGAGAGAGATGAGCAAGGGAGTTGGGACTGGGGTTAGAAAAGAAAGAAAGAAGTTAAAAGGAAGACAGTAGCAGTGACAAGGGGGCAGTGGAGAGTACTGCTTTGGAGTAAGGCAGAGGATTCTAGATTTGGAGTTAGAGTTTGAATTCTGCTCCCACTACTGACTACCTAGGCGACCTTGGACAAGACCTTCCCCTTCTGAGTGCCAGTTTTCCCATCTGTAAAATGAGAGCTAAAGGGACGATGACCCCAAGGTTCCTTCTGATTCCATCTTCTACAAAATGAAGAGAAATCACAGAATATCCTGACTGGTCGGGACCATAGAGATCACATGGAATCTAAGTTCCTCGAGGGTAGGAATTGTTTTATTTTGCCTCTGTCCCCCCAGCACTTAACACAGTACCTGGGTATGTTAAAAAAAAATTGTTTATTGATTTGAATTGAATGACATCATTAGCCCTCTCTCTTTCCCATTTTACAGAAGGGTAATGTAATTAGTGCCACCTAGAATAAAAGAATCCCAGGGGTTAGAGGACCAGATATGGGATCACATCTCACATCTGAAGTTTACTTATCTATATGACCTTAGACAGGTGACTCAGTGTCCATGGTCTTTGGTTTCTTCCTCTGTAAAATGAAGGGGCCAGATTAGATGGCTTCTTAGGTCCCTTCCAGCTGTGGAGCTATGAGTTCTGACCTGGGTTCAGATCCTGCCTCTGACAGTTACTACCTGTGTAGCCTTGGGCAGATCAGTCAATCTCTCATAGCCTCAGTTTCCTCATTGAGAATCTAGGGATTGATTTCTATGGCTAGAGGTCTATGGCCCTATGGCCCTTTCTAGCACTGAAGCAGAGTCACTGCATCTGTAGCCGGAAAGGTATGGTTGACGCCAGGAGCTCAGGCCACTTGCTGTGGCTAGAAGGGAGCATAGAGGTGACCTGATCCCACCCCTCCTGTCATAGCCGAGCAAAAGGAGGCTCTGGAGGGTTAACTCACTTGCCCTTAGTTATGTAGGGAGTTAATGGCAAAGCTGAGATGGCAAGATGGGCAAGTGTGCGCACATGGCAAGACAGAGAAGTGACAAGGAAGGGATTCCAGTTCCAAAAAGCAGAAATGAGTGGAGGCATTTACTAGTGAAGGTAAACAGATGGAAACAGAGCAGGGAAGAGAAGTAAAGGAGAAAATAGGAGAAGGAGAGGAATGTGGCAATGGGAAAACATGGGATAAAACAGATGAAATGTTGGCAGCTTAAAATACAGTGTTGGATGATCTGATGAAAACAGAAACTGAGATGACTGAAAAAACCCACCCAAGCCCTAGAATAATAATCATGAGCATTTATTAAGCATCTATTATGTACTGGGTGGTGGGTTGTTTTACAAATACTATCTAATCTGATCCTCATAGCAACCTGGGGAGGCAGAGGCTATTATTTTCATCCCCATTTTACAGATGAGGAAACTGAGACGAAAGAGATTAAGTGACTCACCTAAGGTTAAACAGTTAGTAAGCTTCTCAGGTCAGATCTGAACTCAAGTGCTTCTGACTCCAGGCCAGATTCCTGACCACTTGGCCACCCAGCTACTTTAAGAATATAACAAGTCTGAAGAACAGAGAGTGAAGCGACTTTGAGATCTACTCTAGTTTTAAGGTTTTGTTTTAAGGTTTTGTGAATACTAGCACTACCTTCCTCATGGGATTACCCAAACAGGAGAATGAAAGGAAGGACAGGTACTTTCCTTTGTAGCACCTCAGTTTCTCCATGTGTAAAATGAGAGAATTTGACTCTAAGAGTCTCCAAGATCTCCCCTAGCTTTGACATCCTCTGTTCTAAGTTCTACTCTGACACACTATGTTTTAAGGTCTCTGACTTTCTCCATTTTCAAATATCCCCAGTTCTGACATTCTCTATTCTCAGATCCCTCCCAGCTCTGACATCCCTTGTTCTAAGTAAGGTCCCTCCCTGCTCTGACCTTCTCTTTTCTCAGACCCCTCTGGCATGCTACAATTATGGGAGGTTGTTCCAATAGAGCCCAACAATGATTGAAAAGGGAATGGGATGAAAAGAAAACCAAAGGACTGAGTCTCTAAAGCAAGCATTAAATCAAATCAAAATCACACATCCAATTCAGTCCACTCTTCTGAAGGCTGTAATCTAATGTTCCAGAGGATTATGCTTTTCAGGCTGTCGGAACTTGGCATCCTTGTTCCAAGGAGGCGTTTTCCACTTCTCTGCATCCTCACGTTTTTATTGTCTTGTCAGCACAAACCATTCCTGCTTTTTGAAACACAGAATCTTGTGGCTGGAGGTTGGTCCAGGCTCCATGTGGGGCAGTTCTTCCATAGCGTTCCCAACAAATACTCAGCTTCTGCTTCAAAAGCCTCTTTTGCAGGGATAGGAGCTAACCACTTTTCTAGGTAGTACATTCATCGAAACAGAATGAATAGCAGATGGGATGGAGAGCAAGGAAGACCTGCATTTAAGTCTATTTTTGTCATTCTATGTGCAGAGGAATGCCTGGCAAGGAACACCCCTCTTCCAATGCAGGTTGGCATTGCTCTGTAAATTTGTAGCCTTAGAAAGTTAAGTGATCAGCCCCAGGGTCACATAGCCAGTACGTGTCAGAAGCAGGATTTGAAATCAGGACTTCCTGACTCAGATACCCGCTTCCATATCCAGTACTACTTCTCATACTCCCAAAGAAGCAGTTAATACAAGACAGTCAAGAGTTACAGGAATGGTATATAGATAATGAATGGCATAGGAGTTCACAAAAGTTTGTCACTGTCAGCTGGGGTGAAGGCTTATGGGGAAAATAAAGCTTGAACTGGGTCTTGAAGGCTAAAATTGCACAAAGACTTTTGAGACACTGTACAAAGCAATGCTCATTATATGTAGAGTGTGGAGTATGTAGAGTGTGTGAGGTGAGAGGCAATTGCAGAAGAGCTACAATCCAGAGAATGGGAGAGGTGCCACTAGACTAGTGATGGGTAAGTATTCTGATTTTCAAAAATGGAGAAGAAGGAATTTGGTTTTTCAAACTAGAGATTGATGAGCCTCAGTTTGATTCTATTAGGTTGGGAGTGCCATGGCTGCAGGACCATTTCTTAGCTATACTTTGCATCTCCCCCAGTGCCCAGAACACAGACACTCAGCAAGGGTTTGTTGAAGCATCTATTGATGGTTCCCAGCAAAATTCTAAGAAGAGGTCATTGAAGGGACAATTTTTGAGCATTTAGAAAGGGCAGTGATGATCACAAGAGCCAGTGAATGCTCTTTGGGCCATCTAGCCCAAAGTCATATTAGACTAACCCAATTTCCTTTTTTTGACAATTTCTAGTGAATCTAGAAATGCCATAGACACAGCAAAGACATTTGACAAAGTGCCTCAGGACATTCCTGGGGACAAGATGGAATGACCTGGGTTGGACAGCAGTATGGTCAGATAGTTTCAGTACTGGTTGAGTGCCTAGAACTAAAGAGTGTTGATTAATGGACCTGTAAGGGGGCATTGATCAGGCATACCTAAAGGTGTCTCACAGATTGGATGTCAGAGACTAGGGCTGCTTCCTGATGCAGGACTGAGGAGCAAAGGGGCAGACTCTCCTAGGATGAGTGGTAAGAAATTGAGCTGTGAAATGGCTTGACCCTTTGGAGTCATGCTCCCTCTCTCGGATTTCCAGAACAGAATGCAGCAATTTCTCCTTACCTACCTCCAGTTGCAGGAGTGGAGAATAGCTTTTAAAAGAGAAACACAGGTCAGCGAGTCATCACGAATTTATTAAATTTGTGTTAGAGACTGGGATAAATACGGGATTCAAAGAATAGCAGAAACAGAGAGGGAGCTGTATGTACTTGTCCAGGTAGCCTGAAGTTCCTGGATCTCATGTTCCTAGCTGTTTCTGTCTCTTGTTTTCTTTTCAGAGTGTGGATAAGAGACTAGAGTTCCTGAGAATGGACTTGCCTCACCCAAGATAAGGTAGTATCTGGAATATCAATGAAGTTCTTGTAGACATATATGGCAATGGACATAGGTTTGCTGATAGCCATGTTTCCTCATATGGAACTGAAATGGTCCTTAGGGTCTGAATGGCTCAAATGACCAAGGGTTCAAGTTGTTGGTATCACTTTGTGAGTACAAAGCAGCCATGAGGAGCTCCATGTGCTTGGCTTGGTTCGTGAGCAACTCAGAGGCAGCGGGATTTGCTCAGTTGAATCAGCATGTTGTGTCTTCAATGCCTATCCTTGTTGAACATCCTTCTCTTACTATGGTTAACCTTTTATTAACTGCTGATTGACCTATGGGGGTCTCATTTTATTTCAATATTGAACTTAAACTACCAGAATGCTGGCCTGAGTTAGGCCTGACTGAAAATCATGGTTACCTTGTTGGTATTCTCTGAGGTTCTGCCCTGGGCCCTCTTTCTTCCCTTTCTATACCATCTTTCTTGATAATCTCATTAGCTCTTATGACTATGGCTAGCATCTCTTTGAAGATGATTTCCAGAGCTATCTACCTAACCCTGATATCTCTCCTGGACTTTAGTTCTGTATTAACTCCCTTTTGAAGATCATGATTGGATACCCAGAATCAACACATCCAAAGCAAAACTCATTATCTTTTCTCAAAAACTCTTATCATTACTAGCATCCTCCTTAACTCTTTACTCTTACTGTCTGTATCCAATCAATCACCAAATCTTGTAATTTCTACCACCACCAAATCTTTCATATACCATAGTAACCACCCTCATTCAGGTTCTCATCACCTTTCTTCTGGTTAGTTTCCTAGCCTTGACTCTCCACATTCCAATGCATCACCCAGCTGTCAAAGTGTAGTTCTGATCGTATCATTCTCCCTGCTCAAACAAACAAAATAATTCAATGGCTTGACCTCTGGGATACAATACAGAGACCTTTATTTGGTATTTAAAACTCTTCATAACTTGGTCTCTTTCTGTCTTTCCACTCTTCTTTCACATTTTTCTTCCCTCAACAATCTCTCAGATCCAGTTATAGTGGTCTGCTCTGCTGTTCCTCCTACCTGTGCCTTTGAACTGCCTGAAATGCTCTGTCCCCTCAACTCTACCCCTTAGTGTCCTTCAAAACTCAACTCATATCACCTTCTACTGGAGGCCTTTCCTGTCCCCCTTTCTGGGGTCTTCTTTTTGAGATACCTTCAATGCGCTCAGTATTTGTCTTGTATGTACTGAGTTATTTGCATGTCTCCTGCCCTCGAGCCCGTTGCAATGTGAATTCCTTGAGGCAAAGACTTCATTTTTGCCTCTCCTCATTCTTCAAAAGTATATAGCCCAGTGACTGGCTCATAGCAGGTGATGATAAATATTGTCTATAAATACCTCTACTTGATGACTAGTCATCCTGGGAGGTTCATGAGTTGACCATCTTTTAAGGAACTGTGTTGTCATCCCCCTTGGTCTGCTCAAGGGAGGCAAACTGTGCTTTACCCAGAACGCTCTGGTCTGGATCGATCCTGGGTCTAGGATGGAGGGAAGGGGGAGGTCTTCCAGAATGTAGGAGAGCAAAGGGCTCACAGTGGCTCAGTGCTTTATCGTTTATTACTGTGCACTGTCTCCTTTTTATTAAGTACTGTTTATTTACTTATTGATCCTATGTTGAGTAAAACTGCTGCAGGCAGCATCCTAGCGGGCTCAGCAAACTAATTCCATTATGCCAAGGCCAAGGGATGAGTGCTCATTGAATACAACACGTCCAAAAAGAGACAAGTTAGGCAGTGGATGGGGCCTCACAGCTAAGTTCTAACTGGTAGATCCACAAATCCATATACCTTCTAGACCACGAGTGGTGCTTCCCTGGAAAAAGGGGTGGAACTGAGGGAGAGAAGGTCTCTGACTCTCCAGGAGCTATACGGAGCATAACGCTCATTGCCTCTGCCCTAGCTGAGGACTGATAAACTGGTACAGCAAGCTTGTGATGACCCAGTGAGTTGTTATCAATTCATGCCACCTACTGGCTAAATATAGAAAGCATGCTTATCAACTGTTCAAATGACATAAAGCCAGGGAGAAGAGTGAACATTTTGAATGGCAGAATTGGAATTAAAAAAAATAATAATATATCAACAGACCAGAACAATGGAATACATGTAACAGAAGGTAACATTTGATGGGGATAAATGTAAAGCCCTGCACCTGGGTTCAAAAAATCAATTGCACAGAGATAGAATAGGGACAGTGTGAACCAAGAGTTGATGTTAAAAAACTATCTGATGTTTTTAGTAGACTATAAGTTCAAGATGGGTCAACAGTGTGACAAGAAGGTAGCCAGAAGAGCTAATGCAAAATCAGGCTGCAGGATTCTTCCCAATGGGATCTTGGGCTACCTTCAGAGAAACTTGGGGTTTGGATTAAGTGAGATGATAATCCCACTTCACTCTGTTCAGGTCAGACCACTTGCAATCCACTGACACCTTAATTTCTCTCTTCCTCTTAACAATAATTCAAATTTCTACTGAGCTCTAAAATTTACAAAGCCCTTGCCCACAACCACTCTTTAAGATGAGTGGTGCATTATATGGATCTGTATTGGAAGCGTTGGGAGGACACACATCTAGCTAGATCTCAGTCCAATGCCAGTTGCCCTCGACTAAGCTTCTGCTTTTCACACGTCGTCTTTCTCTCTGAAGAGTACGCACATTTAATTCAACACCTCAACACACATCCTTTCTTGTAATCCTCATTCTTGCTCTAATGTTCATTTTCCAGATGTCTGAATGAAAAGTCTTGGATGTTGAGTCAAGAGCACTTTGGCTTAAGTTCCAGCCTTCCCACTTAGGAGTTTTGTGACCTTAGGCAATTTCTCTGAGACTCAGTTTCCTAATCTGAAAAAAGGGAGAAGTTGGACCTGCCTCCCTTCTTGGATTTTTTTTTTCTAGGAAAGAACTTTGTCAACAGTGGAGCCTTACAAAACTGTAAGCGATTATGACTTTTGCTGCTGTTGTCATTGCAGATGCCGTTTCTTGTCCTATCTTGTCTCTGGGTTTCCCTGCTGCTCCAGAGCTCACATTGTCTCTCTCTCCTATACAGGGAGGAAGGCAGAGTATTGCTCCAGCTGACCATTGCATTGCTAGGAGGCAAACACATGGCCAGCCGTGTGCGGGCCAGCTTCCGCCTGAGTGCCCTGACTCACATAGCCCCAGCATCAGCTCTGGTGAGGGCAGAGCAGATGGTCTAATAAATGAGTGCTGTCTGAAAGGGTCAGGAAGGGGCTCGCCCAGCCCCCCACCTCCTACTCCTCTTCTACCCCATTGGCATGGAAGCCAGATTCATTGGTAGGCTAAATCCTCCTGCCACTGTCTCCTGGAACTCAGTGGAGCTCCTGACAATTTTCTGAGGATGACATAGAGGAGGAATCTGGGAAGGGGGTATTGAAGGGCCCAGGAGGTGGGTGGCTGGCAATAGGACAGCCCCAGTCTGTTAAATGTCTGGGCACTGCCAGGAGTGGGGGAAGGGGGAGATTCAGTCTCCTCATATCCCTAGAATACAAAGGCTCATCTTTGGGTATTTTGCTAGGAGCACTGGAGTCTATTTTTAAGATGATGGCATAAAATTTTATTGTATGGAGTCATTCGTTTTACTCCCCTTTTCCACATGGGTTTGGGAAGTTACAAGGATGGTGAGTGGAGTCATTAAGGAGTAGACTACCCTTTTTAGTAGCAATGCCAGTATTGATTTGGTTAGGAATCCATAATTGGAAACTGGGGCAGCATGGGCAGGGTGTGCCTGTCCTGTCACTTACATCTCTCTGTGTTTCAGTTTCCTGTTCAACAAAATAAGGGTTTTGGATTAGATAATACCTAAGGTGGTTTCCTGCCCCGAACCCTATGATTCCATCTTGTTGAACTCTCTTTTTCACCTTTTTTTGAGGTGATAGAACGAACTTCAATAGCACAAGACAATTCTCTATATAAATCATCATCATCTCTATCACTTCACCACTTTAAGCAGAGAAAGGGGACATAGTTAAATAGCAGGTGACTATGGAGTCTGAGACCCTATACAGCTGTTGTGTTATCTGAGAGGGAGTCTGGGATTGCAGAACAGAATAGGGTGGGCCAACGTCCAAGTCAGCAGAGCGAGTGCATGGGTGGAAAGGGGACAATTTGGGGCTGAAGATGCCATTCTCAAATGGAGCACACTCCAGATGAGAGAGAGCAATGATGGAAAGAGATAGGTTGGGGGAACTGTAGGCAGAGGGAATGGTTTACCTAGCTACTTTAGAACAGGGCAGAATTCTTTTATTTGCAGTTCTAACAGCCTTGCCCTTGTGTTTTATGTTTGAATTTGTTTTCCTGTCTTATAAATTCTACAGAGAATCTATGTTGGCATCCAATCTGTGTCCTCTCCACTACCATAGTTAGCACACAGTAGGCACTTAATAAATGCTTGTTGATTGTTTAGGTGGCCTCCTTGCCTCCTCTCTGTCCTTTCTAACATAGGTTTCACACAACTTGGTCTGAAAAGGAAGAAGCAGAGCAGGTTCTGGAGCTAGGCTCTAAGATACAGGAGCTACAGCGGGGAGTGGGGAGAGGGAAGGGATTGAACAGTAAGGGCTCAGGACAGCCCTCCTGTGAATTATGTGAGCCCAACAGGCCTAGAACTAATGAGGTATGTGCATATGTGTGTATGTATGTGCACACACGTGTGTGTGTCTGTATGTGACTCACTCCCTCTGTGCTCAGGGAAGGTACAGAATCCAGGGGATGGGTTCCAGGGCAAGGGTGTCTAGAGTCAGTTACAAAAAGAGGAGTCCATGGCCTTAGAGTTGGTGAGTCCTGAGGCCTAGAGTCTCACTCTTTCACAAACTTCTTAAAATCTGGTTCTAGATGTCTTTGTGTTATACATGGTGAAGCCACACAATGGGCTGTGAGGATGGTGTCAGCCCAGGCAGCTGAAAGAGCAGGGTTAAGATGTCCCTTCTTCGGGTCCTAAATGATCCTCTCTGGATTACAAGACAGAGGGAAGACAGGAATTTTATCAGATTTCTCACTTTAGGGAATAGAGGTTGTATTGCTGGGGCTGGGAACCCTGCTTCACTGGGAGGGGCCTGAGAACAGGGGATAGCAGAGCTGGGAGGGGCTTCAGGACAGGGAATGTCAGGGCTGGGAGGGACCTTAGGACAAGGGATATCAGGGTTGGGAGGGGCCTTAGGACAAGGGATGTCAGGGCTGGTATGGGCCTCAGGACAGGGGATGTCAGGGCTGGGAGGGGCCTCAGGACAGGGGATGTCAGGGCTTGCGGGGGGAGTGTCTCAGGACAGGGAGTGTCAGGGCTGGGAGGGGCCATAAGAAATTATCTCTGGTTACAAACCCCTCACTTTCTAGAGGAAGACCCAGGTCCTTGTTAGTGGAGGAACTTCCCCAAGTTTCAATGGCTGACAAATGAAGGATCAGCGCTAGTGCTCCTACGTAGCCTTTACTTCCAAGCACTCTCTCCACTGAGCCTGTGGGTTGTTTTTTGTTCTACCAGTCCCTTAGTGACCCCTACAATCTCCATATTTTGTGGCTGGTCCCATCATTCCCAGTGTCTTCCTTCTTGGGCTTCCCCCAAACTCCTCCCCCTGGGGGCAGAGCAGGAGGGCACTGGACTAGGAGTCAAGACTCAGGTCCTTGTTTCCATCCTGCTGCTAACTTAGTTTGACTTGTCACTTCTGCTCTCCGGGACTGAGTTTTCTCAAGTGTTAAATGCTAGGGTTGCTCTCAGTGCTCTCTAAGGCCTCTCCTAGATCCAACATTCTATGACTCTTCTCTTCAGAGCACAGTCAGTTCATCATAGTAACAATCTTGTCAAGAACTGATGTTTACAGTGTGCTTTAAAGGTTCCAAAATACTTTAGAGGCCTTATCTCCTTTGATCTACAACTATAAAGGTACAGAGGCTGGGACAAAGGAGCATTTGTGCGAAGGTAGAACTCTGGGCATTGACCCTCAGTCTCCCAGACCAATTTGCACACCAGTTTCTTCACCTGTCTAACACTTGGCCTTGCCATATCCACATCATGAATCTGTCCTCAAGCCTGCCACATTGACTACTCCTGTTTGGTTCAATTCACAGCATATTAGGGGTGACACTATGTAAGCCATTCAATTGGGAGAGATTTTTCCATTTGAATTCAGACAACACTTTGAAACATCTTTAAGGGGTGGTTTGTGAGCCATTAGAAAGGGAAGCAGCAATCCTAAAGAATCGAGCATAAGCTTATTTGTAACAGGTCATACCCAGTGGATCTTAGCTCCTGTTCAGGCAGTTACTATGTCAAGGGAAATGCTCAGATGTGGGTAGGACACAACCCAGGCTCATATTACCTGTCTCCTGTTACGCCTGGTCATGCACATCGGCCTCCATACCTGTGCTGGTCAAACCAGGCAGCTGTGCTATCTTTCACATTATCTCTTTCCTGGGTCAGTATCTTTCCCTACTGAATGTTTCCTTTTCCTTTAAATGCCTCCTCCTCTTGGAATGCTTTCCTGCCCAACCTGCTCCAGTCAGTGAGGAGCTTTATCCTTCAGACTCCACGGAATTCTTTCTTTCCTTTCTTCAGTTTCAAATTGAAATTTATCTTAGATTTTCTATTACCTCCTTGTTGCAGCCATTGTGTGGATGTACACACACACACACACACACACACACGCACACACACACACACACATATTTCCAGATGTGGTCCGAGACCTGCTCTTACCTACTCGGCAAATGGGAATAAGGGAAGCAACTTGGTACAGTGGAAAGAACACAGAGCTGGAGTCGGAAAACCAGGGTTTAAATCCTGCCCCCAAAGTTTACTTTCCCTGGGACTTTGGGCAAGTTGCTTATTTCTCTGCACCTCAGTTTCCTGAAATGTAAAACAAGAAGGCTGTACTAAATGGGGTCTCTGAGGTTCTTTCTAGCTCTAAATCGATCTTCACCTTAGACATCCCACTAGTACTTCTGGCTTACTATGTGCCAGACCTGACTTATCTACAGGAGTGACCTTGTTTACCTCCCTGGGCCTCAGTTCCCTGATCTTCAAAATGAAGGGGTTGGATTCAATGACCTCTAAGGTCCTTTCCAGCTCTAGAGCCATGAACCTACGATCCAAGATCCCCCTCAAAGTCTATGCAGTTTAGTGGATAGAGTGCTGACCTTGGGGCCAGAAAGACCTGGCTTTAAATGCTACCTCAGACATTCCTGAGCTGAGTGATCGTAGAGAAAACCTCTTGGTGCCCTTAGGCAACTGTCTAAGACCATTTGCTACAGATGAGTTGCATGCAAGATGTATACTGAGAGAGGAAGTCTCCACACTGGGATAGCCTATACTCAATAAAATCACAGATTTGGACCAAGAGAAAGAAAACAAATAACCTAGAGAAAGGCTCATTTAGGTTCTCTTTCCATTCCCTTTCTGAGAAACAATTAGGATTCAATCTACTCAGTATATACCTCTTTCTTGTTAGAGTCGCATCTGTCTCTACACACAGTAAGGTGCTTATTAACCGTTTTTTGGCCATTGGACTTTCTAGCATTTGAATGACAGGGTCATTGGAGTCCTCTGCTTGTATAATCTAGAATCTTGAAGTCCGAATCCATCTTGGTCTAAACACCTCATTAAAAAATGAGGAAAACAGGCCCAGCAATTTGTATAAAGTCCCCAGTTAGAGGCAGAATTGACCTGTGACCCTCCAGTGGGGTTTCTTTTCTACCCTCTCCTTCTTTTCTTCCCCTCTTTCCCTAAGAGTCTCTTGGTGCATTTTCCAACAAATGTCTGTTTCCTGGTGTTCAGTTTGAGGGAATTCAGGCTCTCAACAAGCTTCTTCAGCTGGAGGGTGAATGTTTCCAAGTTGTCATGTAGGGACCACCATGTTCCCACTTGGATATGATTTTGGGGATGGAAAGGGAGCACAACTCAGGTCAAGCTCTGACATATGGCTGGAGGGGAGGGGAGGAGATGAGTGAGGCTGCAGAAAAGAATGAGAAACTCCCACGAGGAGGATGAAAATTCCAGGGCAGCCGACCATCTGAGGTGGATGACACCTCTGCGAGGAGTGGATTTTCAGGACACCCCCAGGGACCTGCTCATAACATAGAACACACTCAGCCCTCATCATGAGCTTCATGTCTCCAGACTGACTGCACCGGGTCTGGGCTCCTTCACTCAATTATTCAATCATTGAACAGTGTGTTCAGATCACTGAGCTAGCATCTGGGGGTGAAACAAAGTTTGACTGAAACAATCCTACCCTCAGGGAGTTTATACTCTCCCAGATCCCCATGGAGGCCAAGGAAATAATAAAGCCGGACATGGAGAGCTCTTGGGAGGAGTGGAATGAGGAGAGCCCTGTAGGAGCAATGACACACTCCTTTGTTAGGCATCTAAAGTCCTTCTCAGCCAATCTTTCCAGGCTTATTGTATGTTACTTGGTCTTGCCATAACCACATCATGAATCTAACCTCTAACTTACTTCCTATTACAAGCTCTAAGTCAAGCCAAACCGGTCTTCTCTCTGCTCCTCACATTTGGTCTTCCATCTCCTATCTCTGGACCTTTCTGCAGGCCATTCTCCAAATTGGAAGTCTCTCCTTTTCTTATCTCCTTGAGTCAGAAACTCGTTTCATGCAGAAGCCTTTCTTGATTCTCCCAGCTACCGATGCTTTCCTCTTGCAAATAGCATCGTAATATACACAGTAAGATGACTCTGTGGATCGAGGCTTGGAATTGGGAAGACCTGCATTCAAATCTGGCCTCATTCACTTCCTAGCTGTGTGACCCTGGGCAAGTCACATCACTCTATTTACCTCAGTTTCCTCATCTGTAAAATGAGCTGGAGAAGGAAATCATAAATCACTCCATTATCTTTGCCAAGAAAACTCCAAATGAACACACGAAGAGTAGGATGTGGTTGAAATGGCTCAGTAACAATACATACATATTATATTATATATATTTCTATATGTATATACCACATATATTTCTATATGTGTATATCATATATATTTCTATACATATGCACCACATATATTTCTCTCTATATATAACTCTATATGTATATATCACAAGTAGTTCTATGTGTATGCATTCTATATGTATATATTATATATTTCTGTATGTATATACAATGTATTTCTATATATCACATATTTCTATGTGTATATATTTCTATATGTTTTTATCACATATATTTCTATAAGTATATATAATACATACATTTCTCTATGCATATATCATGTACATTTCTCTATGCATATATCATATACATTTCTCTATGCATGTATCATATACATCTCTATATGTATATGTCATTTCCCCCAAGAGAAAGCTCCTTGAGGGCAGGGGTGATTTCATCCTTTTTCTTTGTAGCCCTGGTGCCTAGCTGATTGCTCGTTAAGTAATTGGTTGATTAGCCAACTGAGATTTTTTCAAAGCTCAATTCACATGCTCCCTCTTATAGGATCCCTCCACTTGCCAGAGTTCTTCCCCTGGAAAATTACTCTGGATCTATTTTGTATTTGCTTATCTATGTTCGTGATTTCCCTGAGAGAAAATAAGTTTCTTGAGAGAAGAGACTTTTGGAGAGCTGGAAGGAAAAGCCACCATAGTGACTCTGAAACTGAGACAAGAGAGAGGTTTGGTAGTAGGTGGAAGGAGGGGGAACCTACAGAAAGATCAAATAGGATTCTGAAAAAAGCCGTTGCCTTTGACAGGTAGGTAGGTCCTTGATGATCTTAGAGAGAATAATTTCAGGGGAGTGGTGGGATAGAAGCCATCCTTCAAAGGATGGAAGATGGAATGGAAGCACTGGGTAAGAAAAAAAAAAATATATATATATATATATAACTTTCCCCAGAGGTTTAGCAAGGAAAAAATGGTGAGAGATGAGATAGTGACAGAATTTTAAGAGGATCAAGGGAAAATTTTACTTTTTAGGATTTGAGGCACTTGAGCAAGTAGGTAAAATGAATTGGAATGAGCTGGTGGCAAAGGAGAGCTTGAAGATACACTTATCTGACTCCTGGAGGGGTTCCAGGAGTGGACAGGAGGGCATGGTATCAAGGACAAAGTTATTGTCACTGTCATCAAGTACTTGTCAAGTACCTACTGTCTACCAGGTCCTGTGCTAAGCTTTGGGCATATAATTGTAATGGGGGATAAATTGGAGGTGAGCTCAAAGGGAAGGCCTTTTGCAGAGTAGGATTTGAGCTGACAGAGGGACTAGACTCAGTGAATGGTAGGGGTCTCTCTTCTGGGTCCACAGAGGAGGGAATAAGATGGAGAAACTGACAACTGGTTCATAGCATCATAGATTTAGAGCAAGAAGGGACTTTTAGAGTTCAACCCCCTCACTTTAAAGATAAATAAATTGAGGTCCAGGGATATGAAATGACTTGTCCAAAGACAAAGATAGTAAATAGCAGATGCTAGATTTGAATGCAGGTCCCATCCTTCTAAGGTCAGTGGGCAAGTTCAGGACTCTTTCTAGCGTACCAAGCTGTGACTGATGGGCAAGAATAATGACTTTTATTTTAAAAGCACCTTAAGGTTTACAAAGTATTTGTCTTATAATGATTTTGGAGGAGGGGAGAACATGGATTTTTATCCCCATTCCATAGAGGAAGTAACGGAGGTTTTTACCCTCCTGAAGAAGGAGAAGAGGCAGGACCCAAACCCAGGTCTAGCTGCAAGCCAATATTTACGAAGGGAGCTGATGAAGCATGCGAAGAGGGAAACTAGAGAGCTCGGGGCTCCCCCCCATCCCGGCCCAATGGGGATGCAGCTGTTTTCTCTGCTGCTGTCCTTGGTGCTCCAGTCCCTTGGCTGGCTCTCTTGAAAAGCGCCTAATTAGGGTGGATTGAAGATTCTTAAAGGGAACTTTGCCAAACACCCAACTGCAGTAGGACTTAACCTTTGACTGTAGCCCTTCCCGAACCTGATTCACTACAGGTTAAATCAGGTTGCACAGACAGCCTACAGACTGTGTTACTGAATAGCACCTGAGGTAACTGGCGCTGTGTCATTTCTTGTGATAGGCACTGACATGGGAATTGTATAATATAGCTGGGAGAGACTTTCGAACAGGCAATGTCAGAGCTGGGAAAGGTCTTAGGACAGGGAATGTCAGGGCTGGTTCATCCCCTTCATACTACAGGGGAAACTGAGGTCCAGAGAAGTAATTTGACATATCCAAGATCATATAGCTAACTGATGACTGATCAAGGACTAAATGTTTTTAAGCAGAATTTTGATGATATCCTTTTAAAAACATCACTTAGATGTCCCATTTGTATTTATTCCCTTTCCCTCCTCTAGACAGCCATCCTTTAAAATGAATACTTTTTTAAAAAGAGGAAAAAATCGTTAAATTGATAGACATGCAGAAATAGATCTAATTCTTATTCAACAGGTCTATAGAATCTCACATTTGGAATGAACTTTGGAGCCCATTAATACAACTGCAAAGTGAAAATGATTCCCCGCTCAAGTAGCCCTGACAAATGACCAGCAAGTCTCATTTTAGACCAACCCTTTCATTTTATAGATAGGGAAACTGAGGCCACTAAATCAAAAGAGATCCAACCTAAGTCACACAGCTCATGAGCAGATGAGCCAGAAGTGTTGGGTTATAAACCAGAAGTCATCAAGTTTATAGCAGTCACAGAGTCTAACCTCTCCAGCGAGATGGAGGAGTTCAGAACAAGGCAGTACTTACCTCAGGTTACACAATCAACTGGGATGGGGTGGTTAGTGGAAAGGTCATGTTCCTGGACTGACTCAGGCAGTTGTTAATAGTGCTAAATCATTCTCTGTTACCTTATTTTCCTCATCTCTAAAATAGTGGTGTTAGTACTTGTACCAGCAACTTCCCAAAGTTGGTGTGAGCACATCACTTGGTCAACCTTAGAGTGCTAGAGAAATGTAATTATTGCTAGTGGTAGAGTGGGACTGGACCCATTTTAACTCTCCTCTGCCCTTTTTTCCAGTCTCTTTGTTTTATATCCATATGGTAAACCAGAAACATTCCCCTCATATTGTTTCCTTTATACTATTTGCTGGTAGAAAGACTGACTCCAGGATACCATGGAGAGCTTTCTTATATAGCATCTCCTCTGGGGCCTTTTTCTCATATCAGCAGACCATTTTCATATCAACATTTTCATATCAGAAGTCAACTGATGGACACTCCCTTTAGGGATCTAGTGACATATCTGAGAGGAATGATTTTAGTACTGTTGCTGAAGAGCCCCAACCAATGTGTTTCACATTTTTATCACTCAGACCAAATTAGCTCTTTAGGAAGGATATATACTAGGCAGGTCTAGCATAGATGCTAAAAAACAATCCCCCTCAAACTGGGGGGTGCCTTTTCCCTTTGTGTACTCTCTAGGGAGAGTGTATTCAAACTTATAATAAAATGGAAGTGAGGCAAATATGTAGGGAATCCATGGAGCAAAGGGGTAATGAAACTCATGGCTCCTGATTTCTTACTTTGTGTTGGCCTCCAAGGGTCAGTGACGTTATGTAATCATAAAATGTTTTGTCTTCAGTAAATCTTTCAGCTTTTGATGTGGATGGGAGCTCCTGCTCCAGGTCTTCTGACATTTCGAAGTTCACATGTTAATAACACAGTCAATTCCTCCTGTGTAAAATGAGGAGGCTGAACTAGATGATCCCTAAAGTCTCTTCACTTTCTAAGAGTCTTAGACTTCAACTTCTTAGACTCATCTGTAAAATGGGGATAATAATAAATAATATTTTATTATGTATATGTATTTTATGTACATATTATTATACATGTACCTATACATAAATGTATATGTAATATTTACATATAATGCAAAATGGGGGATAATAAATAATTTATTATGTATATACACATATTTATATACATGTTATTTTGTGTACATATTACTATAAATATGTACATATACATAAATGTATATGTACATAGTATAGTATATACATAAATGTATATGTAATGAGTATTTACATATAATGTAAAATGGGGATAATAAGACATCTAGAGCCAAAATACACAAAATACTTTGCTACCTTTCAATTACTAAACTGACCTAGTTGGAGTCAGGAAGACTTGGGTTCAGCTTCTGCCTCTGGCGTTTACTTGCTGTGTGATCCTGGGCAAATTACTTCTCCTCTCAGTGACCACAGGCAACTATATGTTAGACAATAAGCTCTTCGAAGGCAGGGCCCATGATCTTGATTTTGTACTTGTATTCCCAATGCCTGGCACACACCAAACTTTTTCTTTTATTCTCCAAGCACAACACCTGGAACACCCTCTTTCCTTTCATCTACCTCTTAACATTCCTAGGTTATTTCCCCTTTTATCCAAAGTTCAGCTCTAGGGTTTCCCATAGTTTCCCATTTCCAGAGTGGACTATAGCTAGTGAACTTGGGAATCAGATAGATGTGGGTTCAAATCCTGCCTCAGCCACTTACTGGATGTGTAATTTGGGAAAATCTTTAAACATTCTAGACCTCAGAAGCAAGAACCCTCTAAGTTCCTTCTATCACTAAATCTGTGATGACCCGCTTCAGCCACTGCCTTTTCCCCAAGTTACTACCTTGTACTTATTTTGTGACAGCATTTATCACTTCCCCTGATAGAATGTAAGGTCCCTGAGGGCAGGATCAGCTTCATTTTTTTGTCGTTATATCCCCAGCACTGAGCACAGTGTCTGACAAACAGTTGGCACTTAATGCCTGCTGACTGATCATAAATTACAGACAAGTTGTCATTCTGTGTTGTTAGAGGAATTTTCCAAACCTGGAGAATTCCCTACAAGTTCTAGACTGAAATAAACAAATAAAGAGATGAATAAATGAGTGAAGGAAGGGATAGATAGGTAAATATGTCAATTATTTTGATGACTGCCTTCCTCCCGTCACCGTCCTCAAGTCAGGATGACTGGTACTTATGTAAAGTGCTTTGTAACCATAAAAGACACGCCTGTCAGGTTCTTCTTAGTTCCCTCCCACCCCATTCCCTTATCTTTGTGGCTCAATTATATCCCTTTCAGTATCACCTTCCTAAAGCCTCTGTTGACAATTCCCCATGCTTGGGGACTGGATTTAGAGTCTGAAGCCCTAAGTTCTAATATTGGCTCTACCACTCACCAGTTGTTCGATTCACAGGATAGGATGAGCCAATTCTTTCTGCCTTGGCTCTCAACTAGAAAACAGAGACTAATTCCACTAAGTGTCTGCATTTCTACTGCTGGTTAAGTATCAGAGCTTAACCCCAGGTGTTCTGAAGGTGAGACAATGCTCCTGCTCTAAGAGCTTACTTACCTTGTAATGGAGATCATAACCAGAAAGATACAGACAGAATCCTAGAGGACTAGTAGCAGGGGGCACTGAGAAAGCCATCCCACAGAAGGCAGGATTTGAGTTGAGTCTTGAAAAAGGTGAGGGATTTTAAGAGCCATGATAAGGATGGAGAACATTCCAGGCAGGAGGGACACAATCACTCATATAGAGATGGAAGGGAGTCCAAATGCCTCATTTTACAGATGAGGAAACTGAGGCAAACAGACATTAAATGACTTGTCTGAGTAATGTCTGAGGCAAGATTTGGACCCAGGTCTTTCTGACTCCAGGCCAAGGTTCTGTCCATTGCACCACTCTATTAACTGGGAAACACCATCTCCACATAAACTATCTAGATGATTTCATTTCCATATTAGAGGTGAAACTGGGAAAGGACCTATCGATTTTTCCCTCGGAGTGGTCCAATTTTATTGCTTTTCAAGAGGGAAATATCCTCTTTCCAAACCCCATATTTATGAAATGTGGGCATCCCCAGTGTTACCAGTGTTTATCCTACACAAATAAATAGTATCTATTTTCTGGAGCACCAGCAAGCCTGGGTTCAGATCCTGGTTCTACTAGGGATCTGTGGACCCTGCTACTACTCTTGCTGCTCTCTCTCTCTCTCTGAAAGGCAAATTGAGGATAATCCATTTTGAAAGGAATTGATGCTCTGCAGAAGAAAGGTGCTAAGTAATGCTGAGAGAGGGGAAAAAAATGTTTTCCAGTCTCTCTGGCAAAGCTGTGGATGGATCTGGACAGAGAGGGAACCCCCATTAGAGGAGGAAGAGCTTTTATATACAAGTGGCTGACTCCAATCAGTCGTTCCTGCCAGCAATGGAAGGTCTCCTCACAGGCCCGGGCTGCCAATCCACTCAACGCCCGTCTCAGCTGTGACTGGCCCTTCAGAGCCAGCCAGCAGAGCTAAAAACCCACAGCCCGTGCAAGCGGGTGCTCCTTCTCCAAGTTCCAAACCCACACCATTTCAACACTCAAAATAAATGTCTTTTATTCCTAGCAGGTGGGGCAGGCTGTTGCATGCCCCCACAGCTCCCACTCACTGGGTGCATTGGGAGCTGTGGAAAAGTACAGGGTGAGGCTAGTGTCCAAAGGAATGGGGCTCCTCTTGCCCAGTGTGACCTCCCGGATGGGAGAGCCTGCTCTTGCACCTTCTTTGATTCCTGGGGCTCGGCAGAGAAGGGGTAGACGTGCTCAGACTTCATTTCTTCCCCCTCTTTTTAGCTGGGGGAGGGATCTGACTCTTCATAGACTGCTCACGAGAGGTGGCTGCCCTGAACCTTGAGTCACCTTGCCCTTCATGAGGAAGCTAAGCAAGGATGACTGACAGGAAATTAGATGGTGATCATCACAATAATGACGACAAAAAGGACAGCACATGTTTATGCATGGGGTTCCAAAGCTTTTTGTGTAGTTTCAAGCAATAGCACAAGCTGAAAGCTTAAATCTGCACTAAAGATTTGGGGGCATCCTGCAAAGTGCTTCAAGGTTCATAGAACCCTTAGCATACATGACCTCATTTGGAACTCTTAGCTACTCAGAGGCAGAAGCTGTTACTCTCCCCATTTTATAGATGAGAAAACTGAGACCCAGAGAGAAGAAAAGATCAGCTCTTAGCGACACATCCACTACTCAGGTTATCATTTTATAGATGAGGAATAGAGGCACAGTCCGTGGAACAGAGGAAAGGGCACTAAATTTGAAGTCACAAGACCTGGGTTTGAATCTCAGCTCTGCTGCATGCTACCTCAGTAACCCCATTTCCTAGTCTACTAAATTGAAGGGTTGGAAGGGCTCTAAAAATCTTTCCAGCTCTGAATCTTGTGGTCTACTCTGATCCCAGGTTCCAGTGCCACCCAGAGAGGAAGCAATTTCTCCTGATCTGTCTAGCACAGGCACTCAGTAACAGCTTGATGCTTGTCTGATGGTGAGTCAAGTGTTCTTTCTTATAATGACCCTTTGATTAATCCAAATGCAGTCATCCTTATTTTACAGGTGACAAAATGGAGGGACCCAAGAGCCCATGGTTAAGATCAGAGCTAGGCCTCAAACCCAGTCCCCTGCTGCCTCCCTCCACAGGATGCTAATGTGGTAAAGGGCCTTATCTATCATCTAATGTGACACCCTCATTTCACAGAAGGGTAAACTGAGGTCCAGACGTCTGAAGACATAGAATCCAAGGGTTTGAAGGGATTTCAGAGGCAGACAAGATGACAGGAGAGATGAGCCAAGTAAAGCCCAGAGAAATTAAATGACTTGTCTAAGGCTACACACTGAATTAGAGGAAGAGCAAGTATACAGATTCAGGTCTTCTGTCACCCAGCTCAAAACTTTTCACTTACCAGAAACAGGGTCAGCAAATAGGATTATACATCTCTCATATTCCTTGAAGGGCCAGGAGGCAGGAGAAGGGCAAAAGAAGTGGGAATATATGGTACCTGTCATCAAGTCTACTTAGGAGGATGAGGATGGCAAGATGGGGAGCAGAACAGAGTAGCACAGGAGGCAGTGTGGTCCACTTGGGAATCAAGAAGACCTGGGTTCAAATCCTACATTGGGAAGGTAACTTCAGCTCTCCTGTGAGATGAGGGGCATAGGGCTGGGCCACCTCTAAGGTCTTTCCAGCTCAGAATCTGGGACCCTAGGATTAATGCCCCACAAAGAATGGGCTCTTTGGGTAGATGGGGCAAACTGGCCAGGCAAGCCCCTGCATTCTAGCAGGGGTGGGGTCGGGGGTGGGGGTGGGGAGAAAGAGGGAGGGCTTGAACTCCCACTGAGCATCAGAGTCAGGATTCAATCCCAGGCCTTCTGATTCCAAAGCCAGCGAGCTTCTGACTGTGCCAGGCTCCTTTTCATAGGATCTTGAATCTGCCTTCTTTTATAGAGGAGTGACTCTCCCAAGGTCATACACCTTGGGACAGGGCTAGGGTTCAAGTCCAGGTCCTCTGACTCCACATTCCCCCAATCCACTCCACCACACTGAGCCACTGAGAGGAGCAGGGACATGATTAAAGTGGAGTTTTAGGAAAATTAATCTGGCACTAGCTTGCAGGATGGAGGAGAATCCACGTAAAAGTAAAGAGTTATGACTAGCCTTGGTCCACTTGGGAGAAGAAATACATTAAGGGAAATATGGTTCTTGGCACGTGGGTACACATGCACACAGCCAATACGTCAAAAGAGGTCGATAGAAGGCACTGTGATGAAAGGGATGACAGACCCTGCTGGCAACTTGATATCCAGGGAGAGGGGGCCCACCTCGTCAGGTGCAGAGCATCCGCTTCTGCAGGCCCAAGGAGAGGCAGCGCAGACTTCTTTTCACATATTGGCACCTACCTAGCCAGCCAAAGTCAGAAGGGGAGGCCCCCCACCCTCAGACCTGGGTGAGCCTCTGATCACCCCCGGGGGAAGGAACGATTCTAAGGGTGCCCCACGCATAAGAACACCTCTTCTGGGAAGCCGCCTTTGCTTCTCCTAACCCTGTCCAATTCTCTGTGGGTGCTTGTTCAGACCTCACTCAGGCACTTACCATAGTTTATGTGGCCTGATCACTGCCTCTCTGTCTCTCAGCTACCGGGTTCTAGGCTCCTTCAGGGCACAGCCCAGCACCCATACAATAGGGCTGCACTTCCCTAGCCCTCTGGGCAGTGACTTGCAGAGCAGGTCACAGAGGAATGTGTGTGAATACATGGTCTCTGGAGATGGTGATGCCCAAATGGTGAGGCCAGCGCTAATGCTGTTTGGGGAAAAGTCCTGTTGTTAAGCGACCATGGTCCAAGTCCTGCTTTGCCACTGGCTGTCTGGATGACCTTGGACAAGTCACCTATTTTCTAAAAGCATCAAGTTCTTCATCTGGAAAATGAGGTCTTGGCATTGGGTCCTTTCTAGCTCTATGACTGATTCTTAGCCAGGATAAACTGGGAGTGTGACACACAGCAGGGTGGAACAGAGGACGGGCAAGGTAGAGAAACAGGTTCATCTGTGAAATGGGAATAACCCTTGAATGGTCTGTGTTACAGAATGCTCTGAGGAAAAAGCAGGATACAGCCTTCCAGAAGTGAGTTACTGTTAGCATTATAAACTAGTAGACATCGGGGTTTCACAAGTCTTGATTGTAAGAAAGCCCTGCTTCAACATTTATTTTCCTAAAGTTACTCTCCAAGGCTCAGTCGACAGCACACAGCGTGACTCGGGTCTTCTCACACCAGTGAGTGAAAGAGATCCAGCCTCTCACGGTACAGCTGGTGAAACAGTTTGGCCAGACAGCGGAAGGGAGCCTCAAAGTTTTCCATCTCCTTCTGCAGAAAGAAGTGGAAGAAGTCAGGCAGGGGAAGGTTCTGCCACCTACAAAGCAGCTGGAGCAGCCCACTAGAGAGACTCCCAAGGGGCAGTGGGGAAATGCCAGAGCCTTTGGGGAAGGGACAAGACGTTTCCAAAGAAACAAACAGGCCACTCTGCTGATGTGTGGATTTCTCAGGAGCCTAGAGTTGGAAAGAAAGACCCTGGACTTGGAGTCTAAAACCCTGGGAACCCATCTGTAAGATGGCAGGACTGGGCCAGATGATCCAAAGTCCTTTCTGCTCTAAATTCTATAGACCAATTACTCCAAGTTCAGTGTTTTTTCCTCAGAGATAAAAAAAAAATCCCTCAAACTCAAAGCCCCATATAAGCAAGTAATTTAGGCCCTAGAATGTGTAGAGTTGGAAGGGGAGGAAGGGGAAGAGAATAAGCATTTATGTATCACCAGCTGTGTGCCAGGAACTGTCCTGAGTGCTCGCAAATAACCGAGGCTGGATTTGAACTCAGGTCTTCCTGACTCTAGGCCCAAATGCTCTGCACACACACTTAGGTGCCTCTGACCTGGAAGAGAACACTTTATAGATAGGAGCTTAAATAAATAAGTCAATTCAAGTTAGTGACTTGTGGTCACCCCCAAAAGTGGCTGAGCTCCAGCTCTGGCCTAGAACCCAGATATCTCCCTGCCATGTCCAGTGGTCTTTCTACTGATCTAATTCGGGGCGGGGGGGAAGCTAGCAGGCTAACCTTACAGAAGGACTAGGTAGGAATGCTAGCACTAGAACCAAGACAAAGGCAATAAATTCCCCATTAGCTGAAGGCACAATAGTGCTCATGCAGTGTTTTAAGGAATCCATGGAGAATGGATTCTCTGCCCACTTGCATTCTGGCCCAAATCACAGAGGTTTGTCTACCACTGGACAGATGGAAGATGACTCAGTTATGATTAAAGGACAAGTGATTACTCAGCAAATCACTGGGCTGGTTACAAGTGTGGGGTTACGCCGGATGGCAGTCATCTGGGGGTCAGCCTCCCAGTCCAGCCCCCACCATGAGACAGGGACCTGGCCAGTGCTGCCCTATGCCCTCACACTGCCCAGCTAAGGGTGCAACTCTGGGCCTTGGGCCAGCTAATCCACCTGACTCTTCAGCCCAACCCTGGTACTGAGCTATCTGGATGGGTGACCACAAGAAGAATCTGTCATCTGCCTTGGGCTGCCCCCACCCATATCCTGACTTCTACCCTTCTCACCTGGGCACAGCAACCAGAGTCACCCCTCCAGTGCTTGTGGACAGGCAGCCCCACAAACCAACTATCAGGCAAAAACTGCCCCCCAAGACCCCGCTCTTGAGTGTAAGTGCCTCAAGGGCAGAGATTTACACTTTTCTGTTTATGTTCTCAGCCCTTTGCATATTTCCTGGCCTCCCTCCCACCCACCCTCTGCCAGCCTTCCTCCCCCACTCCTTTCCTCTTCCTCCCTCCCACTTTCCCTCCCCTCTTCTCCCCTTCCCTTTCCTCTCCTCCCCTGCTCTCTCTTCTCCTCCCCTCCTCTCCCCTCTCTTCTTTCTGCCTCCAAGAATCTGAAACCTAGTCCAGCCTTGAGAGGTGAGCACTTTCCGAACAGACGGTCTCAGTCTCTGGCACAGAAGCAGCTTTACAGAGGCTTCTTCAGGGAATGGATGTGAACATGAGTGATACAGCCCATGAACAGAATGTTCGTGAAACACGTGTAAACTGAATCATGTTTTCCGTGTTGGGGGAGGAGGAAGAAGATTTCTATTTAGAGGGCTTCTCAGGTGAATTCTCCAGAAAAGCAAAGAACCCTCTGGAAGGTGAATAATCATGTAATGATGGGGCTTAACGTAGTGGGGAATGCTCCTCTATCCCTGCAGACACTGAAGCAGCATCTCTGCCACCACGCAGTGCCCGGGTACGTGAGACTGGCCTGATAAAGTGGCTGCTGGGGCGCCCCCTGACTCTCCCATCCTGAGGGCCTGCCTGTAGTTCAGAGGTCTGTCTGGTGCTTTGTGGGAACCTGTGACCTTCAACCTCCAAAACACCTTCCGTAGAGGTGGATTATTCCTTTTAAACACTTCTAACTTTCCTTTCACAAGAATAATTTGAATTCTCAGTCCATAAACTTATCATATTCCTTCTTGAACCTATTTGCATTTTGACGTTTATAAGTTCTTTGGGGTATGAAGTTCCCCATTTATTGCCCTTTCTGCAAACAAATGGATATTTTGATTTGACCTAAAATCTGCAAGTCTCCTTTTCCTAAAACCAAGAGTACAGGCCCTAGAGCATCAAGGAAGCCCAGAGCTGAAAGTGTCCTTACAAGATGGTCTCCCAGGGCAGGCCCGAGTGGTTTTCAGCCTGCCTGCCTGCCTGCCTCAACTAATTCTCAGCACCTGTGCTGGCTGTGGGCAGAGGGATTCTAATCTGTTCATTACAGACCTCTATTGGACACTGTGTGAGCCCAGCCTTACTCCATGTTCTTGAAGACATGGGAGTTGGATTACTTCTTTTTAATCACCATTCATACTTTCTATACATTGTGATGGGCTTCTCCATCCTAACTGGTTGAAATATTTCAGCTCTCTGAGTCTGTTTTCTCATCTGTAAAATGAGGTTGTTGGATCAACTGAGCTGATGAAGGGGAGCATCATGCCTCAATGTCCCTACTACAGAGAGAAGACGCTGATGGGGGCTCGTGGCCCCAGCCACTTTCTCTCTACCGTGGGAACAAGGATAGCGATGCTCATGAGGAGGGAAGAGGGATGCAGCAGACAAACTACTGTTCATCAAGGGCTGCCTGACTGAGCTGTGAGGGAAGTTTTACAATGGGAAATGCTCTTGTATCTGTTTCCTGCCCTTGTGCTGGGGCGCTCCAGAGGGCAGCCCCATGAGAATAAGGAGGAGGAGGGAGGCAGATGCCTTTGGCCTGAGAAGAGCACGTCTTCAGTTGGAACACAGGCCTCTGGAGGCCAGGAGCTATTGGTCCTGAGATGCTCTCTATGAGGCAGCCTCCCTGGAAGGGGCTTGTTCTAGCAGTCCCTCCACTGTATCCCGGGGCTCCCAAGTAAATGGCTCTACTGAGCAGCTTCAGGAGATACTTACAGCAGACGTTTCGAAATATTCCAGGCTGTGGCTCGCAGCCCATTCTCGGGCTCGACTTGCCTCCACCACACGCCTGCCAGCCAAGTCAATCTTATTCCCCACTAAAACGCCTGTCCAGGGGAGAGGAACATGAACAATTCAGTGATGGTGGCTGAGCAGCACAGGTGTGAAAAGGATGTGAAAAGTCCAGTGTGTGAGTGCATTTCGGGCAGGATTGAGATGGTCAGCCGAGCAGTGGGTCAGAGCCCAGGGACGCCTAGCTTGGCCACATGCTAGCTAGGCGACCTTGGATAAGTCCCTCCCTGCACAAAGACTCAATCTTTTCATCTCTAAAATGGGGATTGTAATGCCTGTATGACTCATTGTGAGGGAAGCAATAGAGAAGTGTGGGTTACTGAGTGCAGCTTTATAAAAGGCAGGGAAAACAAAGATGCAAAACCCAGAAGATTCTCTCCCTGGCCCCAAGTGGCTGAAGACAAGCATGTTTTGCTTTTATCCTTTTTTTTTTTTTTTTTTTTGTTATTTGATGTCTATCTCTAGGCTCTTTTAGACCACAAGCCCTGTTATCAAAGCCCAGACCAGAGGTCGAATGTAAGGCCTGCAACCACTGGGGCCCCTCCCAGAATGCACCTGGCATTTCTTTTGCATCAACATATCACAAGACTTGCTACCTCCCTAGGAGAATGCACACTGCAGGAAGGTGCGGAAGGCCTTATTCTTTGTTTCCATGTCCCTGGGGCCATGAGCAGTGACTGGCCCATAGTATAGCTCATTGACACAGACCAGGCCCGTTACATCATCCATGACGACTCTCCAAGGTCCAGTTCCCTTTTCTGGCAGCTATGTTCCAACTCCTCTGCTGCTCGTGACTCCACCCAAGAGCTCATGCTGGTTGGGACAAGGGTGCCTACCTGGAAGAGAAGAGCCTTGAAGTTGGGCCCGCACCCTCTCCAGCCACTTGGCACAGTTACTGAAGGACTGCTCATTGGTCACATCAAACACAAGACACAATAGGTTGGGGTGTTCCCACTAGAAGAAAGAAAGAAGGGGTGAATGGGAAGGCATTTATATGTTGGCCACCTGTGGAACCCCATGCTGGGTTCTGCTGGCACAAATGGAGAAGATGGTATCTGTCCTCAGGGAGCTTACATCCTAATGGGGTTTCTATCGCAGGTCAGAGGGAAAGGCATGGGGAACCTCTGGGGGCAGCAGCAAAGGGGATGGTAACTCATCTTCTTTACTGGAAAAATACAAGGTCAGCAACAGTTGAAGCTGACTTCTAGGTATCCAGTCACACTAAAAAACTTTTGAGAGGAAGGAGCTGTGTGAGCAGTGAGGGCAAAATAGAACAGCAAAGGATTCCACAATTAAATGCAGTAGGACCCCATAATTAGGCCACTGACCTCTGGTGTAGAGTGAGGCCTGTCACTAACATTAGGAAGGGTGTGGGGCAGAGCCCTGGCCTGTGGGTTCCCTGCCACAGGAACTGACCCTGAATCGACCCTGAACAGGGCCTGTGAGAAGCCTTGGGAAACTGAGCTGAAGTTCTAGAGAGCCAGGCCTGGCTCCTCAGCAGGGTCAGGAACATTCTCCCTATGGTGAATTCTGCTCTATACAACCTGGGAGACAGCTGTGAGGCCCTGAGCTGGAATGCTCTTATTTCTAAGCTGTGTGACGTTGAACAAGGGCCTGCCCTACATGGAAGGAATAATGGTTGTGAAAATAGAGGGGGAGACCTAAGACACTATGTAGGCTGAGATCTAGACTACAGATAGCACATTGCATTAGATGGGGGGGTGGGGGAAGGGCAATTACCAGCCTCACCTGACCCACCGTGGCTCATGAGCCTGGTGTCTCCATGTCTTGGTGCTGGCCAGGGTGCTGACCTGCACTGATAGGGGAGTCCCCTGGATCAGCCCAATCCCAGCCCCTATCCTTGCCCCTGATGCATGGCATCAACATGAGATTTCACTGTTAGGGCTCTGGAGCACCTGGATGCAGCTCTTGGAACAAAGGCCCACTCCCCAGCATAGGCTAGGATGGCTCCCTACAACCCAAGACACAAGATACACTGGTTCTGGGCAGCCCCAGTCACTGCCACAAGAAACATTTCTGGGGAACATGACTAGCCTGGGGCTGAGGCCTGGACAGGACAGCATGCCCAGGCTGAAGCAATCCCTGAAGGGCCAGGTCAGGGCACTCATAAGACAGACTAGCTGTTGTTCAGTCCCACATTTACAAGGGGCTCTGTCTGTCCCAAGTGCTGGTGATACTGGGACAGAGAGGATACAGGCCCTGCTCTCAAAGAGCTGATACTCTAAGGGGAGAAAGGGGAGCATGCAAACCACTGCTCCAAAGGAGAGAGGCAAGGGCAAAGCAGACTTTGGGAGGGAGGGTGTTCCTGTGTACCTCTGAACTGCAGAGCACCCCAGGGATGCTGGTAACAACCATCCTTCGTCCTCTCATCCTCTCAACTCCCAAGTAAAACCTCACGTCTATGGGCAGCCTCTCCCAGCCCCTCTTACTGCCTTCCCTCCACTCACTATTTTCTATGCTGCAAGGAGCTTGTCTATTACTGGTGACAGGGACTGCCTTTTCCTCCTTGTGTATTGCCAGCACTTAGCCCCTTCCCAGGCACACAGTAAGTGCTTAATTAATGCTGATTATTTATTACTGAAAGAGGGTGCTGAGGGAAGTAGAACAGTTATCCCAAGATATGCAGGGATGGAGTTGAGGCCAGGTCTTAGGTTTCCCGCATTCCTCTGGGATGAGCCCCAATCCCTCCTGCCTGGGCCACAAGGGCACTGCCATATATATGATCTTCTTGTGGCCATTCTGCTAAAGCCTGAGCTCTGGACGCAGAGTCAGTGTGTCTTAGGAATGACGTCTTCAGGTGAGTGTTAGGAATGGATACAGGGCTCAGCCATTTACCAGTTTCTCCAACATTTCTGAAAACAGTTCCTTGCCAGCAGAATCAAAGATGAAGAGTTCCTAGAAATAGAAACAAAAGTGTATCTCAGCTCCATCACGAGGCAGGAAAGGACCTCTGCCAGGGCTGCCCCAAGTCTGGGGAGGGGGGTGGGAAGGTGGAGAGGGTGGGGAGGAGAGAGTAGGGGGCTGGGTGAGGTCAGACAGAGGAGTAGGGAGGGGGACAAGCTCAGGACTTCATCAGATGCAGCACAAAGCGTTCTCCCACTAACCACAGCCAGACTCTCTCTAACAAAGAGCCAGGCACAGAGCACGGCTTTAGCTACCCTTACTAAAAGGTCTCTCAGCCAAGTGGTCCTTTTCACCTCTTGTTGAAGGAAAGTCACCAACTGGCTTTAGAGACAGAAACCCTGGTTCCAGCGCTTCCTCCAGAACAGGGGAAAGCACAGGTCAGTCACTTCACTCAGCAGCCTGGGAGCAAAATATGTTCTGCCTACATACCCATGGGCGGCACTGGGAAAGACTAAAGCCTTCTCCCTGTGTGGCCTTAGGAGAGGAAGCAGAGATCATCTAGTGCCCTTCTTTTGATACTGGTATAATTTAACTGTAGTTCAGTAGGATTGGTTTCCTTTATAACTGTATCTTTTTTTATTTTATGCATTTAAAAATGTGATTGTTTAAAGGGTTTACCAGACTGACTGCCGGAGGGAGACTAGGACACAAAAAGGCCCAGCGCTTCTTTTTCTACTCATGACCCCTTCAGTGCTGATCAAGCCCAACCCCCTTATTTTACAGATGAGGAAACTGAGGCTGAGAGAAGCGATGTGACAGTCTGAGGTGGTCTATTAGGCAGTAAGCAGCAGAACAGGATTCAAGGCTCAGCCTCCTGACTCCAAACCAAGTACAGCTTATGCCAAGCTGCCTCTCTGGGCCTCCGGAGGTCGGACTGAATGGTCACTCTACAGCCCCTATTAGAAGCTGCCTCATCATGGCAGGCAGGCAGAAAACTGTGGTCAGTCTGACCACAGTGGCGAGGCCTCAAGGACTGTGTGTCACTCAGCTGATGGACAGCCTGGTGAGGCAGAGAGGCTAGGCCCCTGCAGCTGCCAGAGATGGCCCCAGGATGCAGAGAAGAGAGAAAAGGCACAGGGAGGAAAGTCTCAAGTTAAATAGTCCCCATGTGTAAACATGTACATGTATCACTAGCCAGGCTGACCAAAGTCATTTTCCCCCTTTTTCCCAAGGAAATCCCCATGGCATGACACCAGTTTTCTCAAAGGAATGATTTTCTGTGCTGCCTGTGAGTCTTGAAAAAGAAGAGTCAGTTTCTGGGGCAGCCAAGGCTTGGACCCAGAGGCCACCAGCTCTTTTGGCACCGACACCAGAGCAGAAATCCGGATATGTGCAGGCTGCTTGAATGTTTTACAATTACAATGACTAATTAACCCAAGCCTGCTAGCATCACACCTGGTGTCAGTGAGTTACGCAGCAGTAGCTGGGGAGGGTCAGACCCTCTTGCCCTACCTGTATGTGGATGTTTGCTAATTAGGTAAAATTTGTTTTAATACAATAATACAAATCTCAGGCAGGTGGTGGCTGGAGGTTGGGCAGGTTGCATGCTGGACCACTAGCTTGGAGATGTTTTCCTAAAACCAGTTTCATGATGTGGCTTCCAAATGCTGGCAAATATCCAGGTCAACAACTAGGAAGCCAGTCACCAGTTGAGATTCGTGGGCCTCATAAGACAAAGTATGGGCGGCTTTTGTCAGTGTCATGGTGCAGGCAGGACTTACCACACTGTCGTTAGTGTCAGGAATGGCCAAATGCTTCACCAGCAAATCCACCCCTGTAGTCTACAAATGAAAACCAAGGATTAGCAGGGAAAGGCTCCAGAGGCATGTGATCTCCCTGAGACTGTCAGCCCCTTGCAGGCAGGGGATGGGAGGTTCTTAAGCTCTACACCCACAGGACTGGGCATACAGTGGCACATACTGAATGCAGACTGAATGGACCTCAGTACATGGTGCCTCATGTGAGGGAGATACTGTGTATCAAGACTGAGATGCTGGTCAGATCTGTACATACCATGTTACTGTAAATACCATGCTATCTGAGACCTTGGGAAAATGATCTCCACTGGGTTCTCTGGCAGGCATTCCCTTTGCTGGCTTCTCTAAGGATTTACTCCTCTATCTTCCTCTCAATCACAACTCTCTAACTCAGGTCATGGACTGCCTTTGGACAGACACTCACCAGTGTGTAGTTCTTCTGGAAATGGGCCCCGTCACTCCGGAACATCTGAGCCAGGGCACTCTTCCCCACTGTGGCATCACCTAGGAGGTCAAAGGAGCAGAAGAAAAGCTATAAGCCCTGGTCAGCTTTGGACCTTTCCTGCACTTGCACAAATGATTTGCCTTCAGTCTGGGAACTAAGACCACTTGCCCCGCAGTGGCTACAGGAGATGCTGCAAACGTCCATGGTAATTTACTAAAGGGAAAAGGTTATCATTAATTGAGACTTTCAATGACCATAGGCACAGAGTGTGGCCTTTGAAACTCACAGCATCCAAGAGGTCTCACTTCCTGCTTGCTTACAATAACAAGTTGGTCAAAAAGCATTTATTAAGTTCCTACTGTGTGCCAGGCACCATGTTAAGCACTGGAGATACAAAGAAAGCAAAAGACAGTCGTATCCTCAAGGAGCTCCCAGTCCAATGGACAGCTCTAAAATAACATGTTGACAACTACGTACAGACAAGCTTCAGACAGAGGGGCTGCAGGGGGAGGCATTTCGTCTAAGACAAAATTGAACAGAAGAAGAGAAGTTTTCCCCCACCCCTGAACATTTAATGACAAAGACGCCACTGTTACTGCTAGCCGGCAGTCCCACATACCAATGTGACTAAATGGAATATTTCAGACATGGAATTTCCATCTGGATGACTGAGTTAAAACCCCATCTCGGACATTTGGGCTGGGTGACCATGGGTGTCTTCACCTCTCTCGGTGGGTCTCCTTTCTGCAGGCTCTAAAATGAGAGGGTAGAACTAGCTGACCTAGTCCAGCTGCAGCATAAGGGTCAGATTGACTTACAGAGGACCTGATTCAGAGAACCGGCTCTGTCATTTACTACCTGTGTGATCTAGAGCAAGTCACACAATATCTCCAGGTCTCAGTTTCCCCATCTGTCATCTGGGGATAATAACCCCGAGGGAAAATGTTTTTTTAACGTCCAAAATTCTACAGAAATGATCCTATAAATTAATTTGGCCAGGGGAGGGAGACCAGTGGTCTTTTAAAACTAAAAATCAGCTGCACAGTTAGGGGAAGCCCATGTTCAAGTAATCTCGCCCAAGCCTGTTCAGCAGCCTGTTACCATCATTGTTCGGTCCCTACAGACGCTGATCCTCTGGTTCTTCTCGCAGATGCTCAGTCTGTTTCACCGAACTCCTCTTACACCTACCGAGATTGATTTTCTCAGCTTTCCTTGTTACTTGATAGCACCATAAATTGGAATCTCAAAATGAAAAGGGCTCTGGCACTGAGTTCACCCTGGGAGCGGCAGACTCGATGCAGACGAGCCTTGGAGAAATTGAATTCTTCTTGGTCCGACAGCACTCAAGGGTACCAGTGTCTGTGCCTGGCCTTTACTTCCTTTTACCCTCTCTGCCTTCGCCATAGATTGCTGGCCTTTCTTGCGATGTCTTGGCTGGTTTGTTTCTGCAATATCTTCTCCTCTCTAAGAGCCTGTTACAGTAACACCTGGCTCCCTGACAAAACCACCTGCTTCCTCAGCCCCTTGATCTACGACCAAATCATCTTCTTTCTGATTCACTATACTTGGGGCCCTCTCTTTACCTTCGCTCTCCACAATGCAGCATGACCTGGACTGACCTAGCTACTTATTCTCAGGCCTCTGCTCCCTCCTGACTTCCTCTCTATGACAAAAGCCTTTTTGCAAACAGGTGTTTGACTACTAGAACCAGCTGGGGCCGTGCTTCAGATGCAAGTATTCCTTTTTTTTTTTTTCTGTCCTGGGCAAGTTTCCTCTTGCCTTCACATCCCAGAGCAGAAGCACTACCAGACCCTCTCCCTGCAGACCAGACTCTTAGGCCACTCTTGAGTCTGGATAAGCTGTTCTGAGTCTCTGGGAATCTCCTCCCAGGCCCCTCCCCCAATCTGGATGCCCTGGCTCACTGGCATCTCAGCCTAGAACATGCTCCCTTCCTCTCCCTGTCTACTGAATTTCTAGCCACCACTTAATACCTAACTCAACTGTCACTCCTCCATGAAGTCTGTCTGATGTCCTCAGTCAGCGAAGATCTTCCCTCTAGGATTTCTTAGAGTGTTTGGCTTTGAAACTCTCAAATGCATTTATCATGAATTGTAGGTATTGTATGTTTTATTACTCTACTAGACTATAAGCTATATGAGGGCAGGGATCACATCTTAAACTCTGTATTTCTGCCAGTGCTTGACTCATGCTGCATGTTGGTTGTAGTGAAAAAAGCACTCCACTGAGGAGTCAGGAGCCCTGGATTTGAGTCCTAACTCTGAAACTTGTTGGCTGTGAGAGCACATATACATACATCACTTAACCAATTTGAGATTCTCTTTTCTTGTCCATGAAATGGGAATGATTATAGTTGGATTTGCTACCTGACATCATTGTGAAGAAAGCAGCTTGTGAACCTTCAGGCACTTTATAAATGTCAATTAATTTTTAAGGAAATGGGGATGTTTAGCATGGACAAGAAGTGACTTGGCAGGAGGTGGGAACATGGCTTTTGTCTTCAAATATCTAAGGGGTTGTCAAATAGAAGAGGGATTTATTTACTGTATAATTTCAGAGTCTAGAACCAGGCCTGATGGAGGGAAATGATAAGAAGGCACAGGTTTCAGCTCAATAGCTACAATATCATTATCAACAACCTAGCAACTAGAGTTGTCAAAAAATGAAAAGCCCTGCCTGGTAAGGTAGTGAGTGCCCTGCCACTGAGGGAGTTCAGGTAGAGACTAGACGACCATTTGTTGGCCCTGCCAGGAAAGGTTGAATGTACGGAGGCAGGGTTTGGGTGGGATGCCTTTTTGATCCCTTGTACATCTGATACCCTATGACAGATTGGACAATCTCACTTGTTACTATGCTAAAGAGGAAGAAATCAAGGAATTCCACATTGTACAAGGAGTCATGGAGCCCTGGTGCTTTCTTAGCTTCCCTAGAGGGTGTAGGCTCTTTACAAGTGTCTTTTTGTCAAAGGAGGCTCTGAGAGTCAGGAGTTAATACATGGTGGCTGAGTGTTCCATCAACAACCCACGACACATCCTCCTCATGCTAGCCCATGTGTCTTGTAACTTTCGTCTTCCTCCAAATGAGCCCTTGGCTTTTTTTGGGTGTAAGGTCCCCTATGATGTTTCTGTTCCAGGGGGCTTCCTGTATGGATCCTACTCTCAGTCACTCACTAGGAGGTCACTAGTGTTTACAGAAAATGGACTATGTGGAGGGGAAACACTCCAGCGGAGGGAGTCAAATCCACCATCGCAAAATGACTTAGAAGCACATTTGTGGAGGAACAAGGCAAGTGCAAACTCAGTTGGTTCAATCAGAGACCCGGAAGGCATAAGCCAGGGTGGTGGAAAAGAACAAGCTGTCAGGCGGGTAAAGCATGAAAGGCCACGGCAGAGCAGCTGGGGCGGATGAAAGAAGGAGCCAACTCCCACCCAGAGCCAAGACAGCAATGTGGGTGGGTACAGTGGAGATCGTGAAGCCAGCTGGAGGAAGTGGATGATGCAGTCAGTGATGTAGGGGTCACAGAGTTGGCACTGACAGCCACAGTGGGGGACAGAGTGCCTGGGACACACCTGACTGATCTTGTTGAAAACTTTCTTTGCTCAGAAGGTGGAGTGACCTGAAGTGCTGCTCTTTTGGGTCTTTTCTATGACCGATGAGGAAGAGTCATGTAGGGAAAGAAAAGCAATGGGTTCTCGAGAGGAAGGAGTGTGCCACCTTCGAGCCTGGGAGGACCAGGGTGAGGGATGCTGGGCACAGAGGGTTTTAAACCCCCACCTAAACATAAGCTTTGCTTACTTCAGAAAATTCAGAGATAAGAGAGGTTCTTCCGATCCTTCAGTAGAGTCTATGAAAGTCAGTACAAAAAGGATGGGGATTCATAATAATAAAATTCTCCCCAGACATTTCTCATTGATGCCAATCTTCATTCCAATCAACAGGAGAGGAAGGTGTCTAAAGAGAAGGATGTAGCTAAAGAGGGAGCTCATTAAACACACTTGAATTTTTAAAAAGGGCTTATAAAAGGGAGGCAAGTGAGAGCTGGCACCCAAGGACAAATATTTTAAAATGGTAAAGTCCTCCTATTAGAACGATGTTAGGAAGGTTAAAAGTCCAGCATGAACACACAAATGCAATAAATGCCAAAGACAATAAAACAGGCCTATTTTTGGACTAAGAAGAAGACTAAGTAAGGACTAGACTTCCCATTCCCTTTATCCTTCCATTCAGTGGGGACAGGAAGTTTATGACAAATGATAGAGACATGCAAAACACCTCAAATCCTATTTTCTCTGTGGTTTCCCTACTAAGGAGAGAAAGAGAGAACCAAGGTGGTTAATAGGGAACTGAAATCCAGGAGAAGTAACAAGGGTAGAAAGCATCATGCTGCCCCTGAATGAGGGTAAGTCACCTGGTCTGGAACACCTACATCCCAGAATAACTCAAAGAATCTGCAAATGATTAAAAAATCGATAATGAGTTTTGAGGAATCACTGCGAACAGAAGAGGATGCTTGGGAATCGAGAAGACAATTTCCTGATTTTGAAAAAAGAGAATATTTATTCATCCATCCATTCTTTAAGCCACAGTCCAGAAAGAGCAACAAAATTTCCTCATAAAATTCTAGACCAGGTTATGACTGGAACAGTTTGTGAGCATTTCGAAAGGAAGCGGTGATCACTGAGAGCCAGCATGGGTTCACTGAGATCAAGTTAAGCCAGTCTAACTGTGTTTTCTTTTTCAACAAGGTTACTAGATTTGGATTTCAAGTCAAATATATTTTAATTTCAACAAGTCATTTAATAAAATATTTCATCATATTCCAGCTTATAAGAGGGGGTAGAGATTAGATGCTAGTATAAGGTGGGTTTTGGACCTGACAAAGAGAGACTTCTACCAATCCTGCTGGTAGAATATCATGATTTCTTCAACACCGAATTCTTCCTAAGGCAAAGAATGAATGGTTAGGAGGCAGTCAAGACCAGTGTTTCTTCCATGTGAGAAACCAGTCCAACACCTTAAGGAAGCACCATCAATCAGGTGGCAGCCAGAATCATGTCCTCAGGGAGGTTACTGCCTACTGGGGCAGAATTAAGAGCAGTGGGTAGATATGTCCTGTAAAGCTTCTAACAGGGAGTAAAATGGGGATTCAGCAAAGGCTGGTAACTGCATCAATCAGGGCTTCTTACTTAGGTTTAAGTTGGAGATAAGCCCACCTCGGTGATTAAGAGCCATCCAGTTTATAGGCAAAGGAATCGGCTGTAAGGAGAGAGTTGTCCAGCTGGACAAGAGAATCACTCTTACTCTGCTTAGATGATCTTGGGCAAACCACTTCTTTTTGGGTCTCAGTTTCTTCATTTGTAAAATGAAGGAGGAAGACGAAATGGCCCCTTTCATCTCTATGTCTGTGATCCTATGAGAATGGAGGGACTTCTCTAGTGAAATGCCCTGGGGTTCTCACCCACCAGGTCAGCTCAAAAGTTTATCACTGGGTTGTTTGCTCTGTACTGATTAATCCACCTCTGGAATCCTAAGCCCAGATGCATGCCCAGTATCTTAGAAAGGACATTGGCAAGGTAGAGTGCATACATAGGAAGGTCTTCAAAGAGGAAACAGATAATATAAACAATGACAGTGGATCATTGGATCATTGGAAGGAAGTAGGAAGGCAGAAGAGATGAAGAGCACCAGGCTTGAGGTTCAAAGGCCTGAACTTAAATCCCAGCTCTGCCTCTTCTCCCTCAGGTGACTCTGGGCAGGTCATTTCCCCTCTGAGCCCCTGTTTCTTCATCTGTAAAGTGATAGGGACACAACAGATGATCTGGTTCCCTCTAGGATGGACACTCTGGGCTTCCATGTTGAAACAGGAAAAGGTGAAGAGAGGGAGGATATTTCTGTCTTCAAACATGGGAAGACTCTAATTCTCCTTTATGTGGCAGAGGGATTATCCCATGCTCTGGAGGACATAACTAGAAGCAGAAGAAAGGGGGACGACCTGACTTTGGCTTGGCAAAAGGAAAAATTTTCTAACAATAACAGCTGGGAAAAAAATGGAATGGATTGCCTGGAGGGAGAGGAAGCAAGTTCCCTACTACTCTAGGTCTTGGAGCAGAAGCTCTTATTATGACATGTTAAGATGGAATTTCCCAATTTTGTCCAGAGGCTGGATTAGATCTATAAGGTCCCCTCCAACCATAAGAATCTCTTCCTCTAGGCTTTTTAAAGGCAGGAGTTTTGACATATGTTATGAGGCAAGAGAAGGACATCATTGTGACATGGAAAGGGAGATGGGTAATTTTGGTGACTGGGGAAAAGCATGAATCACATCATTAAATAAACTTTTAAAGAGAGATTCAGTTGGTGCGAAAGGGGTTACACACCTGAGCTACCATGGTGGGGGAAAGGGGAGCTGGAGAAAGCTCCCCTGGGGTCTGGATGCTGGAGGAGAAAGTACCATCTAGATGCTTCCTGTAGCAACTGATTACTCTGGCTAAGTAGGTTCTCAGACCTTATAAATTGTTCTTGGGAAGGAGGATGAAACCCAATCACCCCACCCCACCCTGTGACCAGCGCTGGTGACAATGTTCAAAGATAGGACAGCATGAGGTCACCAAACACCTTTTCTCCATCCTCATCCTCTTTGATCTGCTTACAACACTTGACATTCCTTGAGACTTTTCCCTTGTTTTTGATGTCATGGGACCTAAGCTCCAATCTCACCTGAGACTTGCCTTTGTGACCTCTGTTAAAAGGGAGGGAGGTGGGGCTGGGGTGCATGGGATCCCTCTGAGGTTAGACACCCAGGATCCCCTGATCTAGATCCCTCCCCTGTGATGGGCAGCTCCTTTCATGTTCCTTTGAGGGCCACCTTCCTGCCACCTGCATTTACCAAGGTTTGGTCCCAGACCCTCCTTTCTTCCCTTTCAGTCTCTCTTCTTCTTGAGCAACCATCTCCTCCCTCAAGTCCAACTTATTAGTTGACTCTCAGATGTTTATGTTTAGCCCAGCCTCCCTCCATCCCCCACACATTTCCAATTGCCTGCTGGTCACTTCCATTTAGGTGTCAGGCCTTTCCCTCTGTACTTCAAGACATGCTTCCCTCCCGAAAAATGACCATTTTCTGCTGACTTGCCCATTTCTGTTAATGACCCCTAGCCCAAAACTTCAGTCATCTTAGATTCTCGCTGCCTGCATTCCCCAAAGCCTCATTAGGCACTGATCCTTGTCAAATCTTTCTTCACAAAATCTCACATGTATGTCTTTCTTCCTATTAGGAAGTGCCTATTAGCAGTGCCAACACTGGTTCAGGCCTTAGCACTTCATTACTAGATCGGTCCTTCCACAAGCCCCTCAGTCTCCACCAGATTCAGCTTCCTGAAACACCACTCCCCCTCGGTCACTCGCTGCTCAAAATCTTTTAAACGATGCCCACTGTCTCTATGACTTCTTCTCTAGGCATTTAAGACCCTCTGAAATCTGTCCATAAACTCTGTGGCCAATCCCATCTCTTCCTCCTCCTTCTGTGATAGTCAAAATAACCTACTTGGTGTGCTCCAATTACTGCTTGCACTACAACTACTCCTCTGTGCTTATGCTTTCTAAAGGATCACAGGTTTGGAGATGGAAGGGACTTAAGGACTATCTAAGGCCCAGCTTCCTCACTTTACACCTGAGGAAACCGAGGCTGAGTGAGGTTAAGGGACTTGCTCAGGGACACACAGTTACTAAGTATCTAAAACAATATTTGTCTCTCCTCCTACCTCTCAATGTCTCTTCCTACTCCCCTCCGCCCACCCCCAGACCCACCTCAGGCCATCTGGGATGGCCTCTTCACTCTTCCTCATCTAGCCAAGTCCTGTATGAGGACCAGAGTCAGAGGATAGAAGGTACAGGTAGGCACCTTTGGACCAATGTAAGGGAGAACTTCCTAGCAACCTGGGTTAACCCAAAATAGAATGAGCCCATTTATGTGGGGGTCACTGGGCTTCCCTGCCTGCTCCTCCCACTCTTCAGCAAGAATCAACCATCCAGATTGAGATGAAGGAGATTTAAATGAGTGGGAGCATTTGAACGATGACAAATCCTGGCTATAACGCTACTGTCAGTGTGATTTGGGGAAATCATCAAACTTTTCTAAGGCCCAGCTAACTCACTTGTGAAGTAGAGCCATTGGTGTAGTTATTTCAGAGATCAAGGAAAACATCTGGAAACTGCTACATGCTCTATGATAACTATCATTTATAGAGTACCTACTGTGTGCCAGGCACTGGGCTATGCCCTTGACAATTCTCATCTCCTTTGCTCCTCACAGCAACCCTGGGAGGGAGATCTATGATCTAAGTGTTTGATTCAGGCCAGACTTCTAGAAAGAGAGCCTGGTACTCAGCCCCTCCCATGCGAGAGGCCTCTGGTCCCCAACGCCAAGAGTGTCCCTTCTTGCAAAGTCACGTCAGGGGTTGCTGCTTGCAGGAGCATTTTCCGATTCCTTTCCTTCCCTTCCTTGCTCCCCAGCTAATGAAACCATTTCTCCCTCCTCTGGCTACCCCATCCTTTTACCTGGGCCTCTTTGATTTGTAAGAGTTCTCTGGGCATGAGCCTTCCCTTTGTATTAAAAAATAAGCCCTTTGGGCTTACCTAATTTTTTAAATCACCAGGGCCTAGCATGAAGCAGATGTTCAATGCATGTTTGTCAGGAGGGAAAGGACTTGGTTCTCTTGAGGCATATTTTGGATTCAGGGCCTGCTGTGAGCCCAGCAGTAGGCCAGATACTGAGGGAGACACAAAGATGGTTGAGTAAGACATAAAGTCTCTGGTCTCAGATGACTGACAGGACCCAGAGGTCATCCAGGCCTTCACCCCTTTATGGGAAAACTGGTAACCTGAGCACATCAAAGGCAGGAGCCAGATGCCTAGATGATGACAATCAAACACAATGCACTTTCTGCCGTGTTGGTGAGAATGGTGACTCTGTCCAATGGGTTCACAGTTATGACATTATGACCCATCAGGAGGACTCCATGGTCAGGAAGGGAGGCAGAACCACAGAGGACAGGGGAAGGCTCTCAGGATGTGACGGCCAGGACCTTCTGTCACTTTCTGTGGGATGTCGATGAACCCATGATTCTCTGGGGCCCCTCCTCCCGCTAAGGTTTGATGGGGAGAAAACTTGGTGTAGAGAAAATAGTGCTGACTTTGGAGTCAACAGAGCTGAGTTCAAATCCTGACTCTCACTCACTAAATCAGGGCTCCTTCCTAAGATAAAAAAGAATAAGGGAGAGTAAAGCAAAGTTCTCTCACTCTTGTAACTGCCCCCAAATAGAACAGGCTGCCTTGGTGAGTAGTGAGTTCTCTGTTACTGAAAGTCTTGAAGTAGAGAAGAGATGCCCAGGTCTGCATGGCTAACCCTAATACCAGGCCTTTCCTGACCTGACCCCCTTGTCCACACCCTCCCTCCCTCTTCCAATGATTATTTGTAGAATGCTGCACACACATTGCCTTTCCTTCTCTGTGACAGGATATAATTCAGAGTCCAAGAACCTGGGTTTGAGCCCAGATAGGATCTCAGTGGTCCCTTGTAGCCCTAGATCTGGCTAGGACCCTAGAATTTCCATGTGCAAAATGAGGCATCTCACACATCCCAGGAGATCCCTTGTCCCCTTCCAAGCATCTTCTAAGTAATTTCACCCTCTGAGCCTCAGTTTCCCCCAGTGTAAAAAACAGAAGGAGAGGTTTAAACTGGATGACCTTGAGGTCTCTTCCATCTCTAAAGTCATGATTCCCAGTGGCAGAACTGGGAATTGATGTCTTAGGATCCCAGACTCACACTTGGGTCACAGAACATCGAGTTCATACCTCTCATTTTAAAGAGGAGAATAGAGAGGGGAACTTGTTATTTTAGATCTACAAAATGCGGGTAATCATAGGCCTCCCTGTCAGGGTTGTTGTGAGGAGCAAAGGAGATGAAGTTGAGAACAAACCAAGGACTTGGCAAAGGCCACCTAGCTAGTAAGTAAGCAAGCAAGCGATCTGGGACTGCTTCCACTATACCACACGCCCCTGTGACCTGCTCTGCTCTTTTGTAAAATGAAGATGAGACCCCGACAATCCCCAGAATTCAGGGGTCAGATGTCACAGGAGAATGTGAACTCTGGAGGCCAGGGCCAGACTCAATCTTACCTCCGCCATCTCAGGTTATGATTCCCAACTCTAAGAGAGAAATTTCAGGGAAGGTGCTGCTGGGAGAGGGAAATGTTCACCAGAAGCTCCCTATACTGATGAGAGCGGAGGCCCCGAAAGAAAGAAGTAAGCATGAAAGTAAATAGATTTTAAAAAGATAAAGAAATAAACAAAAACAGAAATAAAAACATAAACGGGTAACTATACAGGCAAACAAATGGATAGATAAATATAGTTAAATAATCAAATGCAAACATAAATAGGTCAAGTTAGATAAATATATAAACAAATATAAATTAAAACATAAATAGGTAAATAAATAAATAAATGACTGAACAAATAAATGAATGGAATCCCAGATGGAGTACAGCAGTATGTTGTAGGTGCTTAATAAATGGTGAACTGAATTTCAAGAGCAGACTTAGAGCTGATGCCTCTGAGGTAATGGCCAGCTGTGGGACTTTGGAGACTGTCCGACAGGAGGGGCTGCTGAGAAAGTGTCCAACCCCAAGTCAGAGAAGTGGGGTTCAAATTCCCAGTTCTACCACTGGGAATCATGGCTTTAGATATGGAAGAGACCTCAAGGTCATCCAGTTTAAACCTCTCCTTCTGTTTTTTACACTGGGGGCAATTGAGGCTCAGTGAGTGAAATGACTTAGAAGAAGCTCGGAAGTGGAAGGGGAAGAGAGATATCCTGGGATGTGTGAGACGCCTCATTTTGCCCATGTAAATTCTGGGGTCCTAGCCAGATCTAGGGCTACAAGGGACCACTGAGATCCTCTAGCCCATTTTACTGGGGGGGAAAGAAAGACCCAGAGAGGGGAAGTGACTGACCCAGGACCGCATGGCAAGGAAATAGCGAGCTGGGATTTGATCCCACCCAGGAGTCTTTCTCCTGTGATACTTTCTGAGTGACCATAGGCAAGTCACAGCCTCCCTGGGCCTCAATTTCTTTTCCTGTAAAATGAGAGATGTGAATTCCATGGCCTCTGGGGTTCCTTCCAGTCCTAGATCTAGGATCCCATAACCTCTCTGTGCCTCAGTTTCCTCCTCTGTAAAAGGACGGGGCTGGCCTCTAGCTCTAGACCCAGGACCCACTCCGTGCCTCAGTTTCCCCCGTGGCCATACCGTGACCCGCGACCTCAAGCTCACCTGCCAAGATGCACTTGGCCGCCAGCTTGACCATGCTCTCGGTAGGGGCCGGGGAGGCCGGGTCGGACTCCGTATCCCGCCTGCAGAGCTCCGAGCCCCACCTCTGCAGCCGCTCCACCTTCTCTACTACTGCTTCCCTAGCAACGAAGCCTCCCTAACGACAACGCTCAACCGCCCAGCGCTCGCACCCCATTGGCCAGATCGACCGTCCTTCGCGTGCGACAATAAACGTGGCGGGGAAGGGAGCTATGCGTAACGTGAGGCGGGAATCTTTCTGCTTCATTTCAATTCGACAATCGGCCTGCTCATCAAAGCCACTCCACTGACTGAATGGCCAATAGTATAAACCAATCATTTCAAGTTCCCACCCCTTTCGGGACCAGGACTCCACCCCCCACCGAATTGCTAACCTTATGTAGACCCTCCGGAAAAGAACCGTCCTATTGGTTACCCCAGCCTTTGGTGACGAAAGCTCTTCCGATTGGCCAGCGTCTCGGCTGTACCAAGTCGAGAAAACAGGAGAGAATAAGGATAGGACGTCATCCCCTCCTACCTTTGGAAGTTAGCTCACCGTACGGGTGACGTCTCGTCAAAGCAGCGCCTGCGCGAGGAGCCGGTGGCTGCGCGAGTCCTCGTGTGTTACCTAGACAGATGTGGAGGGAGCAGCCAATGAGCGTGATGCGATGTATGTCAGCCCCCAAGTGACCACGTTTTAGAGCCCAGTGATGCAACTTCTGTGGCTCCCATTGAAAAGATGGCAATGATGGTGGGAAAGCCTTCCTTTTTATTTTTATTTTGGTTGTTGAATTAAAGTTTGTAAAGTGTTTTTTTCCTTCTCCGACTCCTCCCTCCCCCTAAGGAGGGACATGAGAAAAAGTGTGTTTTACCTGGTGCAGAGAAATACAGTCTCCCCCTCCCCTCTTCCCCAGTCCTACTAGTTAAAGTTCAGACTCTGTGGAGGTCTCTGAAAGAGTGCATAAGAGCATGAATTGAAAGCTTAGAAAGACACCCAGTCAATACCTTCCTCATACAAATGAGGAAACTGAGGCTCAGGTAGGCCAAGAGATTTGCTCAAAGTCAAACAAATATATTTGTATTTGAACCCAGTTCTTCTTACTTTAGATTTATATTCTTTCACAGTGCCAGGCTGACGCTGCTCTGTTAGGTAAGGTCCATGACCTTAATATGTGTGTATACATATATGTGTATATATTTATAGAAAGAATTATATATAACTATATGTAATAAATTATCTGCCCATCCATCTATCCATCCATCTATATGTATCTATGTACTATGTATTTATGTATCCATCTATATATCTATTTACCTATCTATGTATCTATCCCTGTATTTATGTATCTATCTGTATATCTATCTATTGTATCTATGTATCTACCTATGTATGTAGCTATGTATGTATGTATGTAGCTATCTATCTCTATCTGTAGGTAAGTAAGTAAGTAGCTCTGGGACCTGCCAAAGATACTAACTAGCCACTTCTCTCTGCTTCATCTGGAAAATGGGGCTAATAGCACTTACCCCAGGGTTATGGGGATCAAAATGAGATGACATGTATAAAATGCTCTGAAAACTGTAAAGCTCTGTACAAAATACTTGCTATTATTTTATTTTATAGATCAAAAACATGATTCTTAGAAGGGATACATCCACAGGATTTACCAGACTGCTCAATAGGTCCAGACACAGAAAAGTTGAGTCCCTGTTGTAAAGAAAAAAAGCTCTGGATTGGAATGGAGACAGTGGATCTGAGTTGAAGGGTACCACCCCAGCCCTGGGTTCTTGCACAAATCATCTCACTTTGTTTTCTCATCTACAAAATGAATGTGACAATCCTGATACTACCCAAGGCCCCTGGAGTAATTCAGGGTAAGTGATCCATAAATCTTATAGCTCTATTATAGGATTTAGAGCTGGAAGGAGTTTCAAGGGTCAGTTAATTAATCTAAAGCCTTACTTTTATGGATCTGGAACTCAAAGCCAGTGACTTTGAATCTAAAGGAGTGGTGAACCTTTGGTCTGCAGGCTAAATGTGGCCTGCTAGGTCCTTGGGTTTGGCCTTCCAACTGAGTCCAAGTTTTACAGAACAAATCCTTTTATTAAGAATACTTGTTCTGTGAAGTTTGGATTTAGGTTCCCCACCTCTGACTCCAATCCATTGCGTCACACTCTCTGCATCACACTTAATTGAATTGTCTCCTATTACCTCTGTGTCCCTCAGAAGATATAATGCATTGCTGAACAAAGAATAGGGGCTGGCTTGATAATTATTGATTGATGGCTGAAAGAATGAAAAATGTGACACTTTCATAAATCATTCCTTTTTTTTCTTTTTGGTCAATACCTGTGATTTCATCAGTGTATGGAATTCCATGGTGTAGACTTTCCCTCCCCCTCTCTCCTCATCTCTCCTCATCACCAAGCCTCATTATTTGTGGTTTCTAGTCTCAGGAAGTGGGGGAGGGGCATCACTGAGAAGCTAAGTGATTTTCTTTGGTTCCAGTGTGGATAGTGGGTATTTGTCAGAGGTAGGACTTGAACCCATTTCTTCCTATTTCTACAGCTGGCCCTTGATCTTGCTTCTTATAAAAATCACTGTATGTGAATGAAAACCACATTTGGATTGATGGTAGGGCATCCTCTAAAATGATGTGGGGAAGGTAGAGTTAAGCAATTGGATGTTAAGTAGGGAACGGCAAGAAATTTCCAACCTTAAGTCAGAGGCTTTGGTCAGAACCATAGCTCTTAGTGAGCAGGAAGTATTAGTGAACTGCTTCTGGGGTCCACTTTGCTGGTTAACCATTCTGAATTCCAAAGATCTTGGCATCTCTAGAAGTTTTCTTCCTTCCCTTATGCTATGGATTTAAAAGCATGATTCAGAGAAGAGATCTGTTCTTTACCAGAATGATTGTTTAAAGGATCCATGACACAAAAAAGTCAAGAATCAAAATTTTAGATTAATCAAGGAAAATCCTTGAAAACTTACTGAGTGGATTGCAATAATATTGCATAGAAAGTCTCTTCCAATTAAGTGAGGAGCTTGGTAAGGCCCTGTGGGGCCTGGAAAAATTGTAGAGCTAGGCTAGGGCTAAGCAGATTTGTGTAAACAGAGAGGAGAATGTTCCTGAGAAAGAATCTGTGGTAGGCAGGGTAGGTGGGTGAGAGAAGTGGTGAAAGAAGTGGTGGAGAAGGAGGAGAGACCTAGGACTTAATCTTATACATATGTAGAACATTACAGACAGAAAGGGCCATCAAGCACAGAATGTTAGATCTAGGAGGGGCTTAGAATAGGGAATGTCAGAGCTGGAAGGGGTCTTCGAACAGGAAGGACAGGGTTGGGAGGATAGGAAGACACAATGTCAGTAGAGAAGGACTTTAGAAGTAGTTTAATCCAGCCCCTTCTTTTTGACAGAGGAAGAAACTGAATCCTAGAGATGGCATCACCCAGGGTGGCAAGCTAAGCCAGGAGCAGACTGAGATAGAGAAATGGCCGCTAACATTTGTTTTCATTGAGCGTGGGGCTCTTGAGAGGGCTGAATCACTTCTCGCCAGCGACAAACTGCCTGCGTATTCACTGCAGCGCTTTCCTAGTGACAGCAGCAATATTTCACATGCAGGGCTTGTCTTCATCATGTCCAGCTAAAGACCATTTCTCATTCTGCCCGTAAAACTCTCCCATTCTCTTTAGCTTAGTCTCTCCAGGAAGCATTTTGCATCACATAGAGTCAAGACAGATGGCAGTGTGTTGTCAAAGCTAAAAACGAGTTTGAAAGTGTCTCTGTGAATTGGCTGTGGCCAAACCTGGCACTTGGGAATAAATATAGGCCCTTATGTCATGGGCATGTAGATAGATAGGCCTTAGAACAGGGGATGTCAGAGCTAGGAGGGGCCTTAGACCAAGGAAATTCAGAACTGGGAAGAGCCTTAGAACACAGGGTGGGCTGCTAGCACAGATTCTTTGATCTGTTTTTCTAGTGGAAAGACAGCTTTAAAGCAGTTAACAATCTTACTTTAACTAATAGACAAATAAAAACAGATAAATATTCCAAGAAAGAATCTAATAGACAGGGCTCCAACTGTCTAAACACAATAATACAACCACTTACATACACCACCAGGTGGGGGAGCACCAACATGTGATTAGTGGCTCAATTAATTGAGGAGTTTGGTAAGGTCCTGTTGGGCCTGGTGGAGCTAAAATTGGCTAGCTACCCAGAGTCTAGTCCAGGGAATCAAAAGATCCAAAGCAAAATCCCAACCTCCCAGAATATATAACAAAGACTGGGCCCTGATTGGCTCAGAGCCAGAAGACATGAAACCTATGTGATTCAGCCCAGCTGTGAATTATAAGGGTTCAAAGGAGATTAGTCCTTCAGATATTTACAATTTAGCCTGAGCCTGGGAAACTGAACTCCCAAAAGAAAACAACAAAAATCCTACTTTGCTTGCATTTTCAGTATCTAAGGCAGAATTTGAACCTGGGTCTTCCTGATTCCAAGTCCAGTATCCTATCCATTATTGAATCCACCCCCCATGCCCCCTCCAGTTCATAGAGGAAGAAACTGAGACCTAGACAGGTGAGTGCCTTGTCCAAGGTCACATTGCTAGTCCGCAAAGGAGCCAGGCTTGGAACCCATCTTGGAAGTATTCTGACTTCTAACCCCAGTGCACTTCAGAAGTCATGGCGGTATGGTGAGGACAGGGGGTGGCTGGTATTCTGACTTATTTGGGCACAAGCAAAAAGCTGGATGATCACTTGTCAGGTATGTTATAGCAAAGTGACTTCTGAGTTTCTGAGATTCTGTGAAATGCAAACCTTAATCTTGCCCTACTTCCAATTAGCCAATCCAAAATACTTCTGGGATTCCAGATTCCAAACTCAGAGATCTTCAGATTATGAGGTTGGAGGTGGATTGGATCTTGATAGCCCTTAGTCTTTTTTTACAGACGAGGGAACTGAGGCTCAGTGAAATAAGTGATTTGCTCAGGGTCACATAGGTAGCAAACAGTGAGGTGGCACAGTAGATAGAGTGTTGGACTAGGAGTCAGGAAGTCCAGGGTTCAAATGTGGCCTCAGATCCTTACTAGTCATTGTGACCATGGACAAACCACTTCTTAGTCTGTTGTAAAATGGGGATAATAACAGCACCTACCTCCAAGCATTGCTGTGAGGATCAGTTGAGATGATATTTGTGAAGTGCTTTACAAAACTTAAGAGCTAAATAAAACCGAGCTATTATTATCATAATTATTATTGATAATAAAAATTCATCATGCCATGCTTATGCTCCCATGGTGTAGAAAGACATAGAAGTTGGATTTCAAATGTGTAGATTCAAATCCCAGTTCTGGGTGACCTTGCATATGTGTCTTCCCCTCTCTGGGGCTCAGTTTCCTCCTCATCAAAAAGAGGGAGTAGGACCAGAATTCAAAGGATATCTGAATTCCTTTCCAGCTCTAAAATCCTAGGCATTAGGTTTGGAATTTCATTTGATGTACAATCCCTGGTTCTGCCACAAGAGGTCAGCAGCAGCTGGGGAAGCATCCATCTTCAGACAAGCCTAGCTTGATGGTCTCTGCTCAATACTCCTTGAATTTTTTTTTTTACTCCCATTTATTTACAGTTGAACAAATAATCTTTCTAGAGCTGTCAGCCACTTTAACAGCCCACTTGAGTTCTTCAGGAAAGCTCCAAGAGCCACTTTCTTAGAAATGTTGACTTCTGGGATATTCTGCCTTCCAGGTTCCCAGCGAGATCCCAAGGACACTTGGTGTATGGAGGTGGGCCAGAGGATGCCATACCAGTAATATAATTGAGCACTCATCCGGCTGCTGGCTGCCTTTCCACCAACACTGTGGGCCATGATTTCTCCTCTTGCCTGCCTGTATTCCTCTGACTCTCTACATTCCTCCATACTCCTCTCTGGAGCAATTGGGCCCTAAGAGAGACCCGAATAATATGAGATGGCCGTGCCCGGGCCCAAGCAAACTCAACAAAGGTAAATATGACTTGGGCACCATCCTACCACCTTTTCTTTACCCCTCCTCCTCACTTGCCTTCATCCTTTGGTTTAGACTTAACTCTTTTCTTCCCCCTGGGAACCCAGTACAAACATGACTGTCAGGTAGAGAGGCAGAATGGTGAATGGAAATTGTGCTGGACTGGGAAGGAAAAGTACTGAGTTCAAATCTTGATTCTGCCCCTTATTGCCTGTATGATAGTAGGCTGGTCATTCCAGTTCTCTGGGATTGTTTCCTCATATATAAAAAGAAAGGCTTGTGTTAGACAGCCTCCAAAGTCCTTTGAAATTCTAAATCTATTTATATTAAAAAAAAATACCCTGAGCAATCACTTCATTTTAACATGGGAAAACTGAGGCCCACAATTAGAACCCCCAAATTGTCATAGGATCCTAAGGAATCGACCTGTCACCCAGGACTGATGATTGAGTGATGGAAGGGACCTCAGAGATATAGTCTAAATCCCTCATTTTACAGATTAGGAAACCTCATGGAGGTGAAGTGACATGACTAAGTTCATATAGGCAGTAAGAAGAAGAGCCAATATTCAAACTCAGATCCCACGATCTTGAGTTCATTGCTCTTTCTGCCATAACACCCTGCTTCCCAAACCTCTCCTTTTACAATTGTGGAAACTGAGGCCCAAGCAGGAGAAGGGACTTGACCAAGGTCAACTTAGAAAGTTTGTGATTTAGCCAAGAACTTGCCCTAGATCCTCTAGTGCTCTTTCCATCACATTATGAAAAATCCTCCCCGAATATTACGGTAAAATGAGTGTCTGTGCTCCCATTCTGGTAGGCAGGATTAATTCTAGGGTATCTGAAACTTGTTCTCTAAATCCCTCTTTGAGTCAAATTTCAAAGTCCTAGCTAGGGTAGACCCAAATTTAGAACCCCTCTCCAAAGCAAAGATTTGAAGTCATTGTGAGCATTGGTGTTTGATTCTCACTCCTTGTGGGAATTTGGATAAGACTCCTCACCTCTCAGAGCGCTGTCACTAGAGTCTTGAAGAAAAGGCTGGCCAGTTATTTCTATCTGCTGAGCCAATAGTATAAATGCCCTCTAACTTTTGAAGCCCAAGGACAATGGGTTGATTGCTAAACCTTAGTTTCATCTCTGCTGCTTTCTCACTGTTTGATTGTAAGCACATCTATATCTTTGTTTTGTTTCACAATAACTCTGTTGAATTGGAACAAAAATAGAGAGGGTAAGTTTCCTACTTTTAAATATGTTATAGAGGAGAGGGGCTCCCTCTTCAAGCATAGGACTTGGACTGGATGAACCTTGATTTTCATCCTCTGAGATATGGTGATTTCCCCTTCCTAAAAACGTTTTTGTTGGGGGGGTGTTTTATAAATTTTGTTGCTGTTCATTCATTGAGTCGTGTCCGACCCTTCATGACCCCATGAGACACACAGCACACCAGTACTGTCTGTGGGTTTTCTTTGGCAAAGATAAATCTAAAAATACACTAATAGACTGAGTAATAATTCTGTTGACCACATTCTCTGAGGTTACAGATTATCATTACAAATCAAAGGGGCTCTGGGAATCTCTAAGATGCCACTGACCTGCTTTGGGCTGCCAGGTGAACCCCTTTCTAGGGAGTCACCTTCTCAGAAAGAAGTCTGAGAGCTGGAAGGGCCCTCAAAGGGCATGTAGTTCACCCCTCTCATTTGTCAGAGGAGAAATCTGAGGCCTGGGGAAGCTGATGGACTTATCCAATGTCAAGGAAATGGGATCAGAGGCAGAATTTGAAACCAAGTCCTTGACTCCAGAGCTCCAGCACACACCTGCCTCCTCCAGCATGGAATTTTTGCAAATTGATTGGATTCTGGTCATTTCCACGCTGGCTTCTGGCTGGCTCAACACATTCTGTGAAGGACCTAGAGCATCTTATCAGTGATGCTGCACAACTGCTTTGTCTGGATTCATTCCTTAGGAGTTCACGGGCCTGCATGTTATGGAAAGTGTGACAAGTAGTACAAGACCGGAAAGAATGGAAATTGAAATGGAGAAGGGAGGGAAGGAGTGGTTTGGGGAGAGTGGTCAAAGTCAGTACTGCAGAGGCCATTACAGTCTCATGAGATGGAAAGCAGCTCCTGGCCACTGACTTTCTTAGGAACCCAACACAGGGCTTTTTTTTTTTTTTAGTTAACCTTTAAAGAATGGTTAAAGAGTGTCACAACTGGAAACATCCTTAGAATATGTAATGTCAGAGCTGGGAGGGGCCTGAGAACAGGGAAGGTCAGATCTTGGGGGGGAGGGGCTTGTAGATTTGGGAGTATCAGATTTGGGAGGAATTTTAGAATATGTAATGTTCGAACTAGGGTTTGGCAGGGGGTAAGAGTGAACTTTCTAATAATAAATCTATAATCTTTTGACCTTTAGCCATGTATCATTATGTATGGAAACCATTAGCCAACCCTCTAGCATGAGCTTCCTGAGCTATAACATTAAAATGGTGTTACAGTCTACTGAGGGTGGGCTACGCATTATGATACAGATACAGCTGAAGGTATGATAGGGCCAAGGAAACATCCAGATAAATCCAGAAAACATCCAGAAAAATTGGATGTGATCTTTGACTACTCTTTCTCTCTCCCCTCTCAGACTCAAGCAGGGACGAGCTCCTGATGATTAAACTGACAGAACAAGTCCTGAATCTGGCCTAGTCCTATTCCAATTCTATTATTATATTTAATATAATTATAATTAACATAATTATATTAATAATTACCATGTGATATTATAATTATATCATATAGAATTATAATATTATATATAACATAATTATATATAATTATAATAATTATTACGGTGTTCTCAGCTCCTTGGCAACACTTACCTGGGTGCTACAATAGCCTCCTTATAGTTTGCCTTGCCTCCATTTTTTTTCCTATCTCCAATCTATCCCCGATGCACATATCCTTTGTTCACAGATATAGCTGTGAATCATGATGTAATGAAAAATAATGGATTAGGAATCAGAGGACCTGGGGGCTGATATTTGCCTTGGACATATCATTGAAATGTTTGGTGTAGCCAAAAGAGCATTGGATTTGTAGATCTGGGTTCAAATCTCAACTCTGCCATCCATGTGACTTGGGCTAGTTCACAGCCTCTCTGGGATCAGTAACTTCCAGCCCCAAATCTAGGCTTCTGAGACCCTGTGGCTTATTTGACTTGGTTGGATGTGATGACTTCTAAGGTTCCCCAGTGTCTCTAAATCTTGGATGCTGTGGCTCCTAAGGCTCCTTCCAGGACTAAATTCTGCTCAAAGTTCTCTTGACTGCCCTGTCCTCGGGACAGCAGCATGAACTTCCGTTTTGCGCTGCAAGACTTCCCTGAAGATGTTATAGACAATATGTTGGACTCTTAGAGGGTCCCCTTGAAGGTTAGAGGGGCGTCAGGGAGAGGAGTCAGGGGGACTGTAGGAAGCCATTTGTCATCAGATAATAGAGGCAGAACCATCTAGTTCAGTCCTCTCCTTGTACAGGAAGAGTCAGAACAGGATCACAGGCTCCTATATTTAAGGCTAGAAGGGACCTCGGATTACGTCTAACTTAACCCTCTCCTTTTGCCAACGTGCAAACTTAGGCCCAGAGAGAGTGAGCAACTGGTCCAAGGTCACAGAGGAAGTGGTGGCAGTGGGAAGTGAACCTGAAACCTCTGACCCCAAAACTAACATGCTTTACACAACAACACAGTTTCATAATGTTGTTTCCTTGGTGCCCTACAGTTTCCTCTGTTCTTTGATTTTCCTTTCCTTTCCTATTGTTCTACTCTACAAGACACCTGCCACTTTGTACTCTCATTTTCCTCTCCTACTCAAGCTCTCAAAGCTAAATTAACCAGGGAGAAGACAGGAGGAGATAATCTGAGCACTGTTAGACAAAGAACTAGATCTATCCTGCTCTAGGCCATACTTCACATCCCATCTTATTCCTAGGGGCCACTGTTTGCAGTCTCCTCTGCCTTCTAGCTCCCCTCTCCTAATCTTTGCCATCCCCTACTTTTTACCTCTTGCTCTGAAAACAGTAAACAAATCAATATGACCATTGCTCCTGGGAAAGCAAGACAGGTAATTGACCTGTGGCTCATTCATCACTGACAAGTCATCACGGTGGCTGCCCACACTGAAACCCCCTTCCCTCTTCACCACTTCTCTCCATGTATCATCTACATGTGTTTGAATTTAAATTCTTGAGAGCAAGGACGTTTCACATTTTGTATTTGTATCCTCAACACCTGGTACGATGTCTGTCACATAGTAGGTCCTTCAGATATACTTTTTCATTTATTCATTCATTCATTCATTCACTCATTCATTCATAATATAAGCAAGAAAGAGACTAGCATTTGGTAGTCTATCTTTGGGGTAGATAGATTTTGGAACCTTGACCCCCAGGCTTACCCCCAACTCTCTTTACTTCAAAGGGACATTTACCATCTTAAAGCCTTAGTTCTACCTCCAGATCTTTTTTTTTTTTTTCTTAATTAGATTGTGAGTTCCCTGAGAGAAAAGATAGTCTGTTGCCTCTGAGTGTTTCCCCAGCCTCCCTGACAGTGACGGGCACATAGTAGGTGTCTAACAAATGGTTATTGACTGATTATTCTATCAATTCCTACTGATCCTGCACCATCAAACTGGAATTTATATAGGAGTCAGAGGTTCTAGAGCTAAAAGAGGGCTTAAAGGTCACCTTGACCTAGTGTCAAACTCAAGGAGAACTGGAAACCAAACATAGGGATCCCTGCAGGCCTCAAATTGACTTAGAGAATCTCACATTAATATTATCTATGTTTTATTGTATTTTTATTTATTTTGTTAAATATTTTCCAATTATGTTTCAATCTAGGTGGGGGGGCATTCTAAAATATGGGTCATGTGTGGTCTGCAGTCTTTATTTTTGACACATAATCTAGACTGATCCATTCATTTTCCATGTTGGGAAACTGAGGCCCAGAGAAGGGAATGGACTTGCCCAAGACCAGGTTGAACACTTGTGGCAGAGCCTGGAGTGACATCTTGAAGAAACAGCTAACTCTAGGACAGCCCAGGAACAAGATCTAGGAAGGACCCTTGGACACAATCTAGGCATTTTTGCGTGTGTCCTGGACCCCTCTGGCAGTCATTCTGGTGAAGCCGAAGGACCCCTTCTCAGAACCATGTTATTAAATGCACAAACTAAAACATGGAGGATTACATAGGAAACCAATTCTCTTGAACTATAGCTACCAAAAGAAATTTTTTTTCAAATTCATGGACCCCACTTTAAGAAGCGCTGTTCTGGTCCAGTTGTCATTTTACAGAAACGGAAATTGTTCAGAGAAAGTAAAAGACTTGTCTAAGGTCACAGAGCAAGTACACAATAGCTGAGATTTAATTAAGGACTTCAGATTCAGTAGAGGGTAAGCTTCTCAAGGACAGGGATTATTTCATTGTTTTTTTTTCTTTTTTGTGTCAGCACCCAGCACAGTGCCAGATACATGCCTATTGATTGATTAGTGAATTAATGCTGATTCCAAAGACAATGCTCTTTCCACAGTACCATAAATCTACAGAGCACAGCATTATTCTGTTGTGGAACCACTTCCTGACCCTCAGTGTGGCTGTCGATGGCTGGCTCTGCTTTCTCAGTAACTCGGTTCTCACTGAAATAGCAGCTGCAGGCTGATGTTTGACCCAGCTGCCTTCCCCTTCCTGTTCTAGTCATTCTCTTCAGAGTGGGCACTGTAAAATGAGGGGTTTAGATTAGATGACCTCTAAGGTCCTTTCCATATCTATATTTCATGATGCTACAATATTTTCTGGGCCTCGGTTTTCTCGTCTGCAAAGTGATGTGGGTTAAGTTCCCTTTAAGGCCTCTTCCAGCAAAGGGGCTGAGATTCTCATGGTTTTCATCTCCAGATCTAGGATCCTATGATTCAATCCCATCCCTTCCCCCTTCCCCCTTCCCTGGGTTCAAATCCTACATCGTAATGATCTTGGAGAAACCACTTAAAGCCTTCCTGAACCCCGGTTTCCTGCTCTGTAAAATAAGAGGGTTTAACCAGATGACCCCCCCAGGCTCCTTTCAGCTCCAGTGAGGCCCTCTCTTCTCACCCGTGTTAGAGAACCTGACTGGGTGATCTTGAACATCCTGGAAAATGCCATTACAGCAGAACCCAGACTATCTTTGGATCTTGGACTTCAGTGCCCTAATTCTACCCTCAAGGAAGACTCAAATGCTTAATGCCTACAGATCCAACGTACTCTGCTTTCTTCCCCAGTGTAGAACACCATCATCTGGGTGGCTGAATCTAGGGCCTGAGTTTCTCAGGGGCTGAGCTGAAACTTTGTTCGGGTTGCTTCTTTTTTCCTGGTCCACCTTCCCATCTGTTAAGTGGGGATCACCAGTTGGCAGCTCATCTGGAACAGACTGTGTCTGGGCTCTCCCCAGCTGGCTCCTTGGGTGTCAGGCCAGCTGGCTCTTAGGTCCCTGCATGCACAGTAAGGCTTCCTTTTGGCCTCTGTGCCTGGGGCAGCTTCAACAACTCACATTTATGTGATACTTTGCAGCCTCTAAAGCACTTTCTTCACAAGAACCCCGTTAGGTAGGGAGGGTAAGTATTGTTAGCCTTACTTTACAAAAGGGGAAACTGAGGTTGAGATAAGTAAAGATCACTTGCCCAAAATAACATAGCTAATAAGTGTCCAAGCCAAGTCTCGAACTTTGAGCTTCTACTCTGGTGCTGTCTTTACTGCCTTCAGGCTGAACTCTCCACAGCTCATCATAATAGCTAGTGCTTATTGCAAAATGCTGTACATATGCCATTCCCTTTAATCCTCAATCACTGGTAGGTGAGTGCTATTATTATCTCCATTTTACAGATGAGGTAACTGAGGCTGAGTGGCTAGGATCACACAGCTAGTCAGTGAGGCAGGATTTCAGCTCCCAAGTCCAGAGCTCTTACCCACTTGGCACCTAGTTGGATAGAAGCCCAAAGCTTCCTGGTATAACTAACCATATTCAGCCACACAGCCCCATATTCCTACCCAGTGCTGTTCTTTCCCCAATCATCCTCCTGGAAAAGGAAAGGGAATCAGACTTGGAATCACATAACCTGATTTTGAGTCATGACCTTGCTGGGGATTAGCTGTATGACTCTAGACAAGTCTTTTGATTTCTTTGAGTCTCAGTTCCTTTCTCTGTAAAATGGGGCTGATGATACTTGTGTAACAGGGGTCAAGCATATCCCATGGAACAAGAGTGAGCAGAGTTCCCCCTGGCTACTTCTGGGGATAGATGCTTCAGCACTGAAGGAGTTTGGGATGACATAGCAATCTCTTTGGTCTCTATGGCAGCAGCAGGGGAAGGGAGCTGCATCAGGACTTGACTTGAGAGTTAGGGAGAGCTGCCTACTCAGCAGATTTTAAAGGGAGGGCCAACTTCTCCTCCTCCTTCTGTCTTTGTCTTTCAGATGTGGTACTTGGGACTCCAATAGCTCTTTCTTGAACTTCATAGGATGGATAAGGGAAGGGGATTTGTTTTCCTTCTGTATCCTGGCAGCAGTGGCATCAAGGTTACATGAACATTTCAATAAAGTCTGTGCTTGTTAAAGTGTGTGTGTATGTACACACATGCATATATGTATATGTATGTATACACTTATATATAGATATATACACATGTATATATAGGTATATGTACATATACCTATATATACAGATATATACATATACATACACACATGTATATATGTATATGTATGTATAATACCATCACCCCCGCCCCCAACCAGTTCTTAGCTCTTGGGCCATACAAAAACAGATGGTGAGCTGGATTTGGTTCACAGCTCACAGTTTGTTGACCTGGGATGTGCGTGTGTTCATCCTTCATTGTGGAAGAAGACCATGCCATTAGAGAAATGATGACATGACTTGCACTTGACTTTGTTTTGAGTGAGGGAGGGCTGTGCAGGTCACCAGCCTCACTTCTCCTCCAGAGCCATCTGAATCCAGTAACCAGATAATTCATCAGGATAGCTGGAGATGACCAGGATGAGGCAGTTGGGGTTGAGTGACTTGCCCAAGGTCACGCAGCTAGTGAGTGTCAAGTGTCTGAGGTGGAGATTTGAACTCAGGTCCTCCTGACTCCTGCACTGGTGCTCTATCCACTGAACCACCTAGCTGCCCCTGCTGACCTGGGATATAGAGCTTTAAGGTCTGCAAAGTGCTATACATATATTATCTCACTGGATTCTCACAACCATTTGGGCAGGTAGGTGCTATTATTATCCCCATTTTACAGATGAAGAAACTGATAGTGAGAGAGGTGAAATGTCTTGGTCAGTATCTGAGTCAGAATTTGAACTCAGGTCTTCTTGACTCCCTCATGCTAGAGCCACGTTCTGTTCATCCTGTCTCCTATAGGTCCTTACAGATCCTCTACAGAAGATATATAGAAAGATAAGAATCATGACAGAGAATGAATTTTGATCTGTGCTGGTGTAAGGATTTGTCCCACTGCAGGCATCATGGATGCACTGAAATACTGGAGGAGAATCATGTCATCATAGGCTTTCAGGGGTAGAAAGGACCTAGAAGGTGATGTGGTTCAACTATACCCTTTCAAAACACATGTCCATTCAGTCGCTGACCAAAAGTCCCCTAGTGAAAGGCAATGGCTCCCTCTACAGGCCGCCCGATCCACTTTTGGGCAGCTCTGATTCTTAGGAATTTATTTTCTTCATGATATCAAGCTGACATCTGCTCCTGTTCCATCTTCACGAGTTTCTCAGATGCCTGGCATATAGTAGGCATTTAATGAATGCATGTTAACTTGTTGAGATTACTGTTTTTGTCCTCCTGGGCCAAACAGAGTGAGTCTAATCCCTCCTCCACAGGACAGCCATTTGAATCGTCAGAGGCAATTGCCATATCCTAGCAAGTTTCTCTTACCTCGCTCTCTCCCTTTCCTTTTTCTAAACCAAATATAGTCCTGTTTATCTGATCCTAATGAGACAGTCTCCAGTACCCTCAGCATTCTGGTCACCTTCTTCTGGATGTGATCCAACTTGATAGCATCCCCCTCCTAGGCTATATGTTGCAAAAAAGCTTTTGATTTGCATTGGCAGAGGGAGTTTCCTTACTGGAGAGCTCTCTACACCAACAAAAATCACAGGTCAGGACAAAAAAAGAAAGAAAAAAGGATTGCATTAGCTCATTTGGTTTCTATACTTGATACCTGCTACTATAGCTGACTTATATTAGGCAGCTAGGTGGTGAAATAGATTGAACATTAGGTGTGGATTCAAGAAATCTAGCCTCAGACACATGCTAGCTATATGATCCTGGGCAAGTCACTTAGCTTTTGCCTCAGTTTCCTCAGCTGAAAAATGGGGATAGTAACAGCACCTAACTCTTAGGGTTGTTGGAAGGATGATATGAGATCATGTTTGTAAAGCACTTAGCATGGTACCTGGCATATAATAGGCTCTATATTAATGCTTATTCCTTTTATCCCCCTTTCTACTTCATGTTAAACTTAAAGCCATTAAGGCCCTCATCTTTTTCCACTTCCCTTCCCTTCTCTTACATTTGTGTGGTTAGTTTTGTCAACTTGAGTGAAGAATTTTACATTTTTTTCCATTTCAAGTTCATCTTGATAGCTTAAACTCACTGAGCCAGCCTGAAATGATGCTTTTGGATTCTTTCAAATTGCCAGTTAAGATTTCCAGCCTCATGTCATCTATGCTCTAATCCAGGTTATTCTTCTGGGTGTGTCATGGATCTCTTTTATTGGCCTGGTGAGGCCTATGGAACTTTTCTTAATAATATTTTTAAATGAATAAAACACAAAGAATTTCAAAGGAAACCAACAAAATTGAAATGGGTTATCAATATAGAAAACCCTCAAATATATGAACTCCAGTGTAAGAACTCCCACTTTACTTCAAGTCATTGATAAAAGTATAAGTAACAGAACCAGGAACAACTCTCTGAGTCTCTCCACTGGAAACCAGTGTCTAGTTTCAGTAAACTCCTGTTCGGTTTAATCCAGTTCAATTTAACAACATTTATGGAGTGACTACCTTGTTCCAGGCAGTGTGCTAGGCATTACAGATAACAAAAACAAAAAATGGTCTCTGCCTTCAAAGAACTTACATTCTACTAGGGGATGCAAACAAGAAAACAGAGAAGTAATTGCAATCCATAACTTATCCTTCGAATCAAGTCATCCAATCAGCTTCCAATTCATCTACCTGTACCACTGTCCAACTCTTATCTTCCCAATTTTCTGACAAAGAAAACATGAATGATTTTGTCAAATGAGTTGCTGAAATCTAAGCATCCTCCTAGATCAAATTCTCTAGAAAACTTATATAACAAAAGTTCCACCTGTGGAGAGGTCCCATGTCTGGAGAGGGCTATGAACATGTGGTTCAAAAAGAGGTTGAATAGATCTCACCCAAGGGGAAACTCCCCAAAGTCTCTAAAGTAGGGGATAGGGACATGATGGAGACTGTGGCTTCTTTCATGTCTTCCCAGAATCTTTTTGCTTCAGCAACATGAAGTGGAGTTGGTCTTTTCTATCTTCTCTCTCAAAGCTGGAAGCCAGGACTGCCTGAAGGAACTTGCCACTTGATGAGTTCTAAAGAGGGTTGGAGAAGGTTGAGAACTCAGTACAGGGAAGGGCTTCATCTCCACCAGAAAGGAGAGAAATGGGCTTTGGGACAGGGGCTACCTTTGGCTAATCTGGCTAAAGGGTTACTGAGTACAGAACTGAGAGAAGCGCTGAGGACTGTACAGAGGTAGATAAGCCAGTTCCCACCTTCATGGAGCTTATGGCCAAGGAGCTTAGTAGTGTCTTGGTTGAGGCAGGAATAATCATGAGTAAAAAGGACAATGTGAAAACCGTATTTGCCTGTGTGTGTGTACTGAAGGCAGAGTGAAGACAGTGCTGGTTTGGGAGTTAGGAAACCAGAGTTCCAGTTTTTCTTTACTATTAGCTAGCTTGTCGTACTGGACAGTCCGGTTCTCTCTGCATCTCTGTTGTTTATGTGTAAAATTAGCATAACAAGAATCGTAACTCAAGATACCCAAATGGGACTCCTTCAGCTTCACTACACGTTTTCTCCCACCCTGCCCCTCTCCTCAGCCTAGGTTCTCCCATGCTGCATTTAGGCACGGTCTGCCCATTGTGCTGGCCAGATTGAGGTTTAGTGTGAGTGACACAGCAGGTTGGCCATGGTCTGGGAGTTAAAGTGAGTAGATGTGGAAGATGACAGGCCCTGAATTTGAACTGGTTGATGTGTTGTCAACAGGCCAGGGAGCCTGGCTTCAGTGGCTGCTGTAAGAATCAGAATTCAGTGATGAGGAGATGCTTATCACACCATGGGGACTAGAGAGAAGCCTGTTCTGCAGCAGGAGGGAAATTAAAGAAAAATAAATCTAATCTGAATGAGCATCTCCAAGATTCACATAAGCTGGGAAGGTGATGACTGACACAATAAAGGACAAATTCCAGCCTACTCAGTGTGGGTTAGTGGGAAAAGCCCAGGACTTGGCTCCTAGGATCAAGAGGTGGATTCAAATCCTCCCTCTGACACTTGCTAGCTGTTTCAGTCAGCTAGGACAAGGTCACTTGACCTGGGCACACTCTCTGAGCTTCATTCTGCTTCTCTGTGAAATGAGGATCATGATGCCCTTAGTACCTTAGATATGAGACTCAAATGAGATCATAAAAACAAACTTTAAAGTGCACTATGAATTTTTGATATTATTCTAAGTCATAAAGGTAACCATAATAATGACAGCTCCCTGTTATAGTATTTTAAAGTTGCAAAGTGCTTTACATATATTATCTCATTTTACTCTGGGAGGTAGGTGTTATTATCATCTCCATTACAAGTTGGAAACTGAGGCAGACAGAAGTAAAGAGTCTTTCCTATGGTCAGACAACTTTTAAGCATCCCAGGTAGATCTGAACTCAGGTCTTCTTGATTCCTGACTCTAATCACTGTACCTCCTAACTGCCTCAATGATAACTGATATTAGTATGCTACTACTGTAGGTATAGCACCTATTCCATGACAAGTAGGTTAGTTTGGACTTAAAGGTAGTAAAACTGTGCAGGAGACTTAACTGGTCCAGAGAACCAATCCTTTACTGTTGGAGCTTCCTGGTTGCCTGAGTGCAAAAGCCCCTGCAGGAGGAGCAGAGGACTCCTCAGGTTTGACTTGTGTTTGACTGGCCAGCTGCCATGTGAAAAACTGAGGCAGAGAAGCTGCTCCCAAGGGACTTGATAATAAGCTTGCTGAGGGCAGCTGCTGTCTCTTTTTTAATCTTTTTTTTTTAAACATCTAGCCCTTAGTTCAGTGCCTGGCACATAATAAACACTTAATAAATGCTTTTTAAAAATGGAAATGAAACAAAAAAAAATGCATGCTGTAATCTTGGCAATAAACATTCTTTGTCCAAAAAAAATGCAGTAACCACAAAACCCAATGGAATTTATGCTGGATCATTGCTGCATGTGCTTTTCATACTACGGCTAAGGAGGCTGACATTTTAATTATTAGATGGTCTCTGAGCGCCTAGCCCAGAGCAAGTAATTAAAAATGTATAAAATGCTTGAAAAGTATTGCCTTGAAAAAAAAGCCACACAAAACCCTGAGGTACATACTTGAACTAGGCTTCTTAACCTGGGGCCGATGAACTTGATTTTCAAAAGGAGATCAAGTCAGTATAATTGGTTTCTTTTGTAATCCTATGTATTTTTTTTTAATATATATTTAAAAATGTTATTCTAAGAAGGGGTTCATGGACTTCACCAGCCTGCCAAAGGGATCCATGAAACAAGGATAGTTTAGAACTCTTAGTCTGGAGACATTACCAGTTCCATTTTATAGAGACTGAAGCCTGAAGATTAAGAGGTCGAAGTGACTTACTTCTAGTCACATAGCTAGCAAGTGGCAAAGATGGGATTAGAATCTGGATCTCCCTACCTCCACTTCTAGCACCCTGCCCACGTTGCCGTGTTAGCTGTCAGGGATAGTAGAAAGAACACTATATTTGGAGTTGGTTCAAATCTTGGGCTCAACATACTTGATGACCCTGGTCATGTCAGATCTCAAATTCTGCCCCTGCTCCCAATAATGAGTGGGTTGGATGAGAAGATCCAGAAAATTCCTTCCAGCTCTAAATCAATGATCAAATAATCTGTGACCACAGTTCTATGGCATCTCACAACATCATGGACTTTAGAGATGATTCAGTTCAATTCTTATATTTTACAGAGGAGAATGAGGAGACCCAGAGGCAGGAAAGGGTCTTTTTCGAGGTGGGAAGCAGCAGAGCCTAGATAGGATTAAATATCTTTTTAAAATTTTTTTTTATTTTTAAAATTTATTTATTTATTTAACTTTTTACATTCATTTTCACAAAATTTTGGGTTCCAAATTTTCTCCCCTTTTATCCCCTCCCCCCACCCCAATACCCCAAGCAATCTAATTTTCCCTATTTCCAATCTGCCCTCTCTTCTGTCATCTCTCCCTTCTCTTGTCTCCATCTTCTCTTTTCTCCTGTAGGGCCAGATGACTTTCTATTCCTCATTAACTGTATATCTTCTTTCCTAGTAGCAACAACAATACTAAACAGTTGTTCCTAAAACTTTGAGTTCCAAATTTTCCCCATCCCTCCCTCCCCACCCATTCCCTTTGGGAAGGCAGGCAATTCAAAATAGGCCATATCTGTGTAATTTTGCAAATGACTTCCCTGATAGTCGTGTTGTGTAAGACTAACTGAATTACCATCCCTCCTAACCTGCCCCTCATTGTTTCTGTCTTATGATCCTGTCCCTCCCCAAGTGTTGACTTCAAATTGCTCCCTCCTCCCTTTGCCCTCCCTTCCACCATCCCCCCTTGCATTATCTCCTTCTCCCCCACTTTCTTATACTGTAAGATAGGTTTTCATACCAAAATGAGTGTTCATTTTATTCCTTCCTTTAGTCAAATGTGATGAGGGTAAACTTCTTGTTTTTTGTTTTTGTTTTTTTTTTTTCTCAGCTCTCCTCTTTTTCCCTCCACTAAAAAAGTCTCCTACTTGCCTCTTAAATGACATATAGTTACCCCCTTCCATTTCACCCTCTTTCCTCCCACTACATTTCTCTCTCACCATTTACCTTAATTTCTTTTAAGATATGGTCCCCTCCTATCAGTTCAATCTGTGCTCTCTGTCTCTGTATGTGTGTGCATGTGTGTATGTGTGTGTGCATGCATGCATGTACATGTGTGTGTGTGGTCCCACTACCTACCCAGATACTGAAAAGTTTTAAGAGTTACAAATATTGCCTTTCCATGTAGGAATGTAAACAGTTCACTTATGGTAAGTCCCTTAAGACTTCTCTTTGCTGTTTACTTTTTCATGCTTCTTCTCATTCTTGTGTTTGAAAGTCAAATTTTCTTTTCAGCTCTGGTCTTTTCATCAAGAATGATTGAAAGTCCTCTGTTTCATTGAAAGACCATATTTTCCCCTGAAGTATTATACTCAGTTTAGCTGGGTAGGTGATTCTTGGTTTGAGTCCTAGTTCCTTTGACTTCTGGAATATCCTATTCCACGCCCTTCGATCCCTTAATGTAGAGGCTGCTAGATCTTGAGTTATCCTGATTGTATTTCCACAGTACTGGAATTGTTTCTTTCTAGCTGCTTGCAAGATTTTCTCCTTGAGCTGGGAGTTCTGGAATTTGGCCACAATGTTCCTAAGAGTTTCTCTTTTTGGATCTCTTTCAGGTGGTGATCAATGGATTCTTTCAATACTTATTTTGCCCTCTGGTTCTAGAATGTCAGGGCAGTTTTCCTTGATAATTTCATGGAAGATGATGTCAAGGTTCTTTTTTTGATCATGACTTTCAGGTAGTCCCATAATTTTTAAATTGTCTCTCCTGGATCTATTTTCCAGGTCAGTTGTTTTTCCCATGAGATATTTCACATTCTCTTCCATTTTTTCATTCTTTTGGTTTTGTTTGGTGATTTCTTGGTTTCTCATAAAGTCATTAGACTCCATCTGTTCCATTCTAATTTTGAGAGAACTATTATCTTCAGTGAGCTTTTGAGCCTCTTTTTCCATTTGGCTCATTCTGCTTTTGAAAGCATTCTTCTCCTCCTTGGCTTTTTGAACCTCATTTGCCAATTGAGTGAGCCTATTTTTCAAGGTGTTAATTTCCTCAGCATTTTTTTGGGTCTCCTTTACCAAGGTATTGACCCGTTTTTCATACTTTTCTTGTATCTCTCTCATTTCTCTTCCCAGTTTTTCCTCCACCTGTCTAACTTGCTTTTCAAAATCCTTTTTGAGCTCTTCCAAGGCCTGAGCCCACCTGACATCCCCCTGGGGTGCCTGGGATACTGAGGCCCCGCCCTCCACGTCTTTCCCTGATGGCGAGAATATTTCCTCATCAGATCCGGAAGTCGGGATCATTTGCATTTGTTGGAAAAAACTCTCTATAGTCTTATTTTTCTTCCTAGATCTGCCCAGCTAGTGCTTAGGGTCTGAGGTTCAAATGGACTTTCCCCGCCGCCGGCCGCTAATCAATGTGAACTTTAGTTCTGGTGCTGGGGTGGGGGCAGGGCCGCCTCCCAGGCTCAGCTCCCTCAGGGGCTTTATGCAGAGACTTTCAGGAACGGAGCGGGTGGGGGGGGCGCCTCCCAGGCTCAGTTCCCTCAGGGGCTTTATGCAGAGGACTTCAATAATAGAGCGGGGTGGGGCAGGGCCGTCTCCCAGGCTCAGCTCCCTCAGGTCGCTTATGCAGAGACTTTCAGTAATGAAGATCCTGCCTGCTGCTGGGGGAGTCCGGGCCGGCCGCCGCCCATGCCTCTGCCTCCGTCGCTTCCTCCCGAGGGGGCCGAGTCACGGAGACACTCCGCTCCCCTCCTCCAGCCCAGCCTCTCTCACTAACCTGTAGCTTCTGTGGGCGGAGGGACTTTCCCGGCTGCCGGAGCTTCCGTCCCTGAAGCCTGCTCGGGTCAGCTTCTCTGGGGTCGCAGCCAGGGCAGCGCTGGGGGTGGGGTCCGATTTCCGGGTTGCGACGGACCCTGGGGACAGCTCTCCAGGGCTCTCTGGCACGGAAATCTCTTCCACTCCATTTCTGTACACTTTTCAGTGGTCCAGAAGTTATGGGGGTCTCTTTTTACATTAATTCTATGGGCTTTGTTTTCGGAGCTCGTAAATGTGTGTCCTTCTACTCCGCCATCTTGGCTCCGCCTCTAGGATTAAATATCTTCTGAGTGTAAATCCCATGATTTTTATTCCCCCATTGAAACACATCGTCTGCACTTCGTCAAATCACACTATCAAGGTGAGAAGTCCTGGGAACCTGATGGTTTATGAGATGACCTCCAACATCCCTTTTAATGCTCTCTGAATCTGCTACCAGTCAAGACAATTGTTAGTATAGGTTAGAAATTATTTTCAAAATTCTCTAAATATTCTTAACTCTTCAAACTCTGCTTTTCCTCAGATCTATACAGCCTTTACCTCTGTTCATTTTAGGGCAGGAAAAAGCTAAGAAATACAGGAAAGCCAAGCATGATAGGTTTAAGGATCGATGAACTAAAAAGTATTTGAGATTCTGGCACATGCCTAGATGTCATGGGAATGACGAGAGAGTGACAGGGTATTTAACACAGGGGAGCTTTTAAACCTAATCAGACAGATAAGACATTGATAATAACAATTGAACATAGTCCTATACTACTTTAAAGTTTGCCTGAGGCATTTTCACCAACATTCTGGGAGGGAAGTACTCTAAGTATTATTATGTCAGGTGTACCGATGGGGAGACAGAGGCTATTATGAGTTCACTGACTTGCCCATGGTCACATAGCTAGTAATTGTTTGAGGCAGAATTCAAACCCAGTTATCCTGACCCCAAATCCATAATTTTATCCATTTTACCTTGCAGCCTCAAATATATACATGGAGGCAGAGCGGTAACAGTAATGCAGGGCAAATGCAGGACCCTATGTCCTGCCCCTCCAATATTTCTAAATGAAGCTTCTTATGGACCAGTGTTGGAAAGATTTTCTCATTCTAAGTCAAGCAAGAACTGAACTCTGTGGATAGACTTGAAGTAAAAAAAAAATATTCTAGTTAATAATAAGCCTGAGACTCTTGCAGATTGTTTGACCCACTGTGGGGTTTAAATCGCAAAAGGGCAAGATAGTCTGAAGATTATGATAACAACTGAAAAATTTACCACTTATTTAGAAAGTCCAGAGTGGAAGTGTACCAGAAGATGGCAGCAGGAGCAATCACGTTATGGAGAAGTGGTGATGGCCGGGTCATGGAGAGAATAGCCAAGCTGAGCAGCCCAGCTTCCCAGTAACCCAGTCCAGTCCAGTAGCCTGCTGCTTATCTGACTTAGGGATCAGTTCAATAATGTCAGCAGTGCTTCCGCATTGGGCACAAGTAGGCTGGGTTGCCAGTCTAGGAGAATTAGTTGCTTTGCTTCTGTATGTTCTCAGTGTGGATTGAGCCTGCACTTCAGAGCAATGGTTTAAGTTTCATCATGCAGGGCCACCTCCAGTCATCCTGATCTATACCTGGCCACTGGACCCACATGGCTCCAGAGGAAAATGTGAGGCTGGTGACTTTGCATAATCCTCCTTCACTTAAATCCAGTTTACCTGCAAGTCATGGCATCACCTCCCTGATATTCCTTTCAAGAACGAAGAGCAAACAAATTTGGATGTGTGCTTTTTCCCATCCATGTTACTCTGAACATACATGTAACAACTCTATCTATATTCCCTGGCCATGTATGTTTCTATTATGTACATTTTCTTTCTTACTACTGGGATGGTAACCTTTGGGAAAAGGTTGGTAACCTCTCATATGGAGTGATAATCTGTGCTATTTATTTTGTTTTTGTACGTGTACATAAATGTGTGTATACTGTTGAACTAAGTGTGTACTCAGGTTGGTTTGACTGAAGAACATTGGTTCTTCATTGGGGACTCAGCTACAGTTTTGACTGGATGTTAACCCAAAGAATGCCTTGAACCTGGTGTAACTCTTGGGGTGGTGGACACCTATGATGGGGCCCCTAGGCTACACTGTGCACTTCACCGAGTACTATCAAAGTACTCAGCTAGGAATCAGGAGAACTAGCTAACATTTCTGGCTCTGCCTGTCCTTTTATTTTCTTTTGCTTTCATTTGGGGAGCTCTTCCAATTTCCATGGCTTCATTCATCACCTCTAAATCTATATCTCTTGCCCCCCTCGACTTCCTACCTTACTTGTCCTATAAATAATTCCAAACTCAACATCTCCAAAATTGAACTTATCTTACTCAACTTGGACTTCCTCTTCATTTTCCCATTTCTGTGTGTTATCCCAACTTTCTGTTTTCCCCAGAATCTAGCACAGTGCTTTGAACATGGTATTAATGATTAATGAATGTTAATGGATACAAATTTCTCTTGCTACAATTTTCAGTTATTGTGGACTCCTCCTTTTCCTTTGCTATCCCCCCCATTCAATCAATCACAAAATGTGCTAAATCTACAATATACCTCTAATCTATCCCCCCCCCCCCATTTTCTCCCCAGTGATCAGGATAATTCCTCTGTTTCTAGTCTGTCCTCCATCTTATTTGTATAAACTGCCAAGTTAATCTTCCTATGTCACATCATGTCAGTTTTCTGCTCGTAAACCTTCAATGGTTCCCATTTGCCTACTTTATAAAGTCTAAGTACTTTGGCCTGACATTTTGTGTTCTGACCTGGACCTACCCCTCTTCTTTTTTATCCATATCTCCCATCACTTCCTTTCATGTTCTCCCTAATCCAAAGATGGACTGTAGCTATGTGAACTTTCCTAAGAAAATCTCTTCACTATTCTGGGCCTTATTTCCCCAATCTGTAAAATGAGGAAATTGGGCTACATTATTTCTAATGTCCTCTGACTTTGAATTCCTATGTTCTGAGGTCTTTCCTGGCTGTGACATTCTGCATTCTAAGTTTCTTCCCAGCCTAACATTCTATGTTCTACCCGCCTCTAATACTCTCCATTCTAAGGATCCTCCCAGCTCTGATAGTCTGTGTTCTAACATCTCTCTTAGTTTGGACATTCTATAGTTCTATGTTCCGGTACTGTTATTCTGTCTATAACTCATTTGAAGTCTCCTCCCACTGCACACAGTATATGCTCAATGTATATCTGTTGACTGATCCTCAAAGCACTGTGCCAATTTATAAACTGTGGACTCATTAATTTCCTCCTTTAAGCTGCCAACTTTGTTTACCAAAAACCATTCAGGAACAGATTTGCCATCTCATCTTTCCAAAGACTGTCTCACCTCTCAGCCTGCTTCCTGCCTCTCCCAGACAGAAAGGGTCTTCAGATAATGAGTCTAGCCTCTCAATGCATAATAATGAACTAGGACTATTGAGGAAGGTTAAGACAGCAGGTCCTGCTTGGCTGAGGGGAAAGAAATCGTGACAGGGAAGAGCAATGTATGTTGACAAATTCATTAAGGGACAGAGATCAATGGTGACTAGGATCACTTAATGGAAGATGGAGCCTGCTTTAACTGGCACCAAGGAGTATTGATTGGCAGGGCTTGACCCCCATTCGGGTAATTTCAAGGGCCTCTTTTAATGAAACTGTTTCCTGAAAATCACACGTCTGAAAATATTGTAAAAGCCTTATACTCAAATTTATGGGAGCAATGCTGCAAGTCAGTTGCATGAAGGGTAGTTTTAATCAATCCTCTTAACACATCTATGCAATAAACTCTTTATGAAACAGAATTACAAGGGTGGGAGAATGTACAAACTGAAACCTTGGAAACCTTAAATGAGTTATCTTTCTTTTCCTCTTGCATGCCAGACAATCTAATCTGAGAATGGTTTTGAAGTGTTCGTGTTGCCATAATTAAATTTTGTTCAGAACCCCTCAGTCTTGGACCTCTGAAGGTCCAAGGTTCAAGGCATTTTTGGGGTCATCGTCCACTCAGGATGGGTAAGTAGGTGGTGCAGTGGATAGAGTGCTGGGCCTGGAGTTAGGAAGACTCATCTTTTTGGTTCAAATCTGGCCTCAGACACTTGTGACCCTGGGCAAGTCACTTAACCCTGTTTGCCTCCGTATTCTCATCTATAAAATGAGCTGGAGAAGGAAATGGCAAACCTCTACAGTATCTTTGCTGAGAAAACCTCAAATGGATCCAGGAGAGTCAAACATGACTGAAACGACTGAATAACAAGAGACTCTCAAAATCACAGCTTATGAGCTGCCATTCAATTTTCTTTTACTAGGCCAAACAGAGAGTACATTGGTTTCAAATTAAAAAAAAAAAAAAGACATTTGCTTATCAGTGTAGCAAAACAAATGACAAGGAAAATCCTCCCCCTTTTCCTGCCTTCACAGGAATGTTCTCTTCCATAGATCATTGGTGGGAGAACACTTGGAAACTAATCATACATGGCAAGAGAGTGCAAGGATATCCAGAGCAACTCATATTCCCAGGGCTTCATGTCAGCTAAAATACCCTCTCCACCTCCAAAACAACTGTTGTTGCTTCCTGCCTACCCCCAACATAACTGCTGGACAATTCTGTATGTTATACTGCCACCTCATGGGCCTCCACAGCGTCATCATCTATGGTATTTCTTCTGGACTTCTCTCCTTGGTCACATGCTGCTCTCTGCTGCAATCTGTTCGTCTTCTGCTAAATTGTAGCTTCTCTGTAATCTGCCCCTCAAAGAAAGAGGACTCAGTTCTTGTAGCTGTCTAGCTTCAGGACTCTTTTTGTGAGTCAAACACCCAGCTGCCCCCAGCCATCACAAGCTCTAAGGCTTAGCTTTAGCTTTTCTTTGACCTGTGTTTCTACTTCAGGATCTTGCTCCTTCCACTTAGCTTTCTCTTTAAGTTGTGGGCAGAAGTTCTTTTCAGTTACCTCTTGGTTATGGGGATAAAGTTCCGTGTCCCTGGTTATTGTCTGGGGCCATGAAAATAACCTTAGAAATTTAATTTAGCCAGATCAGAGGGGGCAGAATGGAGCTAGGTATTCTGCTTTTCTGATAGTAGCAAAATGTCTCCTCTTCCTTTACAAATGACAAAGAGCCAATCATGCCAGACTATTCTCATAGTTTTTGGACTTCCTGACCTCCTATGCTGCCTATACCTGTATTTAACCAAGCATTTGCCCAAGTCTTTTATGTTATCCTTGTGGACCAAAGAACTGATATAGACTAAATGATAGTATAGTTAGGTGAATCCAGTATAAGTTGAAGTAATGGGCTTAAAACAAATGAGTCAACGTCCACCTGGAAGGAAGTCTGTACCAGCATGTCCCAAGGATCTATCTTTGGCCTTGGGCTGTTCAATACCTTTTTCCCCATTTTCATATTCTATTTTTACATTATTTACTTTCCCAATATACTTCTTCCCCTCTTTTACCAAGAGAGTTACCTCTTATACAAAATAATAATATAGGAAGGGGGAAGAAGTAGTTCGGCACAACTAACCCATCAGTCAGATCAAGTACATATAATGTTTCATTTTCATGTTCATGTTTGAAAAGAAAGGAGAAAGATATATTCTCATATCACTTATTGGGGGGAAAGCCAGGCTATTATAATTATAGAGCATTTCATTTCAATTTTGTTATTGTTATTGTCAGTATTTTCATTTACATCATTGAAGTCATTGTGAATATTTTTTTCCTGGTTCTTCTTATTTTACTTTGCTTTGGTTTGTTTAAGTCTTCCAATGCTTGCTTTTCATATTGAATGTTTCTTACAATAGAGTAATATTCCATTACCTTCATGTACTTTTGCACACTTTTTATCAATGATTTAGATAAAGGCATAAAAGGATCATAAGATAGATTTAGAGCTAGGAGGTATTGTAGATTGTGGATACCAGCTAGTACAACCTCTATATTTAATAAATGAGGAACTGGGGCCCTGAGACATTAATTGACGGCCATACTCATATTTCCAGCTGACTAATGCATTCACTGACAGAATCAGAATGCAAAAATATTATAATAGGCTAGAATAATGGAATGGAATAGAGATAAATGTGAACACTTGGATTAAAAAAACCAGCAACCACAGGAATTGTTGAGGGCATTAGTAGGGAATAAGATGGAGAATGGGGGCAGGCATGACCAAGAAAACAACTTGTGAAAATCATCTGGGAGCTGTGGTTTATTCAAAGTCATTGGGAGTTGACCTTGTGACAAGGAAGCCAGAAGAGGCACTGTAGTCATAGACTGAATTTAAAGGGTTTGAGTTGGAATTAGGATTAGGGTTCGAGTCAGAGCTAGAGGCAGATTTGGGTTGGGGACAGGGTTAGTTGCAGAGTTAGGGTTAATAATAATGACAAGTAGTTGCAAAAAGAACACCGTGAAAATATTTGCAGCTTAGGTTGTTTAGGATGAAAGAGTAGAGAAATTCTATGAAAAAACTTCAATAAGACCTTCAGTAGCAAATCAGTCCATGTTCTAATGTTGGTAACATCAATGCAAAAGTGAAAAAACAGGCTTAGGAGAGAGATTTGGACAAATGGAGTTCAGGAGAAAGAAACATGATGAAGTAGAAGTTTTCAGAAGAGAAATCTCACTCTGCAACGTCGTGAACAAACAATGTCTTCAGAAAGAAATTGACAGGTAGTGGATGTGGCAAGCACCAAATTACATCATAAGCAATGAAACTTACTCTTTTTTAATAGACACAAAAAGACTTATTATGAACATGAGAATTAACTTAGAGTCAGCTGTCTGTGCAGATCATTGACTCATTGGAGCTAAGATCAGAATTTATAAGAAATGAGAAGAAAGAATAGTAATGAGAAAAGTATATTAAAAGTTATCCCTAAATTATTTAAGCAAGTTATTTAAAATAAAAATGAGAAGTGGATAACAGAAATGACATCAATATTAACAATGATAATTTCATTCAGAACTGATACTCATTTAATTTAATTGTTATATAGTAGCAAGGAATCCAAAAAGCCTAGAAAAGACCTTAGTCAGCAAATATTTAACTTATTCAAATCTGAAAAATTGTAACAAATTATTTTCTCAATCAAAAACAGGAAAAGAGTCAAATTTGGACTCTAACATCACAATCTCTGAGGTACATGATGGAGAGCAGAAACGTTATGAAAGGCAATAAAGATAGCGAAGTCAGTTATATATAAAGGAGATCCAGGTTGGTGGTAATAAACTGGGGAGGGTATTAAAGTACTGACTTACAAAGTAAATCATTTTTTTCAAAATTTACAAGGTAAATACAACATATACAAGAAGGGAAGGCACAAAGGGCATGGGAAAAAAAATCTCAGACCTTGTTGACTCCTAACAAGATGACTAAGAAAGTATTAACAATTACTGACTCATGTCTTCTCTCCCATCTGGCTGAAATCTTTTTAATTACCTATATATTGAGCACATCCTCAATGAGGTTATTAATAGGCAACCAGAAGGTTTTCACAAATGATATTTAACAGCAGATCATGTCTTTATCGATGTAGACAGAAAGATATAGAAAATGTAAGATCTTACTGTGCTTATGTAATAACAGAATTAACTTTGTTAAATAGTCTCTTGGTAATAACTATCAGGCAAAGCATAAAAGAAGGGAAGCTATGCCTGCCACAATTATTTACCACTGTGATGGAGGAGTAGAATCCAGGTTGAGGGGGGATTCTATGTGTATGGTGAGGTCCTCTGGATGCTCTTGCTTGCAGAGAATGGTTTATTAATTACATCAAACTCTAAGATTTTCCAGAATCTCCTAGAAGAGACTTATAATCACTCAAAGGGTGTTTAGCTTGGCCAGCCACCCAAGAGAAACCAAATGGATGAAAAATGTCAATTGTCCAGATTTCAACATGCACCTGAATGGACAACTTTAGAGCTCGTTCACTTCTTGTGTGCCTGTATATTGTACATCTCCTTCCTTGAGTAGATGGCTAACTCATCAAAGATAGAGAATTAGGGATGGTTTTCAGTGTTGTCTTTCTATCCTCAGTGGCTGGCACAGAGTTGGTGTTTAGCTAGGTTAGTTAGGTGATTGATTGACTTCATCTCCCTGGGCCTCAGTCTTCTTATCTCCAAAATGGGGATGATAATATTTGCTCTCCCTTCCATGGTGCAAGGAAGGAAGTGCTTTTTATAAAACCTAAAAGTGATACAGAAAAGGGTAGCTAGGGGGCACACTGGATAAAGTGCTGGTCTAGCAATTAGGAGAACCTGAGTTTAAATCTAGCCTCAGACACTAGTTGTGTGATCCTGGACAAGTCACTTAACCCTCTCTGTCTCAGTTTTCCTCATTTGTAATATGAGCTGAAGGACATGCTCAACCACGCCAGTATCTTTGATGAGAAGACCCCAAATGGGGTCATGGAGAGGGGGATATGACTGAAATGTTGCAACAGTAATAACAGTGGTACAAAAGTGTTAGCTATTTTTTCTTCTCTCCTCCCCTTAACATTTGAATTTCTTTCTATCCACTAAAACCTAACTCAACTACCACTTCCTCCAGGAAGCCATCCTTCATCCTTTCTGCTCTTGCATGTACATATTTGTGTGTACTTCCCTCATTAGAAAGTGAGCAGCTTGAGGTCAGGGACCACATTTTCACCTTTCTTTGCATCCCCATTAATTAGACCATGTCTTGTATACAGTAGGTGCTCAATAAATGCTTCTTGTTGTTTATTGGACCATATCAATGCTTGTTGCTGTTTACTGGGCCTAGTCATTTTCCTTTTCTGGGCCTTGCTCTCCTTAAGTAGAAGATAGGATTGATCCAAATGAGCTCAAAGATTCCTGTTCAAAAGATAGCACCTTTTATTGGAAAGGACGCTGCAATTTGAATCAGGAAGAACTGAATTCTAATCCTGCCTCTGATACCTCCTAGACCATGGGCAAATCACTTAATCTCTTTCTGTTCTAGTTTCTTCATCTCTCATTTGAGGATGTTTGACCTCATGACATCTAAGGTCCCTTCCAGCTTTATGTCTATGACGCTATGATCTCACATCTTATATTTGTTAAAAACCAGACCAAGAAAAAATAGTGCCTTTTAAGCCAAAAGAGATTTGACTTTCTAACAAGTCTAGCTCTGTTGAGTCAGATGGCTCCAAGCACTGTTACGATTCTAAATGGCCCAGCTTTACATTTTTATAGGTCTAAAGGAGGAGTGGATTAAGCCAGTAGGAAATGTCAAGGATGCTGCATTCTGTGGTTCCATATTTCTACTTTATCTCTGTTAGAAATGCATTTTCATTCTAAAGCATTTTGCCTCATAAATGTCCTTATGATTTCATGAGCATGTATCCGTCATACTTGTTCTAATTGTCAAAATTGCTCCTACATGGAGTCAGTGTGATTGCTCTTCATTCACACATGAATCTTCTGGGCCAGTGGGGCACAGGAGAAAGATGACTGACCCTGGCATCAGGGAAGACCTGAGTTTGTATGAATCCTGGCCCTGACTCTTATTAGCTGGGCAAATTATTTAACCTCTCTGCCCATTTTCTCATCTGTAAAATGGTAATAACAACATGCAATTGTAGAATATACTTCACAGTTTCTACTCAAACTCAACAAGCATTGACTAAGCACCTACTATGCGCTGATCACTAAGCTAGGTGCAGGCAAGACAAAGATGAAGATGAAATAATCCTTATTCTCGAAGTTCAAGCATGGCTCACTCATTTAATACACTCCTCATTGTTGTAAAGAATGATCACTCAAATCTGTGTTCTTGCATGAGGGGTGGAGGAGGCTTGAAAGCTTGGAAAAGGAAAAACTCTTCTAGCCCTCTAGCTTTGAGAAAGGAGAAGTGTGGATCTCTTCAGGGAGAGGCCCCTGGAGGGAGAGAAAAAACTTTGAGAACAAGCCAACTTAGATAAGAACCAGCGCTCTAAACATATACCTGATTTCACTAGAGACTTTGGAGTTCATTTTTGTGAATAAGACCAGGAATACATTCTCTTGGTTGAGCTATGACACTCCCAATGGGAGAGCTCATTGACTTTCTGAACAGTTTTGTCAGGTATATTCTAATCTGTATGACCTCTCTGATTTCTATTTGCTGTTGACTTGGATCAAAGAATCTGTGAATTGCATTTCATTTGTGATGATCTCTGTGTAACTAAAATGAGATGCCTTTCAGTTGGAGAATGGCTAAGCAAGCTATGTGTGTATGGTTATGATGGAATACTACTGGGACATAAGACATGATGGGCTGGTGATTTACAAAAAACATGGAAAGACCTGGACCTATGAAGGAAGATGTTATTCACTTCCAGAGAAAGAACTGACAAATAGAAATATGTATCGTATAGTCTTACACACACACACACACACACACAGACAGACACACACATATATATTTATATATGCACACATACGTGTATATACATTTTTATGTTTAATTGTAGCCCTAGGGTGGGAGGGTGAAAGAGAAAATAAGATAAAAAGTGCACAGCAGAGAACAAAAGGAAACCTAAAAAGAAGCACAGAAAAGCTGGGTAGCTTTGAAAACAATGTGTAGTATTTATTACATAACATTTTTTGAATGGAAATTTATTGTTTATATTGAATCCTCTCACGTTTGGCTGTGTACATGGAAAGTTTTTTTTCTTTTCTCATTTTGTACTTAAGTTTAAAATGAATAAAATTTTTTTTTTTAAAGTCTGTCCTTTCCATTATGGGAACAGGAAGAATAAAATAAGAAAAGAAAAGGAAGTCAAACCTTTGAGTTAATTTGGGGCACATTTTCCTTCCCTAATACTGCATAGGACATTCCCCTTCCATCCCTCAGGCTCATAAGTTAGAAGTCATCCTTGACTCCTCACTATCTCCCACCCTCCATGCCCAATATATTGCCAGGGTCTGTTGATTTTACTTTTGGAACATCTCCCCTTCTCTCCTCTCATTGACCTTCCTGACTTCCTCTAAGTCCCAAATAAATGTCTTTACTGGCAATTCTTGCTTCTTTTTATTTTTCTTTTACTCCGCCCACCCAGCCCCCACTCTAATTCAGGACCACATCACCTCCTAACCCATCTCACCTGCCTATCACAACAGCCTTTGCAGATCTCTCTGATTTCTTTCTCTAAGGAATCTTTTACTGGAAGTTTTCCTCAATTCCTCTTAATTCTCATGCCTTACCTCTGTTAATTATTCCCTATTTGTCCTTTATATATCTAGCTTTATATATCTTTATTTTCATGTTATTTCCCTTATTAGTTTTTAAGCCTCTTGAAGACAGGGACTGTATTTTGCCTCTCCAACACTCAAGCACACAACCTGGAACATGCTGAGTGCTTAATAAATATTTATTCATTGATTGATGCTAAAGGGAGAGTGACTAAGAAAATGGTTTTACCTTAAAAATCATTTCCTCTAGCCTAGAAGTATTTGGAGGTCAGGGTTAGGGTTATCCAGCTTATAACCCTAGTCTTGTATTTATACTCTGAGGAGAACAGGGAGGGCCAATTTTGTGGCCTCAATATACTGCTTCTCTCTAGGCAGAAATCAAAATCCCTCTTGGAGAGGGGTGGGTGAAATTCCAGAGATACCTATTCATGAATTTCTGTGGACTACATTTAGAGAAACCCACGAGGATGTGTACATAGCCCACATAGGCAATACACACACTCTACATGTGAAATATGTCCGTAATGTTAGCCTAATGCCAGACTATGGAGGACTTCAAATGTCAAAGAAGAATGAGGATTTTATTCCACAGGAAATGGAGAGACACTAAATCTTCTTGAGCAGGGGAATGCCTTATTCTGACATTTAGGAAGATTCTTTTTTTTTATTTTATTTTTCATTTTTAACACAGTTCATATCACATAAAACATTCCAACTTTTGGTCAGGTGATAACTTCTTTTTAAAGCATTTACAATATGGACCACAAAAGAAGTTTTTTTTAAAACATTAACCAACTGGGACACAGATAATATTTATGTATGCTAACTTCACAAGCCCTTGACCTAATTGTCTCCACACTATTTCTAAGAATTAAGGGACCCTAATTATTGTTGTCAGTCTAAAGTATTAAGCCTAATAGCTTAATTTTAGACTTAACCTTGGATGTTCCCCTACCAACAATCTATAATTTAACAGATCTGGTATTAAGCTTACAAACCTTTTGCCTAGGAAATTTCCAATAAGAGTAGGGACATTGCAGGGAACAAATATCTCCCCAACTTAATGTCAGTTCCAGGTAGGAGTAGATTGTCAACTTGCATTCATTCAGGCTTAATGTCTGCCAGGTGTCAGTGGGGAAATTGAGTCAGGAGAATTCTACCTCAGCCCAGGCTGAACAGTCGCTCTCCCATCCTTCCCATGAGATCACCTTTTGCGGTTTGTATCAGCATCTCACAGGCTTACTGGCATCTTGGATTGGAGGCTCAGACCACCTTTCTTGCTATCGATACCTGGAGTTACACTCAGAAGAACAGTCACTTAATAGTCCCATAGCATCTTAAAATAGCAAGTTCCAATAACCAGGTTTCAAATATGAGTATAATTTCACTTTGGCTAAGGAACATCTTTTGAAGCAAGTGTTAGATGGCTTACACGCCTTTCTATACATGTTCTAGGGTCTGATGAAATAGCAATCATAAAATCAAATTTACCATTAAAATCTTAACTTTTGCATCAATGCCAAATTTTACCCAAGGCCACCTGCCTCTGGGAAATTTAGACCAATATTCTTTTCCCCAAACTAAAGATGTCTTTGATTTATTCTCAGTAATTAATCCAGTCAATTGCTTTAATACTGATCGCTTTTACATCATTTTGTAACATATCCAATTTTTCTCCCCATCGCTCCCTTCCCCCCACTTCCTAATACTTTGCATTCTAATTACTCCTTCCCTAAATGTACCTTCCCTTCTGTCACACCCCACCCTTCTCTTATCCCTATCTTCTCTCTTTTCTTGTAGGGCAAGATAAATTTCTATACCCCATTCCCTGTATTTCTTATTTCCCAGTTATATGCAATAAAAATTCTCAACATTTGTTACTAATACTTTGAATTCCAACTTCTCTCCCTCCCTTCCTACCTAGTCATCCCCACTGAGAAGGCAAGCAATTCAAAATAAACTAAATATGTGTCATTTTGCAAAAGACTTCCATAATAATCATGTTGTGTAATACTAACTATATTTTCCTGTATTCTACTCTCTCCCTCCTTTTTTATTCCCTCATTTGACCTTGTCCTTTCCCTAAAGTGTTTCTTTCTAGTTACTCCCTTCTTCCATTTGCCTTCCCTTCTATCATTCCCCTCACTCCACTTGTCACCTCCTCCCCTACTTTCCTGTAGTGTAAGATAGATTTCCATATCAAATTTAGTGAGCATATTGTTCCCTCCTTCAGCCATATGTGGACAGAGTAGCTTCATTTTTCCCCTCTCCCCTTCTCCCTTTTCTCCTCCATTGAACAAAATTTTTCTTGTCTCTTTTATGAGTTATAGCCTGTCCCATTCCATTTCTTCCTTTCTCCTCCCAGTATTTTCCTTCCTCACCCCTTAATTTTTATTTTATATTTCTTGTGTTGATATCATCTCTTCTGATTCAACACAACCTGTACTCTCTGTCTATATATGTGTATATGTGTGTGTGTATGTATAATCCCTTCACCTACCCAAATACTGAGAAAAGATTAAAAAGTTATAAGTATTTTCTTTCAATGCAGGAATGTAAACAGTTCATCTTTAGAATGTCTTTTATGATTTCTCTTTCCTGTTTACCTTTTCATGCTTCTCTCGATTCTTGTGGAGGGAAGTCAAATTTGCTATACAATTCTGGTTTTTTCATCAATGTGAATGCTTCAAAGTCCTCTATATCATTGAATGATCATTTATTCCCTTGAAGTATTATATTCGGTTTTACTGGGTAGGTGATTCTTGGTTTTAATCCCAGTTCCTTTGACTTCTGGAATATCATATTCCAAGCCCTTCCATCCCTTAATGTTGAAGCTGCCAGATCCTGTGTTATCCCGATTGTATTTCCACAGTACTCAGTGGAAGTACTGTATTTCCACAGTACACAGTATTGTTTTTTTCTAGCTGCTTGCAGTATCTTCTCCTTGACCTGGGAACTCTGTAATTTGGCCACAATATTCCTAGGAGTTTCTCTTTTAGGGTCTCTTTCAGGAGGTGATCAGAGGATTCTTTCAATATTTATTTTTCCCTCTGGTTCTAGAATATAGGGCATTTTCCTTGATAATTTCATGGAAGATAATGTCTAGGCTCTTTTTTTGATCATGGTTTTCAGGTAGTTCCATAATTTTTAAATTGTTTCTCCTGGATCTATTTTCCAGGTCAGTTGTTTTTCCAATGAGATGTTTCACATTATCTTCTATTTTTCAAACTTTTGGCTTTGTTTTTTAACTGCTTGGTTTATTTCATAGTCATTCATTTCCCTGAACTCAGTTCTCTCTTTCAATGAACTGTTTTATTCAGTGAGCTTTTGAACCTTTTCCTCCATTTGGTTAATTCTGCTTTTTAAAGCCTCCTTCTCCTCATTGGCTTTTTGGACCTCTTTTTTACATTGAGTTAGCCTCTTTTTAAAGGTGCTATTTTCCTCAGCATTTTTTTTGGTTCTCCTTTAATAAGCTGCTAACTCTCTTTTCTAGCTCTTCTATTGTCTGAGCCCAATTTAAGTTCCCTTCGGAGGCCTTGACTTCCTCTGACAGTATGCCTTGCTCTTCCTCATTTGAAAGGATGAGAGGAGACACCTGTTCACCAAGAAAGTAACCTTCTATGGTCTTATTTTTTTCCCTTTTTTGGGCATTTTCCCAGTCAGTTACTTGACTTCTGAGTTTCCTCTCCACAACCCCCTCACCTTCAGTTCCACCAAGCCAGCACTGGTGACTGAGATTCGGATGAGCTGCTCCAATCCCCCAGGGGCTTTAGGCAGGGTCAGGGCTGCTATTCAGTGTGAGATTAAGACCAGCTGCTCAGGTAGGGGCAGGGCCACCACACAGGGCTCGGTTCCCTCAGGAGCTTTATGACGCCCGGCTTTCAACAATGGATGTTGACTGCTGCCTGCCTTGAGAGCCCCTGTCCACTGCTGCCTCCATGGCTACTACCAGAGGAGGCTTGAGTTATGGGGACACCCTGCTCCCTTCTCAGCCAGCCAAAAAAACCCTCTCACTGACCTTTAGCGCCTGTGGGTTGAGGGATCAGCGCTGCTACTGGAGATTCTGTTCCTGAAGCCTGCTTGGTCCTACTCCTCCTGGTGGCCAAGGCTGGGCTGAGCTTTGCTCCTCATCTGGTGTGAGAGACCTTTCCTGTTGGTCTTTCAGGGCTAGAAATCTCCTCCACTCCATTGTTCTGTGGCTTCTGCTGCTCTAGAATTTGTTGAGAGTCCTTCTTTGCAGATATTTTATGGGCTGTGGGGGAAGAGCTAGTGTATGTGTGTCTTTCTTCTCTGCCATCTTGGCTCTGCCTCAAAAATTCTTTTGGTAGTTTTGTGGAGAATGGGTTGGAGACTTCAGTTAGGGGGCTCAACAGACACCTGATATAGTTGAGGGGATGATGTTGGCCTGAATAAGGGTGGTGGCTGGGTGAGTGGAGAAAAGGAGATGAATCTAAGACATGTTATGGAGCATGGCTGATGTGACAAAACTAGGCAGGAGTAGGCTAGTAAATGTTTAACAATGGGTGCTCTGAAAAAAATAGTAAGTACTGCACATGTTTAAGTTTAATTAAATTATTAATATTGTGTTCATCATTTTCTTGAGTCTAGACAATCAGCAAAACAATAAGTCAAGCACGAATATATAGCATTTTCCTATTATAAGGTATAAATGTTCATACTGAAAATTCAACAGTTGGTTGGTTAGAGCTGGTTCCAGCACACCCCTGCACTGATGTGATTAGAAGGACAGTGGTATCCTTCATTGAAATAATGAAGATGGGAGGAAGGGTAGATTAAGGGATAAATCAATCAATAGACTAAGACAATAGACTTAAGTGACTACTACCTGACAGATGCTGGGGTTACAAATACCAAAGTGAGATGGTATCCACTCTAAAGGAACTTGCATTCGCTTGGGAAAGATAACAAGTTGGATTTTGGACACGTTGAGTTTGAGATGCCTATAAAAGTGGAGGTGATCAGTGGGGAGGTGATGATGGGACTCAGTAAAGAGAAGAAAGTTGGAGATGATTATGGCACTATCTGTATAGAGATGATACTTGAAGCAAAGATCACCAACAGAGTAAGTAACAAGATAAATAAATAAGAGAGTATAGAGGGAAGAGAAGAAAATAGGAAGGAAGGAGAAAAGAGAACAGGAAAGAAAGAAGATGATTCCATGGAAGAGATTGAGGAGATTTAGATAGCTAGGAGGAGAACTAGGAGAGAGACAGAGGATTCAAGTAGAAGGGAGTGGTCATCCGTGTCAAAAGTAGTAGAGAGGTCAAGAAAGATGAGAACTGAAGAAAGGTCATAGGATTTAGCAAGTAGATCACTGATGATCTTGGAGAGAATGGTTTCTCTCCCTGGTTTACTTTTTTTTTTTTTTAATGTTTTACAATCATTTCCTTAAAGTTAAGATTTTATCCCCCTCACCCTTCCCCCACTACCCCCCTCCCTCCCCATGACAGCATACAATTCTGTATAGGTTCTACATATACTTTCCTATTGAGCACATTTTCACTATAGTCATGCTATGAAGTTGAACTAAAATAAATGGAAGAAATCATATAACAAATCAAAACATAATACACTGAAACCCACACACACACAAACATGATCTGCTACATTCTGCGAATGACTTCCATATTTCTTTCTCTGAGTGTAGAAGGCATTTTGCCTTAGAAGACCGACATTAGGATTTTTTTTTTCTCAGTAAGTTCTTGTGTTATTACAAAGTTCCAAGTCTACCAGAAAAAACTCTCACACACTGTGGTCGCTGCTGTGCAGAAAGTTCTCCTGGTTCTGCTCCTTTCGCTCAGCATCAGGTCATATAAGTCCTTCCAGGCCTCCCTGAAGTCTTCCTGTTCATCATTTCTTATGGCGCAATAGTACTCCATTACATTCATATACCATAATTTATTCAGCCATTCCCCAATTGATGGGCATCCCCTTGACTTCCAGTTCTTGGCAACTACAAAGAGTGCTGCTATAAATATTTTTGTACACGTGGGACCCTTTCCCGTTTTTATAATCTCTTGGGGATACAGTCCTAGTAGCGATATTTCTGGGTCAAAGGGTATGCACATTTTTGTAGCCCTTTGGGCATAGTTCCAAACCATTCTCCAGAAGGGTTGGATGATCTCACAGCTCCACCAACAATGAATTAGTGTTCCAACTCTCCCACATCCTCTCCAGCATTTATCATTTTCTTGTTCTGTCATGTTTGCCAATCTTACAGGTGTGATGTGGTACCTCAGAGTTGTTTTGATTTGCATCTCTCTAATCAATAGTGATTTAGAGCACTTTTTCATGTCTTTGATTTCTTCCCTCTTCCTAGTTTACTTACTGGCAGGATGAATTCCCAGGAGCTGAAAAGCAAGTGGAAGGTGAAGTGAAGGCATGGGGTGGAGACCACTCTTTCCATGAGTTTAGCTGTGAAAGAGGGGGGAGGTATATACTAAGACATCTTGAGGGGATGGTACAGTCAAGTTGAAATTTGTTCTTAAGAATGGGAGAAAACCAGGGATATTTGTGGGCAACAGGGAAAGAACTAGTAGAAAAGGAGAGATCTATAAGTAGAAGAAGAAGGGATAAGGATTGAATGATTGAAGGGGTGAGCACCAGAGAAATGGAGTCAGGGAGGGATAGAAATAAAGAACCAAGTATAAAAGTGAGCCTTGGTGAGGAGCAGGCTCATTGATCAAAGGAAGAAAGAAAGGGGGTTGAAGGTGAAGGGTTATGAGACATAAAATGGGGGGAAGGAGGGAGATCACAATGTGTGGCTATTTTCTCAGTAAAATAAGAGTCTTGGTACTCTGTTGAGAGTTGAAAGCAAAGGGGGGGAGGCGATAGTTTAGGTAGCTTGAATAGAGAAAATTTGCAACAGGTCTTGTGAATAATATAATAGAGAATCAACTAGAGATGAATAAAAAAATTCCAGCAGTGAGGACCCAGTTGAGATTAGATAGTGCATGTTTGTAGGGGGACATAGTTAATCCTATTGTACTCCTCCATCAGTAAAGGAGGAGGGTGGGATAAGAATAAGGAGAATTTCTAGGGATAGAATTTTGCAAGAAATAAATGAGAATAAGACAAGGGGGCAAGGAATTCAAGGCTAGAGGACAGTATATAGTTGAACTGAGTGTGTGTTTGTCCTTTGTTGCTGAAGAACTCCATGCCATCAGAGAAATAATGACATGACTTGCACTTGATTTTGTTTTGAGTGAGGGAGGGCTGTGCAGGTCACCAGCCTCACTTCTCTAGAATCATCTGAATCCAGTGACCAGATATTCATCAGGATGACTGGAGATGACCCAGGATGTGGCAGTTGGGGTTAAGTGACTTACCCAAGGTCACACAACTAGCAAGTGTCAAATGTCTGAGGTGAGGTTTGAACTCAGGTCCCCCTGAGTCCTGCACTGGTGCTCTATCCACTGCATCACCTAGATTCCCCAATTGAACTGAGTAATAAAGGATCAAGACAAGGGATGGGGAACCTGAACTGAGTAATGAAGGATCAAGATCAGGGAAGGGGAACCTGTAGCCTCGAGGCCACATGCGGCCTTCTAGGTCTTTGGGTGTGGCCTTTAGACTGAGTTGAAGTTTTACAGAACAAATCCTTTTGTTAAGGGGATGTGTTCTGTGAAGTTTTGTGAAGAATTCAGTCAAAGGGCCACACTTGAAGACCTCTAGGGCCATATGTGACCTTGAGGCCACAGGTTCCCCACCCTTGGTCAAGACTATGAAGGGAGGAAAGTCAGGAAAGAGCAAAGAAGATAGACTAAGAGAGTGAGGTCATGTGGAGTGCTTGTGAGGAAGGGCTTTATAAATTTGAAAATTCTGTAGGAAAAAGAGCTATCATTATTATCGGTCAGCTGAATTGTAGCTACCCCTGGGAGAGGTAACATAGTAAGTCTTAGCAGTCATTTAAACCCTAGTGTGAATGAGTCAATCATATTCTTTCCTAAGAGCAGAGTTTGATGGCAGGAATAGTGAGGGTGGGCATGGTTGGTGGGGAGGAGGAAAAAAGAGAGGGAAGGAAAATTACCAAAATGAATAAGGGGGATGGAGTGCGAGAAAGAAGCGGGGCACTCAGGAGAAACTTCTTTACCTCATTGCCTGTTGGCAGGTTCTGCTGGCTGTAACTCAGTCTCTAGTGGTATTGAATGAGTGCAGTTCTTACCAATGAGAGTCAGGAATCTTGGGTCTCTTTCCTGGCTCTGCCACTTCACTTTTCTGACCCTCAATTCCTTCATCACTAAAATGAGAGGGTTTTGAAACCTTTTTTGATTCTTTCCTTTGTGATAGTGTGTGTTCTTTCCCTGAGGACACATTCCACAGGGGCCATCTGTAGGAGGCTTCGAGGGAATAAATGACACTTTGTGGCCTCTTCTTTTCCTTCCTCTAATCCCAAAATTTAAATCAGTATTTAGAGCTGAAAGATCAGGATGTGTATTTAGAGTACAAAAAAGAACCAGGGTAAGCCATTCATCATTTCTACCTTTTGACCTCCTGATCACCTCTTGGGCTCAGCTCAAATACCATGACCCCTCCAAAGCCCATCCTGATCTAGGCTGGAAAGAAATCTCCAAAAGAAAGTATGTAACCAAGGGTGAGAGATGGTTATTGAGGGTGCTGATATTTGTGGCAGGGGAAGAGGCTGCATGCAGACATTTGCACTTTAACACTAGCTAGGGGAGCCTGGGACCCTCTGTGCCTCCACCGCTTTGTGCCAGAAGGTACAGGATCAGGACCAGTTCCTGCATTTCATTCAGTGAATTCTTGCAGCTTTACTCCTGTATGTTTTCTCTTCCAAGGAGAATGATCTTTGGTTTGGTAAAGATAGAACAAAGTGATTAACAGGAAGTTGAAACTCAAGATCAGTGAGGAGATGGTAAGAGAGTACCTCATTGACCTCAATGAATTCAGGTCACCAGGTCTGGATAAAATACACCGCAGAGTTCTAAAAGAGCTGGCAGGTGTGATTGCTGAAGCTATTATCTTGGAGAAATCTTGGAGAGTGGGAGAGATGCCATAGGACTGGAGAGGAGCAGGTGGTGTCCCAGTTTTCAAAAAAGAGAAATGAGTGGATTCTTCAAGCTATAGACCACTCACTCTTGAGCTTGATTGATACTGAATGATTTTATTAAACTCTAGACATCTAAAAAGTGAAGCAATGACCACAGAGTCCGACTTCATGAAAAGAGGTCATGCTTGACTAATCTCACTGTGTTATATTATTACTAGACTGTCAAAAGACTGATCAGAGAAAATATTATCGATTTCTGCCAAGTATTTGACAAAATCATTCATGTTATTGTGGCCAAGATGGGGAGACTTTGGTCAGACAACTGTGCAGTTAGTGGGCTCGGAACTGAATGAATAATCAGATCCAAAGGATTGTCCTAATTAGATCAATGATGAGTTGGAGAAGGGAGTTTCCCAGTGGAATGTCCTGCTGATCTGTCATTGGTCCCAAGCTGTTCAATATGGTAGAGAATGATTTGGAGGATGTCACAGATAGTATTCTTATTACAGGAATAGAAGACACAAAGTTGGGAGAAATAGTTGACATCCTAGATGACAATCATGAGATGAAAAGTTCTCACCAGGTTAGAATATTGGGACAGAGCAAATAAGATGAAATTTAACAAGAATAAAATGTAATATTCTGCATGTAGCATGGGTCCCTTATGACACTAGAGCACCTCAATGTCCACGATTCAGTGTGATTGCTTTGGGAAATCAGTTAAACAACTCATGACCTGAGACTGTTGTTTGGCACATTCTTTATTACTAGATCATACACGGGAAACACAAATTCAATGATAAAAACATTTAACTAATACAGGAAATAAATGTCAATATCAGGAAAGGCATCAGATTATAGTGTTATTCTCTGCCCCATGAACAAAGGGACATAAATCTATGCTATCTCTTCATATATGGGGAATGGGACAGTAAGCTTCTGCAAAAGGGAAGTAGGGTGGGAAAGCTTCCCCTCAGCATGTGGGCAAACAGGATGAAAGGAGACATCAAATGGTTCCTGTCTCCTCTCAGCAGGTGCTAAATGAGCAGCACAAGAATTTGCTAACATCCCTTGGCAAACTGTCATCTGCTGAAGCCTTTTGGCTGAGCTCTGAAGAACGAGCTTCTGGGATACCATGGCACTACCACTCCTTAGACTCCTATAAGACACTGTGCTGTCTCCAAGTTAGGTAGTCTGCTCATGCTGAACCCAGCTGTCTCTCCATTTCTTCATTTTGCTGCCTCCTTTTCTTTTTCCATATGACTTCTTTCCCCACACAGTTTTCACCCCTTTCCCATGTAGCACAAGCACCCCTGATTTTTAAACCATGTAGAGCATTCTCCACTAATCAATCATTACTTGATGACATCTCTTCTGGGCAGCTAGATGTATAGCTTTCTGGGGAATGTAATACAGGATTTCTCCCAAGGAGCAATGCTCTCTTATTTCTAAGCACAGTGGGAAATGAAGTCTAAGGGACTTTTCTCTTTGATCATTCCCACTACATACTTTTAAGACCAATGAATCAGCCTTACAAGTACAGGAGGGAGAAAAGGGGATGACAAACTCAGTATGACACAACAGTGCAACATAGCAGCCACTTGTTTACACACACACACACTCTTTTTGCTTCTTCTACTCACTATGTAGCGCTTGGTAATCTGCTGTCTGAGATTGCTCTGTCCAAGGTTTCTAAACATCATTAGCTAAAACATCTTTTTCTCAGTTGTTTTGACCTCTCCGTAGTTGTTGATTCTGTTAACACTCACTCTAACCGGACACTCTCTTCTGCTTTGGTATCAAGTGCGCTATTTCTTCTTGCTTTTTCTACTTCTCTGACAGTTCCTTCTCAGTCTTCTTTGCTAAAACCATTATCCGTTTCCCACTCCCTAACAATGGGTAGCCCACAAGGTTTTATCCTGATCCCTCTTCCCTTATCTCTTTCTCCTGTCTCAGTGATCTCACCTTCTCCCAGGGGTTCAAGTATGATCTGTATTCAGATGACCCCCAATTCTATATTAGTCCTAGGTGGTGAAGTGGATAGAGTGCTGGCCTGGAGTCAGGAGGACTCATCTTCCTGAGTTCAGATACAGCGTCAAACACTTACAAGCTGTCTGACCCTGAGCATGTCACTTCACCCTGTTTGCCTCAGTTTCCTCATCTGTAAGATGAGCTGGAGAAAGAAATGGGGATCACTCCAGTATTTTTGCCAAGAAAGCCCCATATGGGGTCATGAAGAGTCAGACACTACTGAAATTATTGAATAATAACAAATCTCTCTCCTGAATTCCAACCCCCATCACTAAAGCCTTAATGACATTGATGTCTCCTGCTTCTTCAGCCTGTGCTCTTTACACCTAAATGCTGCACTGGCATCTCAAGCAAAACATTTTGAAAAGTGAACTCAATTTCTTCAGGGCCATAACTAGGAATCTTTGGTCCCTAGTCAAGCAGTGTAGACTCTGGCTGAGTCAAATGATATAAAGCACATGATAGTCAGAATTACATCCCTTGGCAGCCACCTCAGGAGATCTCAGGATATTGACAGGAGATCGTTGCAGGGGTGGTTGAGAGAAGTGCTTGCCATCTGAAAGCGTTTTGTTTTAACTAATTTCTCTCGCTAAGTTGGTGCTAAGCTCTATTATTGCTATATTGCTGAAGAACAGTAAGTGCTAATAGAATCCCTAAGTTCAGTGCCTTCTTAATTCGGCACCCTGGGGACTAAGCCCTAATTGCCCTACCCTAGTTCCAGCTCCAGTGATCTCTGCCATCCCTAGTTCATCTCTCATCTAAATTTGATTACTTTTATTGAAGGCCAGCACTCACAATCTTTCCAGTCATCTTAGACTCTTCACTATTCCTCACCCTCCATCCAATGTATTTCTGAGACTTCTCAGACTTCAACAACAGCTTACAATGTGCCAAACCTCTGTCCCCTCCTTTCGACTCACATGACCACTGCATTTGTTAATATCCTCATTATCTCTTGTCAGTTCTCTTCTAAAAGTCACAGCACTCTCCTGCTCAAACACTTTCAATAGCTCCCTGTTCCCTCTTGGAGAGCATGTAGACTTCTTTCCCTGACCTTGAAAGTTCTCTACAATCTGACCCTAATCCTCCTTTCCAGATTTGATTTCACATCAGTGTCACTCAGCTAAACTGTTCCCCAAAGTTGGCATTACATGTCCCATCTCTGTGCCTCTAAATGACATATCTCTAATACCTGGGATACATTCTCTCCTCACTCTTACCTCTTACGATCCTCCTCTTCCTTCAAGGTTCTACTTAGACACCACCTCCTACAGGATTCCTTTCCTGATTGCTCCAGTAGCTAGTGCTCTCTTTCTCCCCTCTCCAATGATCTTCTATTTGCTTCTTTTGTGTAGAGCCCCTTCCTCCCCCAGTAACATATAATCTCCTTGTGGGGCAGATGTGGTTTTATTTTTGTCTTTGTCTTTCTAGCACCTAGCACAATACCAACACATAATAGGTACTTGCATGTTTGTTGAATTAAATTGTAGACAAAGAGAGGTTCAATATAAAGAGAAAAACCAGAACTATCCAAAAGTGGAGTAGAATGTTTGGGAAGGTGGTGATCTCTTCATCACTGCAGAATCTGCTTGGAAGCTCTGTAACCCATAGTCAGGGATATATAGAGGATGAACCTTTCCACCTACAGACTGAACCATAAGGTTTCTGATGTGTCTTCCAGTTTCTCTGAAATTCCCTACTCTGTGTCTACTTCTTCTAATGGGCAAGTTGATCTCTCTTGCCATTTCAGAGATTGGTCAGTTTCTGACTGTTATAACCTGTGACTATGATGAATCTTTACTTCTGGCTCTTGGGTACCGTATTGACAGGCACCTCCCTCATTTCCTCCTGTCCCTGAGTCTGATGCTCCTCATGGAAGCATGCTGATTTCCCCTTCCAGCAAAGATGGGACAGGTGTATTCCAAGTAGTAACAGAAGATTCCAGGAAAATATGTTATTGTCATGCTTACTCTATGGGAGCTCCCCACCCTCTTACTGGTCAGACTCCTACAAAGACAGAGGTAGAGGATGCAGTGACTTATGGACAGTCAACTGTGGGCTGGGCTAGAGTTAGGGTAGAGAGGACTTGGACTTTAACAGCCGAATTTGAAATAGGCCATTATGTTCCTATGACTAAAAACAAAAACAAAAATTCTGGAGGCAGGACAGTTAAGCTGTGGGGACAAGAAGGTAGCAATCAGTACCTCTAGTGAGGACACCAGCATTTTGCCTGCTCAACAGTTTCCTGCAGTAGATCAAAATAGAAAGGCCCAAAACATCTGGACTGGTATTCATCCAACTGTCCCCTATATTGTGACTTTAGATACAGTCTCAATGATGGGTGAAGTTTAGTTCCAGGAATTTGGTCTTTTATGCTTATGTTTTAGTATCAGAGTTTTATTCTAGAGATTTGGTTTTCCTGAGTTGCTTTTTCCAGGTATTTGGGTATCTGAATTGCTTATGTTCCTGGGGAAGTCATATGTGTCAGGCTATGCTATGAGCAGCCTGAGATCTTGGGAACAGAAAATATATAATGTTTTGGGCAATGATGAATTTCTACTGCAAGGTCAGCAGACCATTCATGACAACACCTTGGTGGGAATCTAAATCTTGCCACATGTTACCTATGTGATATGGGGGTATCCCAGATCTCCATTTCCTCACCTAGGAAATGAAAAATTGTTGTATATGACCTCCAGAGTGAATCAAGATTCATCCACCCCACAACCTATGAAGGATAGATAGATTCAGACCAGTGATTTCAGCCAGGGGGGGAACTCACAGTAAGAAAATTCATTCCTGAGATGCAATTTGGTAATTTATCTGTAACTTACAGTCCTAGAGCATTGCTTGAGGGCATTTGTCTTCATTCTATCTTTACAACATCCCTGGAGTATATGTGCTATTATTGTACCCATTTTTCAGATGCAGTTCAGGTTAAGTGACTTGCTCAGGTCATTTCAGAAGAATCCAGCCCAGGCCTTCCTGCCTCCAGCTTATGCCGCTCTGACTCTCCTGTGAGACACACAGGAAGGGTTATCAACCTATGCTGCTGTGACTTTAGACAAATTACTTACACTTTCTGAGCCCCCAGAGTCACTTTCATTTTCTGGGCTTAACCACAGTGGCTCATAATTAAGATTCCCAAAGCGTTTTCCTCAAAGTGATGCATGAAAGTGGGTCCTCATTTTACAGACAAAGAAACTGAGGCTCAGAAATTGAGTGATTTATTCAGGGTCACACAGCTGATAAACATGAGATTTTGAAGTCAAATCTAGATCTGATTCAAAGGCTATGGCACCTGGAGCTTCAAAGACTTATCCAAACTAGCTTACTGGGTCTTTATACAGCTCCAAGAGGTAGGTACTACAAGCATAACTCTCCATGCCCTGTTTGACAGATAAGTCAATTAAACTTCAGGGTCACAAAACTAGGCCTAAAGCCCACATTTTCTGAACCCACTGTTGAGTATCTTTCCATTACCTAGTCTTAATCACTGAATAGGTGTTGCCTCAGGTAAACTGAGACCTATTAAAGACCTGAGCTTAAAAAGGCCAACGTCTCCCACTGCATCAGTGGCCATCTCCAGTCACCTTGATCCATATCTGGTCAATGGACCCAAATGGCTCCAGAGGAGAAAGTGAGGCTGGTGACTTTGCATAGACCTCCCTCACTTAAATCCAAATCATCTACATGTCGTGGCATCACATTCTTGATGTCATGGTCCTCTTCAAGGAGGAAGGACAAACAACAAAACCATCATCCTATCCATCACTCAACAAATGATTGTTAAGAGAATCAGACGCTATATCATCAGTGCTGAGCACACTTACTGGCACTTAGTAGGTGCTTAATAAATACATAAAGATAAAAGACAAAACAGTTTCCTTGCCTTTAGCATCTTACAGTCAATCAGAGAAGACAACACATACTCCTATAGGGAAAGGGAAGGGAACTGCATTTACTAAGTATACTGTGCTAAGACTTTAGGGATATTTTCTCATCTGATCTCAGCTGGAAGGGACCTTAGAGACCAATCTCCTTATTTTGCAGGAAATAGAGTTAAGTGACTTGCCCAGGATCATACCATTAGTAAGGATCTGAGGCAGGATTTGAATTGGGGGTTTCCTGATACCAAATCCAGCACTTTATCCACTATGGTTCTAGTTGCCTTGTGTAAAACATCTAGAAAATAAGTACAGAGTAATTGACGCAGGGGTTGGGGGGAGAGAAGAGACAAGGCACTAGCAGCCATGAACATGCTTATGTGGTGACTCCGAGGGAAATAAGAGCCCTAAGAGGCAGAAGAGAGGACAGAGAACATTCTTCAAATGGGGAACAGGCTAGGCTGTCTGTGAGACAGGAATGGAGTGTTACTTATGAGACATATCAGAAAGAACAGTTGGACTGGATTATAGAGGAAGAGAGTAATGGGTAACTGGGCTAGAAAGACAGAGAGACAGACAAGACAGATAGACAAATAGAGAGACAGACAAAAAGATAGATAGATATGTACATTAATACATTTGTATATAGAGTGTTGAAGACAATGCCTCACACATAGTAAGGGCTTCACTTAAATTCAGCGAATACATCTTCCTGTTGTCTGTAATGTGAGGTCCTGGCCCTCAGGGAAAAGATTTGATCTGCACACCAAGAACAATCATATATAAGAATACAAAAGTGCATTCCAGAAGTCAATCCAATTTGATTTATAGAACCATAAAGAGATCAGAGACCTCTGAAGCTATCCAGACCAAACCTCTCATTTTTCAAATGAAGAAACTGTGACCTAGGGAGGTCAGATGGAGTCCTACAGATGGGAAGGATGATATCTGAGATTTGAACCCAGGTCCCCAGACTTGAGAATCAGTGATAATTCCACTGTACCATGCTCAATAAGCATTTTTAAGTACCAACTATAAATCAGGCACTATGGTGGGTGTTGGGAAGATATATAAAGTAAAATTGTGCCTGCCATCAAAGAGGTTATATTCTATTAGAGAAAAAACATGGTTAGATGCCTCAGAATAGAGAGTAATGCAGACTACATATACATGTGTAATAAAAGACATTTAGATCCATTCCAATGTTATCAAAGGGAGTGTTAACCTAACCTTCCAAATGAAATGTTCTGGGAGGGGTGTATGGATATTGTCAGTGGGGACAGGGAACAGCAGACAACAAAGACTTCTGGAGGAGGTACCATTTGAATAAGGTTTTCATGGGTGACAATTCTACAGATGACCAGGAGATAAGAAGATAAAGAGAGGAAAGTGAAGAAAGGAACAGAGGAAGCAGGGCAGGGAGGGGACAGTGAATACTTCAGTTTGACTAAGAGTGTGCAATGCATTGAGGGGAGTAGCAGGAGATCGTAGGGTTTAGACCTGAGAGGGACTCCAGAGAATAATATAATAGAATAATATTTTCATTCTTCAGAGAAGGAAAACTGAGGTTCAGAAAGGAATCATGGGATCAGAGACCTAGAGCTGGAAAGGATGTCCCCTCACAGGACATCTCATCTGAATTCTTCATTTTATAGTTGGAAAAACTGAGACCCAGAGAGAGAAAGGTGATTTGCCCATTATCCATGTGATCATAGATGGAAATATGGAAAGTCCCAAGAATCCATCTGGTCCAAGCACCTCATTTTACAGATGAGGATATTTAGGCCAAGTGAAGTCAAGTTCAACTTGCCATAGACTGATGAGGTTACGATGACTAAACCTGACATGCATAAGGTTACACAAATGGGAGTAGATGACATTGCCATGGGGCAGGAAAACAAAAAGGAAGAGATCTAAAATGTTGGAGGAAAGATTCAGAGCCATTTAAGGTCACAGAAGGAAGAATTAGAGAGAGAACGGTCAAATATGTCATTTCTGAAACCAAGGGAGGGGAGTATCCAGAATGGGGTGAGGGGGAAGAGGCTCACCAAGGACAAATGCTGCTGGGAGCTTAAGAGGGAGGAGGAGCATTTTTAAGGCCATTGGATCTGGTGACTGGGAAGTTATTGGTGATCTTAGAGCAGACCTGGGAGAAAACGGAGGACAAAAGTCAGAGAATGTAGGAGAAAGGGTGTTGGACCTAGGTTTGAATCCTCCCTATGCCTTTTATTGCTTATGTGACCTTGCCTCCCAGTTTCTTCATCTGAAAAAAAAAAATGAGAAGGGAAACTCAGTGACCTCAACTGTCCCCTCCAGCTTTCAATCTCTGGGCCTTTGATTCCTCCTGCCCTCATCTCTGAACTTCAGGCTTGAAATGACTACGTAGTGTAGTGGATGTGAGAGTCAGGAAGAAAGGGAAACTTGGGGAAAATAGAGTTGGCAACAGGATTTCATTAGTCAGCACATTAACTGGATGCCAGTATCTGCCCAGCCTGTGTCAGGCCCTGTGAAGAATGCAAAGAGATCCAGTCTTTGTCCTCAAGGAATTTATAACCTAACTAGGGAGTCATGAAGTAAGCACGAGAATAACCGAGTAGCAAGTGAAGAGTTAAAAAGCCAGGCAAGGCAACAGTATCAGAGACGTCACGATGCAGCAGATGTCTGCTACGTGCCAAGTGAACAGGACAGGCAATCACTGTGATGTTCTCAGAGGAGAGAGAGGGCACCAGGTACAGAATGGTCAAGGATGGCTCTCCGGAGGAGGGGGCCTTGGAGGAGCACAGAGCTCACCAGGATCAAACCCCTCATTTGGCAGATGGGGAAACTGATGCCAGAGATGTCAAAATATTGCCCAAGGTCACACAGGAGTGAGTGGTTAAAAGTCAGGTCTCCTGTCCCAAGCCAGAATGCTTTTGATTACGCCAGGTTGAGCACAAGATTTTAGAAATGAAAGAGCCCTTCGTAGACCATCTAGTTCAACGAGAGAAAACAGAGATCCAGACTGACAAACTAATTTGCCCACGGTCACACAGACTGTAAGCGGCAGAGTGAGAATTTGTTAAAAGACCATTTTTATTGTGCAGCTGTGTCTGACTCTCCATGACCCCATTTGGGGTTTTCTTGACAAAGACACCGCAGTGGTTTGCCATTTTCTTCTCCAGTTCATTTTACAGATGAGGAAACTGAGGCAAACAGGGTGAACTGACTTGCCCAGGGTCACAAAGCTAGTAAGTGTCTGAGGCCAGATTTGAACTCAGAAAGATGAGTCTTCCTGCCTCCAGGCCTGGCTCTCTGTCCACTTCACCACCTATAGCTGAAAGAGACAAGAGTCCTGCTGGTCCAGTCCCCTCATTTTGCAGATAAGAAAGTGAGCCCATGGAGAAGTGACCAACCCAAGGTCACATAGGTTGTATTCAGCAGAGCCCAGATTTGTCAGAGGATTGTTGATCCTTCAGAGACCTTTGGTCCATCCCCCTCAAAACTTAATCTTAGGAAAGTTATCTGCCCAAGGTCACACAGCTATGAAGTGGCAAACCTGATATCAGTTCCTCCAACTTCCAACTCAGTGCTCTCTCTCGATGTCACTTTGGCAATTCCTGAACTGGACCTGGAGATCTGGGATGATGCTTGAGGGTCACCCTCCCCCCTTATCTATCTATCTATCTATCTGTCTATCTATCTATCTATCTATCTATCTATCTATCCAAACAGGAGCCCATGAGCCCTCTGGCCTCCAGGTCTGCTCCAAGGTTTGTGAGCTGCAGTGCACATCAGAGGGCTAAGATTCAATTTGCTGCCCTGCCCCCCCTTCACCAATGTTCCTTGATTCATTTCCCTTTGTCTCTCCTCTACCCATTCCCACTGTCATTGTTTCTTGCAGAATTCTCAACTCTGGTGGCTGAATCATAAACGGCTCTGACCACCCCAGCCCTTCGACTGCCCCTGAACGACCAGATTCCAGTCACTTCCTGCCGACCTCCTTGGTTTCTCTCCTTTTTATTTATGCTATTTTTTACTCCAACTGTTCCCTGCAGCCCTGTAACTCTATCACTACTCTGGAAAACGCTGGTAGAAACAATAAAGGTCAAATCCACCTGACTCCTGATACCCTGATGAGCCAACCCTCTCTTGCTTCTCTGCTTTTGGTTTGGAGAGGGAAGCTTCTTAGAGGGATGGTGGGGAGTGGTCTAGAAAATGCAAGATTCACCATCCAAGCAACTCAGGCTTTGCAAAATCCTTCGTGTCTTTGTGGCCCTCATAACACCCCTGGAAGGTTAGTAGTATAAATGGTTATCCTCATTTTACACATGAGTAAACTGAGGCCCTGAAAGGTGAAGTGATTTCTCAAGGTCACAGAGCTTGTAAATGTTAAAGCCATATCTCTTCACTTAAAGGATGTTAATCTGAAAGAAATTTTAGAGATTATCTAAGCCTGAGGTAAAGTGGAAGGAACTCTGGATTTGGAATCAAAAGACATGGGTTCAAATCTTTACTTGGCCACTTACTAACCATGTGACTGTTAGCCAGTTCCTTCATCTCTCTGGGCCTCAGTCTTCTCATCTGGAAAATGAAAGGGTCAGAGTAGATGCCCTCCAAGGACTCTTCCAGTTCAAAATCTGTGATCTTAGAGAATGTTAGAGCTAGATGCGACCTTAGAGTTCATCTAAGTTAATTGCCTTAATAAAGGAGTAAACTGAGGTTCAAGATTGCCCAAGGTCACACAGTAGTAAGTGGTTAAAAGCCAGGTCTCCTGTCCCAGGCCAGAATGCTTTTGATTATGACAGATTGAGCACAACATTTTAGAAATGAAAGAGCCCCCACAGACCATCTAGTTCAACCCTTTCCTTTCACTCCTCAGAAGGGAAAAAGTGACTTGTCCATGGTTACATACACGGTCATTGTCCAAAGTCGGCATTTTTCCCATTTCCCATTCTAAGGACATTGAAATATTATTATCATCCTCAATTTTTAGAAGGGGAAATCACAGCCAGAGAGGTTAAGCCTCCTGTCCAGGGTCACATAGCTAGTAAGAACAGAGGAGACAGTTTTTGTTGCTACCAGATTTTGACACAATCCTCCACACTTCTTGGGAATCCCAGAATTCCTTTGAGAATATGCTTTTAACTCTAATGGATTATTTGTCTCACTTGTTCTTAATCAACTTACCCTTTTGACTGGGCACCTGTCCTCAGCACTGTAGGAGAAGCAAGAGAAGATGCTGCTGCCCTCTGGGTTGCCTACACTCAGCTGGGGACAAAGAGAAGAGATACACACAAAACAAAAAGGAGAATCAGATGGGAAGTCTAAAGACTTTGAAATGACCCTGTCACACAAATAGGCATTGATGTTCCCTGCTGCCATCACACTGACCAGGAGTGTCAAGATCCATCGATTTCTGAAATAGGCACCCACAAGCAAAGGTTTCCCCCATA